>JARFYF010000104.1:68977181-68990454 GCA_030265395.1 Rhina ancylostomus
GAGAGGGGAATAGTTGGAATTAAATATTTGATATCAGAGTATTTTAATTTATTGTCAAGAAGCCATAGTTTTTCTGTTACGTTACTGCACCTTTCCTAGTAGTTGATAGGCAAGCACAAACAGAACATTTCAGTGTTAGGACAAACATTAGAAAAAGAGATATCTCAAAGATCTACTTAATAAAAGTCGAGGAAATTTAAAGCTAACCAGGAGATTTTCTACTCACAGACGGCATCAACACAATTGAACGCTTCAGAACACAGGGAGAGGCGATGATGGGCTAAAGGGGATTGGGGACACAGGGAGCAGGGGAGTAGGAAATGGGGTGGGCATTCAGTGGGTGTGATGTGGATTGGATCACAAATGGGAATTGGAGAAGCATGAGGTTCATTCTGCAACCCTTGCTTAAACTTTAGAAATAGTCACAGGGCAAGTGCTTCTTCCCCCTGCTCTTTCCGCCATTTACAGCAACAAGGCTGAGTGGCATGAGTGTTGAGTAGTACAAAAAAAAGATACAAAAAAAAAGAAAAAGGAGATAAGCAAAAACAGCAAAAACAATGTAGAAAAAAATAAGAAGTAGATATTATTATTTACTAGAGTGAAAGATGCTTTTTCAAGGATAGATTTCAAGATACTTCCAGACTGGATCTCAATCATGGTGAAAGATGCACCAGTTCTGGGACACTGCTTCCTAAATTCATTAATGTGGGTTCATTAAATAAATACCAAAGGGATAATGTGAGACCCCAAACCAAACCAGCTGTAAAAATTGTTATAATGCACAGCTGCAACATTATGAACTTAAGTCACAATCTGCTTTTTTTTCTAGGAATGGCTGATTTGTCTTACATGTCACATCGAGAGAGAGCAGCTGACCCTAAATATGACTTACGAACTATCTGGGAGAAGAAAATTGAAAAGCAGACAGAGTGGCTGGAGCAGGAGAGGTTGAGGCTGAGTAAGAGTGCCCTCAGTAGGTGCGTGGTATGTTTACTTTGTAAATGAATTGTGATATAAGGCAGCATAGGGCAGATGTTCAGAAAATATGCCCCATTCTGTCTCTAATCACATTAATTGTCTCCATGGCTGAGACTTTATAATTTAGTTACTTTATATATTGCTCATAACCTAATGAAAATAATCAATGAAATGCATTACGATGGAGTCATAGTGAATAGCGATGGTTTATGAATTCATGTCCATAGGGATGGATTTCTGCAGTGGATCTTCTGTTGATTTAATGTAACATTGGTTACTTAGTGTATAGGGTTTTTTTTCAGATAACTTTATTTGATTAGACATATTTGTGGAATCAGTTCTATCAGTATTCTACGTTGAAATTGATTTGGTCAAAGGCATAATGAAGGTTACAATGCAGGGGAAGAAGAGGAGCCATTACTGGAGATTCAGCAGTCACAATGGGATAGGGTAATGAAATAGGATAATATGCCTGTAAGCACGATTTTGTCACAACAGAAATGCAAAGAATCGTATATGGCCTATTGATAATTAGGTAGGTAAACTTGAAAAGTCCATTGGAGGAATCTACCCCTACTCCTTACTGATAGCAAAAATCTTTATAGTTGCATTGGTTTTGCACTAGTCTTGAAATTTGTACTATTTCTATCATAAAATCTAAGTAATGGTTGAACCATTAATAGGTCAGTGGTCTCTTTATGTGTATCGCTTCTTGACCAGCAGGTTAGAATTGTCTGTCGAGTTTGTGGATCCAGTAAGTGCCTTTAGGTGAGGTCATAGAAATGGATACTAAGCCACTGCTAAAGCTTCATTTTGGAAAAGGATTCCTGACGTGATCCATGATCAGATTGGCACGATTGCAATCGCAAAGGGACTTTTTCTTACTTTCCATTTGCATAGCAAATGGCTGGCTCTTCCTTGCTCTGTTCTCAGACAGTTCAAAGTGGACAAAGTCTTTCCAGGAAGATAAAGATTTGAGTTTTCTATACTCAGATCCTGTACCAGGGCATGGTAGTTAAGCAAGAGTTGTGCCATTAAGTAAAGGAATAGTCTTGTGTCCGGAGTATTGACAATGCACTGATTCAGTCGACAAGACCTGAATTGAGCTGCATACAAGGCCTTCCATAATCAAGAGTGCCACATTTATTGCTGACCAACCATATTATCTGAGCGAGATTTGTTCTCTGTGGAATCAGAGGATTTGATGTGTGAAAATGCAGGAAGCCATTTTTTTCTGGGTTGATCAGAGCATTCAGAAGAATGTAAGAAGTAGGAACAGGAGTAGGTCATACAGCCCCACAAGCTTGCTCTGCCTTTTAATAATCATGGGTCTCAGTTCCACTTTCTGACCTGTTATCAACAATCCTTGACTCCCCTTTAAATCAATCTTGAATATATTCAATGATTCAACCCTTACAGCTCTCTAGGTACTGAAATCCAAAGGTTCACACCCCCTGAGAGAAGAAACTCCTCCTTATTAAATGATCTATTATTCTGATACTATGTCTCCTAGTTTTGTAATCCTCCAAGAAGGGAACCATCCTCAATAGGTGCAATCAGCCATCATTTTGTCATTCTAATGAGTATTTCTAGTGTCAGAAAAGCAATCTTTGGAAATGACTCTAAATCAATTCTAAAATGCACAATGCGAGACTACAGATAAAGATCAGCAAACTTTTCAAGTTCCATTGCTGCCGCTCTGCCAATAAGTATAAGATAAGATCTCTTTATTAGTCACATGTACGTCAAAACACACAGTAAAGTACACCTTTTGCGTAGAGTGTTCTGGGGGCAGCCCGTAAGTGTCGCCGCGCTTCCGGCGCCAACACAGCGTGCCCACAACTCCCTAACCCATGCGTCTTTGGAATGTGGGCAGAAACCGGAGCACCCGGAGGAAACCCACACAGACATGGGGAGAACGTACAAACTCCTTACAGACAGCAGCTGGAATTGAACTACATGTGGAACAAAGCATTTTTTAAATATTTTATATTTTATTTACAGCATGGCAACAGGCCCTTACGGCCCAACGAGTCCATGCCGCCCAGTTTTTAAACCCATGTTAACCTACCCGTACGTCTTTGGAATGTGGGATGAAACTGGAGCACCCGGAGGAAACCCACGCAGACACGGGAGAACGTACAAACTCCTTACAGACAGCGGCAGGAATTGAACCCCAATCGCTGGCACTGTAGTAGCATCTCGCTAACCGCTGTGCTACCATGCCGCCCATTTATCCAAAGCTGCCCCAAACTTCAAGCTGTCACCTCTTGACACTGGCCTATAACATTTTGGCAGCTTCTCTTGCTCCTTGCAAAGAGTAATTTTAAGTATTTTAATATGAATCTTCTTCATACCAGCTGCTCTGCCATTAGCTAGGTAGAGCTGTGTAGAGCAATGAGTTGGTGAATTGAAACTTTGTATCTGCGTCATACAACCCCCTGGTTTCTCCACCTTTCATGCAGGTGGGTCGCCTCTGTGATCTGTTGGCTCAGGTATTGTATTCTTAACGCTGTTTCCTGACCCCAGGCATACCTCCAGTTTGTTCTAAAGTATTATGCTTGCCATATTTCATTTCCAGTCAATTGGGGGAGAGATGAGAAACTGTAGTTGGCCTCAGTGTCTTTATACTAAAGAGGAGAAAAGGAATCCTCTGCTGGGAAGTACACAATTATGAATAGTGGGTGAGAATCATCTAACAAATTGTCTGCATTACCTATGAAGAATAGTTAATTGGGTATGGCATCAGCAGACTGCCTGGGTTCCTGGGCCCAGACCAGCAAAATAATCATCAACTTTAACCAAGGAGAGAAGAGCGCTAGAAAAAACATATGTAACATATGCGTATATTTATCATTTTTAGATCAAATAAAGCTTACATTCATATAGCATCTTATCACCTCTCCACCTAGTGCAAGAATTATTGCAGTAGAAGGAAACACAGTAAAAAAACAGAAAGAGCAATGAGATACTTGACTGGTAAATCTGCCAGTGGTGAGGCTGAGGAAACTCTTAGAAATAGTCTCAGAGGATTTCTCATGCTCATTCAACAGATGGAAATGGGAACAATGCATCACCCCTTCTGCAAAACACCATAATATCAGGTTGGCGTATTTGCTCTGATGGAATCAAACCAGAAAGCACCATCTTTGACTCAATGGCAAGAACACCATTAACCAATCCAAGTTTACAGTCATTGAATGCATATCATATTTGCAGCAATGAGGTTAATTTTACTAATCCAATTGTGTCATTCCTGACACCTGAAAAGCTTTAGCTGGAATGGTGAGATTGCTTCAGAGTCAGGAATAGTGCAAGTTGAAAACATAAAGTGTGGCCAGCCAAGATGTGCAAAACAGAAGTCATACTGTTTACACAGAGGCTGCATTTTGTTTCCATGCATAAATTCTGGCAATGTTACAAAACAATGTGAAGGTTAACCTGTGCTGAGATCTGCACAAATGTGGGCCACCATGTCCAGTTCAAGCCACTGAAGCTTTTAATGACTCACCCCTTAGCCTCAGTGAGTACTAAAGGGAAGAATTAGTTCCTGAAGGGTTTTATTAAAAAGATCCCCCCTTTTCCAAACTTTTCTGTCTTCTATCTGTTCAGTTACCGAAGTGGGCTCCCAGTACAGAGAGCCTACAATGTGCCACTGTAACAGGGTCATGGCATCTAGGCAGAGGTGTTCACATTGGTGTCTCCACACCAGTGCCAAATCCATGTTTTACTTCAGCCTTAAAAGTGATAAATAAGAAAGTCAGTATCGAGGTCAAGGCAGCAGTAGATAATGCTACCCCTCAATGTGGCAGTTTGTCAAGTGTGGGCATTTGAAAGGTTGTTTCCATCCATTTCACTGGATGGGAAAGGAAAATGTGTTTGTACTGTAGATCTGGAAAGAGACTCAAATTATATTCCCTAGATATCTTCAGATTCTTATTAATTAATAGGCACCGTATGGGTTTGAAGACAATTTAGTCAAAACCATACTGTATTTCTGTATACTATATTTAACATTTTCTGAATACATGGAGTAAGAGTGCTCTCTGTAACCATTGATAATTATATCCACCGAACAGGTATGACTCAGGATTACATGGAGTCAAAACACCAAGTACTTTCACCCGTGGAGTTTCACAAATATTCCAGGAGAGCATGACATTAATATTTGGTGATAACATTTTTGTGACTTGACTAACCTTTGAAAGAATTTTCTTCTACATTAGCTTGGCTGGTTGATATAATGTACCTGAACCATCTGAACTAGTAATGTCCAAGTTCAGGCAGTGCTCGGTTAAATGATCTCAGTCTTTGTGGTGGCAAAAATGCTGCAGATAATCTCGGTACTCTGGGTTAGGAAGCATGAAATAACTCAGCAAGGCATTGACAGCTTCATAAAATGAAGGAAGGGGGTAAAATTGGTGAGTTTAGTGTTAGTGACACAAGGTGTTTGGTAATTTCTTTCTGATAAATATGTAACATGCAGATCATTTTGTCACCAAACAAAAGCAAATTAGTCTAACATTTGGCAATAGTGTACATTGGCCAAAAAAGAATCAGACATTGATTTTGTTTCTCCCAATTTTTCTTTCTATTGAATAGAAATGAAAATCAGAAGGGTATACAATTGATAGGCATCTGCATATTGCCAAAATACAAAACCTCTCCAGAATTCTGAACTCCTAGGTCTAGTAATACCTGGAGCAAAATTAATAAGTTTTCCCAGATAAATGAAAATAACTGATGTTTTATTATGTATAACAGAATAAACAACGTTTAATCTATTTTACCTGCAGACTCATCAAAGAATGGACCAGCAGAGTTGAAAGCAAAAAAAAGCTGATGCAAACTATTCTTGAAGATGACAGAAAGAAACAGAAATCTGTGGTATCAATTGAAACTCCTGTTCAGCAAGTGCCATCCAGTGCTTAATTGTTGAAGATACAATGAAGCCAATCTAGGACAGATACCCATCACGTTACTTATCGACTGCAGTGTAAATGTATAGATTTAGAAGATTGTGAGTTCACTTTAATGCATGGCCTAATTCACTATGAGAGTAATGTTCTTAATCTGCTCATCTCCTAATAATTTTCTGATTTCATGTGGATATTAGTAAGTATTCTTTATTGCAAGTATTCTTTATTGCTTGATTTATTACACTCTAATTTATAAAAACTTTAGATTTGCTTTTTGTAAATCTTAATTACAGAAGTCCTGAAAGTTTTGAGTTGTAAATGTAGTAAAATGTTTACAGGTAACAAAAGTGGTCCCTAACAAGGTAATGGGTAAAAGTTAAGCAAGTGTAGTATAATGATTTTGACAGAAATGGCTTTTTATTATAATTTAACTAAAAGATATATTTACTGTGGTGGCATTCAGTATATCCAAATCTTCTAAATGATCACTTGATTAGAAGAAGTGGTTGTAAGAGCCCAAAGTATTGGAAGCAGAATGTTGGTGTAGGAAGTAGATGGAGGTTTGAATCAGAAGGTGTAGAGACAAGATTTTTGAGCTGTGGTAATGAAAACAAAGGACGGATTTTCAGAATGAAAATTCACACAGAGAATCAAAGAAGGACAAAGAAATGATTTAAAATGTAGAGTTTCATGCTTATGACAGCTCCGTCAAACTGAAATTCCCCAGTTGGTTCAGGGAAAGCCAAGTTATTCAAGGAACGCTGCATGAGATACCAAAGTCAGTGACCAAGTAAATGGTGGATAGTTATTCTGTTTCCATTTGTTCTCAGGTTGACTGAACTCAGCCTTGGAATGGTGAGTGTGTTAAGCACAGCCTAGCTATCCAAACTTGCAATTTTAAGCATAGACTGTTCATTGCTTCCACATTCAGTTTCAGATTAGGAAGTCATTAACAAGGCATTAGCAACTATGAGTAATACTTTATTCCAGGTAACTACAATATCTGATGAAATAAAATGCCAAGCTTTGCTGCTTCAGAGATGAGATAGATCCCCACTAATTACACTGCACATTTTACAGGCACAGTAAGTAATGGCAGATTGTTTCCTGACTTGAATCAACTCACTATAATTTATGCAAAAACCTTTTAATTTCACACACTGTGATTCCAGAATTTTTATTTCCATTTCCTCCCTTCCTCTCCTAAAGTCAGATTCACAGTGTGGTTCCATCAGTGCTGACAGCCATTTGTCAAATGTGTTGCCAAGTTATTAGAGCATGGAGAACAGCCAGACTTAACCCTGTCCTTGTCAATCTGGCCCACATAAGCACGTTGCAACAGAGGTACTGGGATAGTAACAAGAAAGGGATATCTGGCAGTGTTTACCTTTTCTGACCCAAGATCTATCAGCTAATTGCAGAATCGCACAGAAAATACGATGTACTTTATCTTTTAAGTGATTGTGTGAGGACTTTATATAAGTTTCTTTTGCTCCTAATAAAGGCTGCAGATGTATTGATAAAAGTCAATTTGAATTTAAAACGTCTTTCACTATTTTCACCCATAATGATGAAACAAAACACTTCAACAGGGAACACGTATTAAAATTTCAAAATAACAAAAAGAATGGTAGATTCTGGTATTTGAAAACAAGTCCGAAGCATTACCAGTTAGCTTCCCACAATATCCCTCTCCCTGAAACAAGTTCTTACGTTCTCGTTAATCTGATTTTGTTATTCTTCCACCTGCTTTTACTAAAAACACACACACACACACACACACACACACACACACACAAAACTGCCTACAGCTGGTCCTTGCCTTCTGGATTAACCTTTTCAGAGGCAATTAGCAAAAAAGATGGTAATAAGAATTCAAAGCGAAATACAGGACTATTAAGGTTTGGGTTTTGTTGGAAATTTGCTTTTTAAATAAACTGAATTAGTATACATGGGCCTCTATTATCCCTCTCAATCTCATTTCCCTCAGTTTTACATGTTATGCATTATGTTATGCATTCAATGACTGCTGTGGGCTATTCCATTGTAACCTCTTAGCATTATACTAGAGTTGATATGTTGCTATCTGGATTACAGAATCTGTAAGAGTGATCAGAAGAGTCTCATTCTCTGAAAGCCTGGCCATCTCAGCACAGTTTGGACTACTACTCATATTACAGGGTAAACACAAAGATGGACCAAACAGCCTGTTTCTGTGTGTAATTTTCATTGCATCATTCCTGTCCCCTCTGCTGAGCACTTCTCCATTTCAGCTAATATAAGGAGATAACTATTAGAGAAGCTTGAATTTAGGAAGGGGTAAAACTGTTGTCCGGCTATATATGGGCCAGATTGTTCCATGTTCAGTGCTGGTTCTGAGCTGAGCTTCATTGGGGAAGAAGTGTGACATCATAACTTGTATCCATATTTTTGGATTTAGTATGCATGGTCCGTGTGCATGGACATTAGGTGATAACATCATTCAGCTTAGTAGTAGTTCAGCCATCATTGAATTAACTGACTAATATTCTTTGTTTAAGCTCACACATAATGCACAAATTGTAGGTCAGCATGAGCAACTGAATCTAAGTCAAAAGAAAATAAAGGAAATGAATTCAAAATCTGGAAAGCATGGAGTAGAAGCAGAAAGCTGCTAACCTCTGGGACTCCTACGCATGGGCAGGCCTGATTTTTGCCAGAATGCCCAACGTCAAATTATGGAAATTTAATTTAGAAACATTACATCAGACATAGTCATTCTAACACTAATGACTTTTCTTTAATCTGACAAAACAAATTTAACCTATATTGTGTTTCAAATATGTATTAAATTATCATGTTGGTTAATTTAAAAACTCCCTTTAAAATGTCACAGAGCAAAATAAAAATCATTCAGTTGAGTGAGACTTTACTCTGGTGGTGTCATGTGATACAAAGTGATTATTATTACAATAAAGAAGCAGATCAATGGAACCAAGGCCAGAGCAACATGTTGTCAGGAGTAAAATGCCTTTTGCTGTGACCTAAGGGAAAAGGATGTTATTTCTACTCGGACATAAATAATCTTTAATAATCTTAAGAATTATTTTCTGTCCCTTAAGCTTGCATGCTTGTATCTTAGTTTCTGTAGGATAAGAGATACAGGGTGTGGTAAGGATTTTACTCTTCCTCACCACCTGTAAGCTATCCTACAAAGTGTTTAGATGTAAGTAAAGACAAGATTAAGTTTCCTTGTAAAGCCTTTCGATTCTAAATAGTAAATGCCTGCTTTGGCCTTTTGGCATCCTGATAGTGTGATGTATTTGGAAGCCTTATTAAATAATTTACCACCATTTATATTTATATTAATTGTGAGTCCTGGTGACCTACTGATGCATATCAATTTAGCTCTGTTCAAATATGGCTACGTAAAAATAATTGAACACTTTTAGTACTGCAGCAAGCTGTGAAAATGTATTGTTGGAATAATAATGATTTTTAATATGTTTTAGATTGTGTTGCATGATTTGATATTCAAATCAAATGGAAATGCAGCTGGACTCTTGCACTGTGGCAATCTTCTGAATTAAACTGAAGTGATCATTACATTTGAACAACAGTTGAGAACTTCTGGATTAAACCCAGTTTTAATGATAGATTTAACTACATACGTGGCTATTTTAAACGTTTGGGTGTATATTAAAACCACTGGTTGAAAGTAGAGGCTTAGACTGACTTCTGCTGCACACCTGTCTCTTTTCATCTGCCTATCCCAGAGGGTGCTGACATGTCTACTTTAATTGCAACAATACATACTTTATTAATGTTGTATCCCTGTAGTGCAAAGTGAAAAGTTAAATAAAATAAGATAGATTATTTAAGGCGTAATTTGTTGTTTCTTTTGAATATAGAGCCGCATTACATTGCTAAATCTATCATTGGGGAACCAAACATAATACAGAAACAACAAAATTCAAAATACTGCAGGTGCTGGGAATCTGAAAACAAAATCAGGAAAAAGCAGTCAGCATCAAACAAAACAAGTTATGATGAAAAGCTATTATGTAATCTAATGGACCAGAACAACGGAAAATGCCTTTAAAAAATACTTCTTTTTAAGATATAACCTAATGAAATGTATTCTCAATTGAGAGTTTACAATACATGTAACATGAACTTATGATTACACTAAATTTAAAAATGAAATTTACAACAGATGGCAATACCAAAATTGCTAAACACACCCATATTACATGACTGTGTGTATGACGTAAGAGAAAATGGTGCTTCTAAATTCAATGCTATTTCCTTATTTCATGTCCCACAGGGAATATTTATGTTCATCCATTACAGTTTTCCCATAACTACATTCTTACTGGTAGAGACAACTGATTTAATCGAGGCTGAGGTCATGAGCATGTTAATAAGCTCAGCAAAGCTGATAGTTGGCCCTTGGGCATTTGGGTTGACAAGAGTTAGAGAGCAGGTGTTAATTACAAGACGCAGATAGAATCAACTTCACTTGCACATGTGCCCAACGAGATGAATCATCATGATCTAAAATTCTGTTGTGTCGGGCAGGCAATTTAACTCTTAGATTCAAATTTCTTTACCGTGGTATTCATGCACAGTATGAAAAAGATTAATGTAAGAAAATACTTTGAAATAAATTGTACAACAGGGAGATGATGGTTAAATTAGTAGTGGTAAACTTGAGATTGATGTCAGAAGACTTCTCCTTCACCATGGAGTGGTCAAAGCAAGGAAAGGATTCTTGGATAGTGCGGGGCAAGTTCATTTTCCAGACATATTGAGGAAAAATTATATTGGATGGATGAAAGATTTTTGACAATAAATATCCATTAAAATTTTTGTGACTTAAAAATCATCGATATATTTGCTCATAGCATGGGAGTGATTGGAGTGATCTAGTTACTTTTTGCATACAAAGCACAGGGTAACTGATTCTGATTACTATCCCATGCTTAAATGATTAGATAGTCCAACATGTAATAGGTAACCTTCCAAAGTCAATCCTTAGCCTACTCTTGTCCTTTGACATCATCTGAAACACAATGTCAATTTCACACAGATCCCAACTCTACCTCACCAGCACTTCTCTTTACTAAATGTCAGATTACAATATCCCAATGTGACAGCACCATGACAGTTCCTTCAATCCCCATCCTGCAGTGGTTCCAGAAGACGGACTCTCACCACTTTCTCAAAAGTAGTTAGGGTGAGGAATAAATGCTGGTTACTAACCTCAAGAAGAAATGACACCCAATTCCTGAGAATGAATAAATGAGAAATAAAGAGGTCAGGAAAAGAAGACCACTAGAAGTGTGCCAGGCTGGTTAGTTGGCTGCACATGGATTCCTCAGTCCCTACCTACTATCACAATTCTTGAGACAGAGGACCAAAATTAGCTTTAGAAGATGACTACTGTAATCAAACCTCTAACTTTAACCTCAGATTTTGACAATAGGGATAAAAATATGAAGAGGACAAACAATGTCATGGATATATTTTCCAGAACACCTTAATCATAGTGTATTATATTTTATATTGCATTTTATTACATGGTTTAACATATATTTATAGTATAATATTAAGTAATCATGCTTCACATGAGCTTTCAACATCTTCCTTCTTCCTAATCCATCAACATATCAAAATCATGAAAGATGGCTTGCTCATTAACCACCACCACCTGACCTGCTGCCCCTGTCAAACTATATTTGCAGACATTGTTACACCTACCTAGCAACAATTGCAGAGCTGTGCCATCTGCTGTAAGGTCACCTGGTACTATCGTCCATCATTGTACTCAGACTGATGGTGACGGTAGTAGTCAGCTGCGGCTTCCAGACTGTCCTCACTTCCTTCTTATGATGCTTCAGTGCAGACTTGTGCAGATGTTCCCATCATACTGCTCAGTAATCCTCCTAACCAGCTCAGATAGAAACAGCATAACTTAAGGACCTATCAAAAAGGGGGTCAGATGATGTTCATGAAAATATATACGTGCACCTCCAATTTCTTTCACCTTCATTTTTTCCCATCAGCTCTATTGGCTATTCCTGCAGCTCTACTAACTTGAATAACGGAGAAGCTTTATGCAGCTTTCAGTATTCTGTTTCTTTCATTGGGACATTTTCATTTATTTTACTCATGCTCATGAAATGAATTTATAATCACTTCAAACACCGGAACTAGTCACGGTGAAACAGGGAAGGTTAAAATGAGATTAATGAATGTTTTAGAAGTGTATTGATTAGATGAAGGGCAAAGAACTATTTTTTACTGGTTGACAAAAGCTCACTTATTTAAAAAGAGGAAGATCTTCAGGCAAAAATTTTTTGGAGCCTAGGGCTTTCATTGGCCCTTTTTTAAGGAAAAATATGTTAACATTTGGATCTGCAGAGGGTGTGAGGTTATGGTAGAGTGCAAGGCAGTGGAATTAGTTTTGGATTTCTCCAGCAATGAGTTAGAACAACCATGATGGGCTAAATGGCATGCTTCCTTGCTGCAAAAGTTCATTATTCTAGGTTTCATTCCTTAAACCATGTGAATGTTAAAATTACATTAATGTTCTGTACACAAGAGAGCCTATTCTTAATCTTACAGGAACTAACCACCATCAGATAACAAAATAAACTTTATTTCCTTTGATGCATATTTTGCCCATGATAATTAATATCATGCTGAGGAATGGAAGCTTTCTTTCACCTTGGCTATTAACCTCATTAATAAATGTCCCGGTGCCAAGAGTACCACAGGTGCAGAGAAACACCCTGTTTCCTTTTCTTTCTCTCATTCCCAAGAACTGGTCTCAACTTCCACCTCTCAAGGCCAAGCAATATACATTTTTCAGTTTTCCTTCTCCACAGTCCCTCAGGCTTCTGAATGAGATGACCAATTTTGTTGCAATTTGTGGGGAGGCCAGAACAGCTCATAAATGTTCTGAGCCACTTTATGTGGCATGCTCTTATTAGGCATCATGACATACTATATTCAGCAGCTGAGGAGCTGTACAGCATGTGCAGGGATTTTGTTCTCTGTATGCCAAAGATATATCCAACCATTCTGTACTCAGCATGTGACACCAAGTGATAAAGCGTTATTGATATCATTTTCCCCAAGGGATGAGGCCAATCCTAGTTCAAGTTAGGTTGTGTTAGGCCTCACGACATCCACTAAATATTTGAATGAATTTCAGGAGAGCTGTTTATTTCTGTGGATGGAAATTCAGGGTGAGGGCTTACATCTCCAAATTATAGGATGGTTTTGATAGTTCTCCATTCACCTGTGTAATGCAAAGCTGGAGCTTCTCCTGTGTCTAAAAAGGATAACAAAGATCATGCAAATTGTACAAGTTACCAAGTTATACAGTA
>JARFYF010000104.1:69098939-69113085 GCA_030265395.1 Rhina ancylostomus
AAATTATACAATCATGCTGTCCCAGTTTAAGACCTTCACAACTCAAGAACTCATGAGGAATTCTGATGGGAAGGTCAGCACACAGCACCCAAAAGTTATGTTGATTAACACTGAGTTATATTGATTAACTTTGTGCCAGATTGAAAACTTCTAGCTGAAAGGTAGAGATGAAGAGTATTGTATGTGAAGACATCCTATTGATTTGTTTTTTATTAACTTCCATATTTCTCCTTTGTCTCTCCGAGATTAGTCATATGTGTTCAGGTGTTCCTTGTTTGGTGGATTTTGGGTTTGCATAGGGTTATAAGTGGAAAAACTCAAGTAACTTTCCTTAAATATTGAAATCCTAGCCAGTACTCATGGCTTCTGTTGAAATACAAAATGCAAGTTTATAAGACTTCAGTGGTCGCAAATAACATGTAGAACCGACAGCTATGGTATTTCTGCAAGTTTTTTTCAGTTGTGAATAGATCAATCTTCACAGCAGATGTGCCAGGATTAGTAAATTAATTAAGTGCTTTAGTTCTTGATGAACAAACGATTTAAATGCCAGTGTTGTAAGGAAGGATGGGTTAAGAAAACTTCTAGAGCCGCATCTAATATTTACTATAAATACTATCAGCTGGCTATGAATATTGTAAGTTGATGTACTAAGTTTGTTTATACGAGAAATATAACTTGGATTACTTTTTGATTAGTATAAAATATTTCTCATTGCAGAGATGCTTCATTTGGCACATGCACATATAAGCTAACAGTTCTGGACTGTTTACATGCAGTTAGTAAGGTAAGATGCTAAATCAATAATCAATTAACATTTCCTGTCACTTTGGTTTTCGGTGATTGTCATGTGTGGTTTAATAATGAACCTTGTTAATATTAGCTTGAAAAACTTCTGTCAGCCTAGCCTATGCACATCAGTAAAAACTCAAAATATAATTGATAGACCACTTGGCTCATTTCTGTACAGAAATTTGTAACTTCCTTATCTCCTCCTCATGTCAGCACGTAGAACCATTTTGAGTGTTCCAAAGGTTCACTTCAATTATCCTCCCAAGACGTTTACTTCAGGAATTAGCCACTCTCTGCAGGAAGTGCATCTGAAATCTGTACTGAAATGGAAATGTGTCAGTTTGTATCTGTGCAAACTGACAAATTTCAAATTCAGCATAGATTTCAGGAAGCAGTTAGTTTACTTGTTAGTGCTCTGATGAACCTGTTCTGCTGTTGTCATTATCTTGTTAGTTAATACACACTTTTAAAATCTTTTTTTTAAGGCCGTGCAGTATGATTTCTTCAATTTTAATACATTTGATGTGGATGAATATGAACATTATGAGGTTAGTGTTTTTAGTTGGATTAGGCGATTACTTTTTCTGAAGGATTTATCTCAAGACTGACAGACTTGCATGAATAAATAAGCATATTTAACTTGTTTGCAGAGGGCAGAAAATGGAGATTTTAACTGGATTATCCCTAGCAAGTTCTTGGCCTTCAGTGGACCACATCCAAAGAGCAAAGTAGAAAATGGTAGGTGTTGAATTACGTCACTGCTCAGCTCTATTAATGTGGTACTTAATTATTAACTGTGCTCTCGGGATTTTCATTTACTATTTGTGTGATTTTTAATTTCAAGATGCCATGGTAGTGGTCTATTTGGTGCAAGTGCTAGCATAGGGGTTAGTTGAGGTGAGCTACATGTATGTTGTTAAGGATATGCTGGATAAGGAACAGAATAAATTGTTGATGGGTTTAGATAAGAGGATAGGTAGTGGTTCATGCAACATTAACCCATTGTCTTAGATCTGTTGGACTGATAAGCTTGTTTCAATATTGTAAATACTTTGGAACTTTTAATTGTTTAAAGCTCTTCTGAGTGGCCGTGAATCCATCACTTATGGTAAACATTCAGCTCATCTGAAACTCCACCACTTGCATTAAATTAAGGCACCATATCCCATTCACCAATCACCTTATCTTCTTTGACCTATAATATCACTGACCTCCAGTCCCTCAAATTTGAAATTCTTACCTATTGTGTTTAACTCTACTCTGTAGTTTTGTAAGATGATGTGTAATCCCTGCGATTTGTTCCCCATCCTGAACCCTACTGCTTTTGATTCCAGTTCTTGTATTTCCTCTCCCCCTTCAGCTCTATTCTGGAACACCGTTCTTGAATCTTTGTTGCTGCAACTTCATCTTTTAGACCCTCTTTAAAAGACATTCCTATTAACTTTGGTTCAACATCAACTTAGTCAAGAAATGTCCCAAACTTGTGTCCTTTCTACTAGTAATGATGATTATATTTTTAAGTTAATTGAATAGCTTTGATCATCTAATCAAGGGGGTGGGTGGGGAATCTCTCTTTTCATTTCCAAGAACCCAATAGATAATTGGAGCTTCCAGATTATGCTGGAAGCATAATACTGTACTGACCTTTGAATGTAGTCTATTCCCATCTTTTGCATCTAATTCTCCTCCAGCTGTACTTTGTTGCTCTGTTCTTGCATTGGAACAACAAATCTGTCACTCAAAAGCTCCCCTTGCAAGTCTCTACAGTTTCACTGAGTTAAATACTAAAGGCACAATATGTACTCCTGTCCAAAAATATTTTTCCACTCCCACTGAGTTCACATTCGCAAACTTTAAAATGAAATCACTGACTGTTCAACTAAGCAGTGAGCAGTGTATCTTTTAAATCAGCTGACTTTGCATTGGACGTACACATTGTCACATTGTGGACTCCAACTGCTGTAAATTTTTCCACCACCCCAACTTCCCCTTTTCAACTGTAAAATAAAGCAGCTGAATGCACTTGCAAGCATCTAAGCAGTTAGCCTTCAAGTTGTTGATAATGGTAACTGATTGTTTCCTCCTCCCTGAGTTCAGGTAGGACGGCCTGTATGGGCCATCAGCCTCCACTATAGTGTCACCCATTAATGTGAGAAATATTAAGCTACCAATGGAAGGGTTGCTTTAGAGAAAATTTTGAAGGATATCCGGTGTTCATGGAACTTCAAATGTTATCCCAGCAGGTGATGTCCTCGAGCTCCAAATTTTATTTTAAAGAGGTATAATCTTCGAGTGTTGAACATCATGTATTTCACTTTTGTATCATCCCCAATTCTGTGGAGAAAACCTCATCCACATTTCCAGGCTTGACTTGTACTATTGCCTTTCTGTCTGGCTTCTAATCTCTAAATTCAAACTCTGCTACCTTTTCAAGTGCCAAAAATGTTAAGTCTAGCTCAGCCATCACCTCCATCTTTAATGCCCTACATTTACTTTTGGCAGCACCACACTCTTTCCCCCCACCCCTTGCCACCATAGCTAAGAACTTGCAGTTCTCCTTCCCTGCATTTAAATCATTTCATTGCCTCTTTGCTCCTTAGTTTTTTAGTCTCTGTCAGCCCTGCAGTCACATCTGACCTCTCTGTTCCTTAAATCTAGCTTCTTGAACATTCCACATCTCCCAACAACTCTTAATCCTGCTCTCAACTGCCTAACTCATTTGGTCTGAATTCCCCCTCCTCTAAGACTTAAAATTCTCCTATACCTTCTCCTCCTACCTCCATTTTTTGTTTTCTTTTTGCTACACCTGTGTTGTCAACAAATAATTTTAAAGTTGCTTGTTGAATTCAGTGCCCCATATCTTCCAATGATTAGTAATCACCCTGAGACAATTAGTAACGTTCCACTCCCAGGTGCAGCAGTGCTTTTCAGTGTTCACTGGTTTAATCCTGAGGCCTCACTGAGACAGGTCTCCCACACACCAAACACAGTTCCAAACTGCTGCTTCCGAAGCAAGCCAAAAACACCAACCTATGTCATAACTTCTTTCTGGGTCAGAGTGAGATCCAGAAGTGAAAGGCTTTATTTTTAATTTGATTGGAAAACTTTGTGGAAGGCATTTTAATGAAGGGTTAAGATTGTTACTTGTGGAAAGTGGTTGATCTATGTTCTAAATTTGCAGAGTTTTTGTAAGCAAGCTTTGTGTAATTTGCAGAAATAGAAACATTAAAAAATAGGAGCAGCAGTATTCCCTTCCAGCCTGCTGTTCTACTCAGTGCAGTCACGACTAATCCTCTGTCCTAATACCATAATCCTGCTTTCACCCTATATCCCTTGATGCCTTGTATCTAGAAATCTGTCCATCTACTTCTTAAATACATTCAGTGACTTCACCTTGACTACATTTTCATGATAGAGAATTCCACAGCTTTACCACTTCTATTTAGAAACTTCTCATCTCAGTACTTTATTTCTTAAGCCTCATCTTGAGACTGTGAGCCTTGGTTCCAGGCTCCCTGGCCAGGGGAAGCATCCTCCTTGCATCCAACTTGTTAATACCTGGTAGAACTTCACAGTTTTCACTCGATTTTTTTTCTCTAAACTTGAGTGACTACAGGTCTCGACCCTGTCTCTCCCTTGGACAGTCCTGTCTTCCCAAGAATCAGTCTGGTGAACCATCATTGCACTCCCTCTGTGACAAATCTATCTGTTCTAACAACACTTCAGGTGTGGTCACACTGGTACAATGCTCCAGCTGTGGGGGTCATTGATGGGCTGCATCTCTTGCCGAACAGTTCCAGTGGTTCAGATGCAATTTGCCAGCAGCAGAGCCCATCGACCAATATAAGGGCCAAAAAGATTCTGGACAGACACTGACCTTTATGGAGAGCACAACATTCCAGCAGAAACTCCTGCTAGATTATCAGCAGGCTGATCAGAAGATAAGCAAATAGGAACCTAACCTCAACAAGAAAAGCCTGTAAATGCTGGTGACTAAGGATTAACCATGAGAAAACAAACCTCAATGTAGCTCTGAACTTCATTGTCATTCTTTGTCTCAACCATTCACTGCCCATCAAAGTCTTGCTTATAAATGTATGATATTTGATTCTGCATGTTCCAAGAACAAGACAGTGTACTTGAATATCAGTTGGTATCTTCATGTTAGCACTTAGTATTCAGTGTGTTTAATTAACAAATATAATTTACATACATTGACATGACTACTGAATAGACATAATATTGGGAGGCTCCAATAATTGGGTTGTTTTGAAGACCAACTCCCTGAAAATTGTAAATAATGTTTTTATTTCCTGCATGACCAGTCACAGTTATGTTCAGGTTTTTAAAAAAACTTTTAATGATGGTATGTAGTGGAGGTCAGGGTTGGTCTACTGCGAGGATTACATTGGTTTATTATTGTCGCGTGTACTGAGGTACAGTGGAAAAACTTTGTTTTGCATGCCATCCATACAGATCATTTCATCACGTCAGTACATTGAAACAGAACAAAGGAAAAACAATAACAAAATACAGAATATAGTGTTATAGTTACAAAGAAAGTACAGTGCAGACAGTAAGGTGTAAGGCCATGATAATGTAGATTGAGGTCAAGAGTCTATCTTATACAAGAGGTCTGTTCAGTGAGGTAGAAGCTGTCCTTGAGCCTGATGGTACGTTCTTTCAGGCTTTTGTATGTCCTGCCCAGTGGAAGGGGGAGAAGAGAGAATGTTTGGGATGGCAGGGGCTTTGATTATGTTGGCTGCGTTACCAAGACAGTGAGAAATGTAGACGGAAGTGTAGATTAATAAATATTACACCAACTGAGTTAATATTCTTTGACTTGAAATTGCTGTTTTGTAAAGTAAACAGAACCAGTTATTATTTGTTGTATAGAGCAAGTCATTGTACGATTAAAGACCATATTCCACATAGGAGTCTGTTATCAGAACTCAGAAGCTTTGTATTGTCAGCAATTTTTAGGTGTGTTGTGTCTGAAACCATTTTAAAAGTTGGCAAAACTAAATCAGTATATCATTTCTTTCCCTTATTGAATTAGGCTACCCACTGCATGCTCCAGAGGCTTATTTCCAGTACTTTCGAAAACACAACATCAGCACAATTATTCGTTTGAATAAGAAAATGTACGATGCCAAGCGATTCACAGATGCTCGTTTTGAGCACCATGATCTCTTCTTTGTGGATGGGAGTACCCCTAGTGATACTATCGTCAAAAGGTTCTTAAATATCTGTGAGAATGCGGAGGGTGTCGTTGCTGTGCACTGCAAAGGTATAGTTCCTCATTAACATTTACAGTATTGATGATAATGGTACTGGTATTATTATAGCATATGTACAGAAAAATATAGGTTGCTCAACATCTGAAACTAAATCTGGATCACTGGAGGGTCATGGTTGGGAGTCTTCATCTTTCATAACTCTAAATGGGTGAATTGTATTTTCTATTCCTTGACTCTGGATAATGTAGAAATTGTATTCTAGTTTGGAAATGCAATTTCTGAAATTTTAAGTCATTAGTTAGTAACAGTTGGTTGTTGCCTTCGGCTTTTACTCTCCAGAGCCTTTCCACTATCCATCAGGCACGTCAGTAGTGTGATGGAATGCTCCCTACTTGCCTACTTAAGTGCAGTTTCAAGAGCACTTGAGCAGCCCGATGTAATCTAGAGCAAAACAGACAACCTGACTTGGAACATCATGCCCACCCTTCAGTACTGGTGCACTGCAGACCAGTGTGTACCAACTAAGCTATGCACTCTTAACAACTTGCTGAGGCTTCTTTGGACTCTCCCAAACAATGGGCCTCTACTTTAGAAAGACAAATGCAGCAATTGCTTAGGAACACCAACTCTGGCTTCCCTCCAGTCAAGTACCATCCTCTTTTTGGAAATATATCCCCGATTATTCTTGCCTGGGTGAAGATCCCAACTCTGCAGCACAGTGAGAGCATAATGGAGTGTGGCTGCTTTCAGCAATGGGTTTTCTGTTCTGTACTCTTGTTTTTAGAAATGTGGGAAATAGTTTTTAAATGAACAATTTTGTTTTCCAATTAAAGCCTTTTAGCAAATTCTGTATATTTAACACTTCTGAAAGTTTTCAGACATGAAAAATGACTGTGTACTCCTTTTGGAAATATTATAGCTGGCTTAGGCCGAACTGGTACTCTTATAGCATGTTATATCATGAAGCACTACGGACTAACAGCAGCAGAAGCCATTGCCTGGATCAGAATATGTAGACCAGGATCAGTTATAGGACCTCAGCAGCACTTTTTAGAAGAGTGAGTAAATGCCAAACTTAAATGCAAATGATGTTTAACATAATAAATGTTTTTTTGTCCATACCTGATATGTGCTTGGAAATTATTGGAAATGTTCAACAGGTCAGGCAGCAGCCGTGGACAATTTCACTATCTGAGCTGTTGATTATTCCCAGTGCGTTTTTTTTAAGATTTTGTTTTATTTCAGATTTCTGCATTATTTTGCTCTTGGTTTCCTGATATCTGCTTGTATATCTGCAAGTATTATGTTAATATTTACATTTTTTTAATGTCAACATGTTGGGGATAAGGAAACTGTGCATTCAGAAACTGAATGCCAGCTTGAGACTGCAGACCTCTAGAAGAGTTTCCAAGCCACGTCATATGTTGGTGGGAAAAGTAAATGTGCTTTTAACGGGAGAAGAGAAAACTAGAAAGCAGATCAAAGTCCCTAATCTGTTCTTGCAGATTACTTCTGAAAGGGTCAGAGGCCTGGTACCACATCAGAACAGGAGATCCAAAGAGTTGCCTCCTTTATTGAATTGGACTAAGTAATAGATTTGGAAGATTCCTTGGTGATGCATGGTCCTCAGATAATGAAGAATACCCACATTTGTCTTCAGTGATTTTTGTCCCAGACATATGATGCCCACCCACCCCACCCCCTCCCCAGTCCCACAGAAATGAAGAACAAATATATGAATGGGCCAAACAGGGCCAGGATCTGCATTAGTTCCTCCTTGATGTACTGGTCTGCCGACATTGACTTTCCAGGTTCTTGTGTAACATAGTAAAGCATTCACCACCTGCTGTTCAAGTCACCAACTTCAAGTGAAAATATGCTAACACTGAAAAATTCAGACATAATCCATTATGAAAATAACTTTCCCCTTTTGTTGAGGCATCTTAATATAGCAATATAAAGTTTAATGGGGACACAGCATGGAAATGGGCCCTTCAATCCATCAAGTGCCCAGTTATACCAATCCAATTTTACTCTCCCCAGATTCTGATCAATTCCCCCCCCAGTTCAACTACTATCACTGCACTCACCTGGGGTAATTTACAGTGACCAATTAACCTGCTAATCCGCACGTCTTTGGGACATGGAAAGAAACTGGAGCAAACTCGTGCTGTCACATGGAGAACCTGCAAGCTCCTCATAAGCAGCACTGGAGGTCTGGATTGAACTCTGATTACTGGAGCTGCTGGTAGCTCTACTAGTTGTGTTGCTATGCTGGTCTGAAGCTCAATATCTTTATCTACTCTCATGAATGATGAGCAAAGACTCAAATGAAAAACATTAGTGAATAAAATGGAGTTGCCTGAACTAAACTCAGCAACTTAAAGTTTAAGACTGAAAATATTCTGCAGGTTCTGGTTTTATTTTCAGCATCTATAGTATTCTGCTTTTGGATTATTGTTTATTTTGTATATCATTTGATATATTACTCAAAATCCACATGTATATGGTCTCCTATTTCTAAGCAGTAGCTAAATGTCACCAGTAATACATTAAATTGTTAAATAATGTGGGAAAAATTATGAAAGCTGCTTGCAACATGCTACATTCCCAATCCATCTTGACAAGACAGGAAACCAAAGAAACATGTGTTTTTGTATTTTTGACAAGGAGAATAAAGAACAACTGGAGCCCACATGACCTGTGCAAGTTGTTCATTGTGAAGTTAGATTTTTGTGGTTTGAAGTACAGCTATTTAGTATTATTGTTAAAAATTTTAATGTCTGTTATAGAACCACAGAATACAGGCCCTTCGGCCCACCGTGTTGTGCTGACTTTAAGTCACACTTAAGACTACCTAACCCCTTCCTCCCACATATCCCCCTATTTCAAATTCCTCCATATGCTTATCTAACAATCTCTTGAACTTGACCAATGTATCTGCCTCCACCACTACCCCAGGCAGTGCGTTCCATGCACCAACCACTCTGGGTGAAAAACGTCCCTCTGATATTTCCCTTGAACTTCCCTCCCATTACTTTAAAGCCATGCCCTCTTGTATTGAGCATTGGTGCACTGGGAAACTGCAGCTTATAAACATCCTGCTCAACTTGTATCCCATCTAACTCTTGTCTGTACCCATCCCTTTCCTTTTTGTAAGAGAAAACTGCTGGTGTCAGGCTGCTTGCTCTGCCAACTGTTTGAAAGCTAATAGGCATACATAGCAAATTGAATATATTAAATTCTACTAATCAATGCTGGCATGTAAAACAACTGCACATGAATGAAGTTTAATGGGGAGCAGAGGAAATAGGACTTAACACCTTGTCAGGAGAAAGATAAATGTTCTGGATAGTTTCTAAAATAAGGCTTGTAGAACAAATTAAATATCTTTTACAGTCCCATGTATTTGATATCGTTGCATTAAATTGTTTGTTATGCTTGGCAGGAAACAAGCTAACCTGTGGGCCCAGGGTGATCTGTTCCGTGCAAAATTAAAAGAACAGATGAATGGAAAAGAGAAGGTTGGCGTTACAAGGATCCTTTCTGGAGTTGATGATATTTCCATTAACGATGATCAGAATAGGATGTGTGAGGAACTAGAAAGTCACATGGTATGTGAATTACTGGAACAAATCTTTTTTTTTCTTGTGTTCACTTGAACATTACATACCGAAGACTTTCTTGTGAATAACGCAAATTTTGAAATGAGCAAGTCATGTTATTCCCTTTACTTAGCAATAGCATGTCATCAGTTATTATTCATTTACGATCCTAAAATGAATTGTTTTGGGGTTTTAATATAGATTTGAATTTAATTTGTGTGCAGTGGCAGGAGAGACTTAAACTATGGCCTTTCTACGTAGAGCCCTTGTAGTGGTTGCAGCCATCTTCATTGTATCTCTCAGTACATAGATTTTGACCTTTTGAACACACCAGTTTGCATCTCTGGAACACTGAGTTTCCAGCGTACAGCGGGGTTCTTTCACAGTGATGATTGTTTCCCAGCAACAATTAATAATTGCCTCTGCGCGTGTCCCTGGTAACAGCCCATACAGCAATGAGTCCTCTTGTCATGTAGCTGTTCGGGACAAATATTGATAAATACCTCTGTATCTCATCTCAGACCTTCCTACAAAATGCATTCTCTAACGGAAAGGGATGGTGTAGCTGTCCTGAGGGCAGCATGTGGTGTGTCCAATATTCCAATCATATATGAAAGATCTGATGGACCTTCCTCACAACTAACCAATCAAGGTCTTGTTGCTATTTTTGAAAGTTTGGCAATGAGGCATTCAGCCAAATAATGAGAATTTTTCCAAAAGTGTAATTTATTCATAATGTATACAGCAATACAATCAGGACATGTAATTATGTTCATTCATTGTATAAAGCAATTCAATACATTCATTTACAATTTGTCAACATCAGTTATCTTTCACCCCCAAACACTACATCAGTGAAATGTTTGAGAGGCTGTTATACAGGGCTCAGCCAGCATGTCCTGTAGCAGTTCCAATCTTTGGATAATATTAATCTGTTGTTTAAATTTGTTCAGCATCCTAGAAGTGTCTATTAAAGCTCAATACTTTACAATCATACTGCCCTAAAGCTGCATTTAAAACCAAGTTCACAATATTAAGACAAGATATCGTTATTAGTCACATGTACACCGAAACGCACAGTGAAATGATCTTTTGCGTAGAGTGTTCTGGGGGCAGCCCGCAGGTGTCACCACACTTCTGGCACCAACATAGCATGCCCACAACTTCTTAACAACTTCACAATATTACTTAACAACTTTTCTTAAACAATGCTGAAATTGCCCATCTAGGTGCTCCTGAAAGCAAGGTAGTTCGGCAGTGATTCAGATCCTTTTTGTTTTAGTGTCCTCACCTTGGATGTGATTTGGAATTCTCTCCTTTGTCCTCCTACCTATCTTTCTCTCTCTCCTCCTTTAAGAATCTCTGTAACATGTAATCTCTGTAACAAGGAGGTACCTCTTTGACTAAATTTTAGACATCACCCCTAATATTTCCTTGTGACAACCGTTTTTTGATAATGCTTTCTGAGAGTCACCTTGAGATGTTTTGTTACCTTAAAAGCTCTCGTGTTGGTGTGTTAAGTGGGAGAAGAGGGTAGCTATTTTTCACAATTCTTTAAAATTTCTTTTGCATTTTGAAAACAATTTGATAATTAAGTGGTAACTAATTCAAAAGGAAGTCTTAATATAGTGTGATATTGTTTGCATTAATATTATAATTGACAAGACTGTTTAAAAGGATTTGGAAACAATTCAATGTTTGGATTCATCTGGTTCTTGCCTCAAGAATGCTCAGCACTATTGACCAAAAGTTGGAATCAACACTATTCCTGGTGAGAACCCAAGCAGAAAAAGTAAGGTTTCTGCGAGGATAATGGAAAATTGAGACCAGAATCTTGTGTCTAGTCCTGCTGATAGTTCCTGAAAGCTGCCAACAGAGGGTGCAGAGGGTACATCCATCCAGTGCTGAGTTGAAATCAAGTGGATGGTGGAGTTTCATTTCCAAAACAGAAATTAGTTTCTGTACTGCATTTTGATTTAAAATAGTTCCCAGGTGTCTTGGAAGTCCAGTTACACAATTCATGCTGAGCCAAGAGGGTTTTATGGATGGACAGAGAGGGAGTTGAAGAAAGACAAGAATTTAAGAATTAACTTCATATGCAAAGTGGAGACGGTTAAAGGGATTACACCCACAAGTGGAACAAAGGAAAATGGAGATGCATAAGGTCCAAGCCAAAGAAAAAGAAGATTCTCGGGATAGGAAACATGGGATTGAGGGAGGTGGGCACACAGGAAGGGTTTAAATAGGTTGATGAGAATTTTCAGTTTGGGAATAGAAAATTGTGTAACTCTGGAGTGATGAATGAGTAAGACTTGATTCGGGGATTTTCAAATCTGTGGATGACTGAGGCAGGGATGAGTGCTTAAGTATGGCTGAACTGACATAGTGGGGTAGTAGTGGTATACTGTGTTGAAGAGGACTTTAAAAAAAAGTCAAAGTCAGGCTAAACCTTTTCTATCTATTATATTGTACTTGTAATCTCTTAAATTCACTTCGGGTCTTATTTTGAAATAAAGAATAAGGTGCAAAGGGACCATTGAAGCACTGGAACAGTGCAGAATGGGACCTTGGGACTAGCAGCTGGCAACAAATATCTAAATAAGGATTAATTGGAGAAATGAGCCTTTTTCTATTTTGGAAAAGGCATTTGACTCGTCATTCTATAGTGTGTGTGTGTGTATATGAGAGCAGAGTGGAAAAGATTTCACTAAGAAACAAAATTGTTGAGTAGCTTCTGACCTTTGTTCACCTACCCCATGTACTAAAAGATTTAAAGGACCTGCACGAGCTAACTAATTTAGAAAAGAGAAATGTCTCCAAGTCTGTCCTTGCATAGAACCATACAGCCCAGGAACAACCTAGTTTAGGTTGGTGTTTAATTAGTTTGGCACAATGTTGTATATATGGAACACTTAATCAGTTTGTGAATGATCCACTTTCACATGTTAATAACAAGCTTTCGCATTGCATTTTCCTTGCATTTTGGTAATGTGGCAGTACTAAAGTCTGAAATACAGATGATGGTTTGCATATCTGAAACGCTTTTTAACTTAGAAATTGCCCCAAGGTGCTTTATGAAGGAAAGGGAGAAAAGAGAATAATAAAAGAAAGAAGAGTTGATGTGGAGGTTTTTATAGGTGCAGAGGTGAGCTTTAGCAGGAAGCCACAAAGGGTGGAGCTGAAGTGGCAAAGGCACATGATGGTATTTTTCTGTACTCTACAGATGAAATGATATCGGTTGCAAAAAATTTAAATTGCTGCCATTAATCCGGAATCAATCTTGCACTTTGTTATTTGGTTTAAAAATGGTAAATTATTTTGAGGTAGTCATGTTTAATGTAAACAGGAAATTTTGAAGGCTCCTGCCCTGATAGTACTATGGTCTTTTTGTAATGGCAACCAATGTGACACTTTCTGTTAAATGTTCTGATGTTGTTTAATTTCTCCTTTCTCCACAGTACAATGATAATGACAATGATGATCATTACCCTAATAAAAATGAAATGACTCAAGGCGATAAACTCAGGGTCTTGAAAAGTAGAAGACCAGCTAGAGCTGTAAACACTGGATCGTTAAAGTAAGTATCTTTTTAGGGATATTAGGTCTGTCAAAATTAGAGGTTTGCATCTGATAACTTGAGCAAGAAATACAGGTTTTTACTTTTGGATGAACTCCCTTTTATCCAGATAAATGGATGCTGTTCCTGGAGAGTGGAGCACAACCCAATTTTAGATAATTGATGTCTATGTCATATACTCCTAGAACATAGGAGTTGTAACACAGTTGTAGAGTCCATATTTTCCTTTATTGTGGCCCACTGGTATGCCTTAACTCCAACATCAAGTGCTTAACAATTTCACAATGGCTCGCACTATGCCCTGCATCAGTCTTTGCTGTGGTCTCCAGATGAATGCCAGCTTGGCTGAGCAGTTCTCGTGGTGGGATTCCATTGCTGAGAACTGCGTTGGGGCTTGCCCAGAAGAGTTTCATGTGGTCCCTTGAGAAATAAACAGAGGTGCAAAGTTTCATCCCAATTGTCTGGGCTGAGGGAACCCAATCTGAGGTGGGAGAACTATGAACCAACCCACTGTAACACCTAGATGTGGTTATTGCCATGGAGTTCTAAACATTCAACAAGAAAAGCTGAGTACTAAATGGTCAACCCTTTACCTTGTGGTTATGCCCTTTGTTTCTAGACTCTGGTCAGAGGAAATAGCCACTGATCATATAGTCCAGAGCAGTGTTGCCCCCAGACAGAATCTTGTATTGTTCAATAAGATTACCTCTTCATTCTCCTAAATACCACTAATTATACACTGCACCATCTTGGGGTAAATATGTCTGTCCTTGCTACCTGGAGATGAAAGCTGGTTGCTATTACTTCCGTTGTGGGCTTTATTAAAATCCTAAACAATTATTTACTCTCGTACTCCAATCCATTTTGGAATAATGCACCATTTGCATTTGTAAGCACCTCCTGTGTCAGAATGCTGAGATTTGGTGTACTAG
>JARFYF010000104.1:69142988-69153521 GCA_030265395.1 Rhina ancylostomus
CCTTGTAATCAGCTTACAACTAAACATGTTCTACCTTGTGGGGTAGAGTTGATTTGGAACAACGGGAGTGCTGTTATTGGTGGGAGATGTAATAAAAATTTGACCCAAATTGGGGTACAAGAATAGTATTTTTATATGCATGGATAAACTGTATTTTCAGTCTGGTTTTAATTTTGCAGTAACCTTGTAGAATGGATTTTGCTCAGCTTAAAAAAATGTTCTGTGGATTAAAAATGTGCAGTTTATCTGCTACAGTACTATAACAGCATTGGTCAAGTATTATGTGTAGCATATAAGCTTGTATTCTACAGCTAAAGCAATACAGCACTAGACATTAATCTGTAGCAGTCAGATGTGTTTTCCTTCAATGTCAAATAACTTAACTCTGGCTAGCTGATGGCAATTTGTCTGCTCGTGATGATCGTAATAAATTCTTAGTCCAGTATTATTTTTTAAAAATTTTACAGCTTTTGGGTGGAGGGTATTTTTAAACTGGAAATATCTTTTCTCTGGTTTGTGTAATGAGCTGTTGCAATGCAAAACTGGAATTGAGAGACTATATACCACTTTTGTACAGAATTGTATGTATGCAGTATATAAATAAACCTTATCACAGGTAATAGTTGTTATTCATTTAAAGAATGAATGTGAGATAATATAACTCCTCCCTGAAACTGAGAAAGGGGGAGATGTGGTTAATGAAGAGAATACACAGTCTCAAAACTTGCTACGTGATTAACTAAAAGGTAATGAGTGAACAATGTATTAACTTTTGAAATAGGTTCACTGGAAAAAAATTAAAATTTCATTATTACACACTCATTGCAGATTAATTTTGGTGCATCTTCAAAGTACAAACTTTGAATGCCTTTTCCAAAACAGTGGAGCTAATGCAATCAATCCACTCAAAGCCCTACAATTTAAGCACAAATTCAGTTTGCCTGTTCAGAGTGGAAGCAGGTTCAAAAGCAGTCAGTTCTGGATCATTATTAGATGTGCTTTATATTTTCTCCATCTTACCAATGGAAGTTTCTTCTGGATTACATGTCTACACACCAAAGTCAAAGACTACAAACATCCCAACAATGCACAATTCTGCCTGTTCAGTCAAAAGAATCCCTTTTTGGCCTCATGCTCCCAATTCTATCACTGACTACTATTTACTGCACATTTCAGAATAAACAGTTCTAAAATAATACCTACAATTTGGGCATTTACATGGATTATTTTCATCAGTATAAAGTTGAAACTCTCTCCTCAGTCAAACTGCTATTCCAAAAACTGGAGCCAAAGTTTCATGGCCTGTTACCAAATAGTGATGTAGTGGTCCCAAGTCATACTTTCTCTTGACCATGTTGATGTAAAAGATAAACTACAAAAGACAGCAGGTTTCAAAATAGAGTTTAACAGCATTTATAAACAATCACAAAACACCATTAATTATCAGCAGACACACCTTTCAAGATCAAACCTCAAACATAACTCTCTCATCAGATACTGCCTGACCAGAGCAGTTCTAGCATCCATAGTGCTTGCTTAATCCTGTCTGAGGCTTTGGCATTGAATAATTCTTACAAGGTGAATGTCCTGTAATGCTCTAGACAAGTGTAGGTCAAAGACTGCCTTCCACACACCTTAAATTGAAAATATTTCTAGAACTATAAAGTTCACCAGTTTTAAATTACTGAAAACAGACGAAAGCTTTCATCCTCCTTGAGGCCTCAAGAGTTACCAATAAGTATAAAGTTGGCATACACAAAGATCCCCAAACAATATTTGTACAAGCACATCTCACACAGAACTCAACATTTACAGCTCATGCAAACACATGCCACTTGTCACCGTTGTAGATCAACGTCTGAAGTGTTATAAAGATGGCCACCAATAGTCAGCATTCAATTAAAGGTGAGAATTGGAACAGCTCATGACCTGTCAGCGGAATTCCAAGTATACCAGGTTTTTAAAAAAAATGATGAAGGGACGGCATTACCATTTTGCTGCCTTGTACGTTTTAAATAAACTTTTTGCAACACAATTATCAATCTTTAGCTACACAGTCTTCTTGTCCTAAACTGGCCCAGTTCAAATATCTCACATTGCCCAGTTAGCCTACACAAATGTACAAATTCCATAAAACTGGAATAATCATCTGTAAAAATTAAAACTGGGTTTTTTTAAATATATAAAGTGACCAGTGCCAAGTAATAAACTTTGATTTTTCCATTCCTGTATAGTTAGAAGAAAAATTGCAGCTTAGAGTGCACAATGTAGATCCATCATTAATGAACTAAAATTAAACTACTTCAAAACCGTACAACCTATTTTAAAAAAATTTGCTACAGGATGAAATATTCAAGAAAAAAAAACTGGCTTTTCAACAAATCTGCATTTAATCCATCAAATTTTCACAGTCATTTACCAAAAAGGCAAATTATGCCATCTTTCCCTTTACACAAGTTAGTCCAAACTTCACAAATTTAACACTTAGCTTCCAAGAACTGACACTAGGGATAAATAAAAATCAAAGCTTTTTTTTGGTTTTGTTTTTGTTTTAAATGTGATCTAATAAGCAATCTTTCAAGTTCAAGGACATGTGCACAGTGTTCAAAATGGCTTCAAGGATGCAAATGCAGCTATTTCTACTGGGTAGGCACCAAAGTAGGCCATTTCTGTAACATGCCTGCAATAGTTCAAAGTTTACAGTTAACCAAATGGTAGCATCATCTTGTCAGAATAAAGGCTGCATTCTCTTACCCGTGTGCTTTTTCAGGAAACCATTACAATTCAAGCAAACCATTCAATATTTTTTTTAATATATAGCATTTTTAAACATCAAATATACCTCTTCAGCAGTTTAAGACATTTGCCAATATTACACAATTGAAGCACAAAGGAAGGTGCTGAAAACTCAGTAGTATTGTCATTCCATCCATCTTTCATCACATAAACACTGAACAAGATCTATTCACACCCAGCAGTGAACAGAAAAGTCCAACTCAGTAACTGTGAGCTAAAGTACCACTTCTTGTAGTCAGTGTTACAGCTGAAACAAAACGCCTCTCATCTTGATGTGCCAAAACTATTTTCTTCAAACCGATGCCAGCAACTACACTTCAATACTGCTTCAAGCAAGAGCTGGGAAATCCTCTGGGTCATCGGGATTGGGAGCACTGATCTGTATCTGGAGAGAGTTACATTTTAAAAAGTTGATCATTGGAGTTAAAGCCTCAATACTAGATCAACAGATCAAAAGTAGTCATGACAAAATAAAATTTACTTATGCCACTTTAAAACAATAAATGGGTACAAGAGAGCAAGACTCTGAGCAGTACTTGCTCTCTTGCTTCCTTTTTTGGGTCACACAACTGCACAGAGTTTGTTAGTTTTTTCCAGAACCAATTAAGAAAATAATTGCATTTCAGAATATCTTCACACATTCCAAATTACTTCATGTACACTTGCTTTGGAGCAATTTTTACCAGATACAACCTCTACCATTTAAAACTGGTCAAAATAAAAACCTCCCAAAGAGGAATAATTGTTAGCCATTTGAAATCTACATTAACATTTCAAAGTTGCTGAGTCATAGTCTTAACTTCTCCATTCATTTTAAGCATTAAAAAAATGTGCTTACTTCACATGTACTGTGTAATAAAGAATACTTTTTACATGTGAAGTCAAGCAAAGATTGTCTGCTGAGCAAATTATCCTTCAAAAGATACTTAAATGTAAACAGTGTTTTTGAAATGTGGGATATGTCTTGTAACATTTTCTTTTAAAAAGAACTTGCATTTTTGTATACGAATCAACCAATAGAGAGCATTCAATGCTGCAAAGTATACTAATTATTACTGAACACCAGCTACACACAATTTATCTTGCATTATTTAAGATAGTCTGGTTTATTGGTGAACTGCAACACCCTTGCAGTCATGGAGCCAGATTAATACAGCACAGAAACAGGGCCTTCAGCTCAACTTGTCCATGCCAACTGAAGTGCCTACCCGAGCTAGTCCCACATCCCTCTAAACCTTTCCTATTCATGAATCCATTCAAATGTCTTTTAAATGTTGTAACTATAGCCACCTCTAACACCTCCTTAGGCAGCTTGTTCCACATATACACACCACCCTCTAGGAAAAAAAAACTTGCCACTCAGTTCCCCTTTGAATCTTTCCCCTTGCATCCTGAAACTAGAAGGCATAGATTTAAATTTCCCTACCCTGGGGGAGAAAAAAAACTGACCACCCACCTTATCTATAACCCTCAGCCTCTGTTGCTCCCGTGGAGAAAAGCCCCAGCCTATCCAGTCTATAACTCAAGCCCTCCAGCCCCAGTAACATCCTTTATCTTTTCTCTAGGTTAATCAGATCCTTCCTATAGCATGACGACCAGAACTGCACACAATACTCAAAGTATTTGTCTCACCAACATCTTGGACAGTTGTAACATTACTTCTCAACTCTTGTGTTCAATGCCCTGACCAATGAACACAAGAATGCTATACAATTTCTTCACTACTCTGGTAGAACAGAGACTTGGTTCACTGAAAGTGGCAACACAGTTAGACAGAGTCCCCAGGGACCTGCCATTGACTGTATGTCCTGCCCTCCTTAACTTCCCAAAATGCATCACTTTGCACTTATCTGACTTAAATTCCATCTGCTATTCTTTTGCCCACTTTCCCAGTTGATCTAGATTCTACTGCAACCTTAGATAACTTTCTTCACTGTCCACTATGCCACCAATTTTGCTGTCATCCACAAACATACTAATCATGCCACCTACATTTTATCCTAATTAATATATATTAATATTGCAAGAGTGCTGACAGCATTCATATTGTGGTCTCTCTAAAAGCAGAGAAACAGTTCAAGTTGTCAGATATTACCATCTAGTTTGATGCATTTTATGTCTCTGGGCCTGTACTCAAGAGTTCAGAAGGATGAGGAGGGGATTTCATTGAAACCTACTGGATACTGAAAGGCCTGAATAAAGTGGATGTGGAGAGGATGTTTCCATTAGTAGGAGAGTCTAGTATTCAAAGACACAACCTCAGAATAAAACGGATGTCCCTTAAAAGGGAGATGAGGAGAAATTTCTTCACCCAGTGGGTGGTGAATCTGTAGGGTTCATTGCCACAGAGGGCTGTGGAGACCAAGTCATTGGATGTATTTAATGCAGAGATTGATAGGTTTTTGGTTGGCAAGGGAGTTAAGGGTTACAGGGAGAAGAGGAGTTTTAAAAAATTCAGCCATGATTGAATGGTGGAGCAGACTCTGATGGGCCAATTCTGCTCCTATATCTTATAGTCCAGGTTAATATTCCACAATTATTGCAGAGAAAATTCAACTGTAATTTGTATTTCTCTCACCTCCTAGAAGCACTTGGTTAGATGAGGAATAGCTATCCTTTTCATAGATAAAAGAGTTCTTCTGCGAGTCCAGATTAACATTACCACAACTTATCTAAACAGCAATTGATTACTTCTCTATTCTACTTCACTTTAAAAGTGCATTACTCTCACTTTGAAATGACTTCACAGCTACACAAAGTCCATTTTTACCATGTCATACCATGGATGAAAATAATTAAGTCACTTGCTGAGTCAATTTTAAAGAGGAATGGTTCTTTCATCAGGTAGACCATGATACCTAGATGGTCTAAACATGTAAAATGCACGTCACATTTGTGTGAAAAGATGATTCAAATTAATTCATTTTTTAGAAAGCTGAAGAGTGAACTGGTCACAGTAAGGGTGGAAAGAGAAATTGACACACTGGAAAGCAGATGAACAGTGGAGATGGTTTTCATAAATTTTATGGAAGTTGCAAAGTATAGTTTTGGAGAGAAAAAAAAACTTTTCAGGTGCTTGAAATCATTTTTTTTTCCCCCCCATGAAGGGTTATCACCAAATGTTTTCTTTACAGAACAGGCCAAATTGCTTAGTGATTCAATCATGTTTAAATGGTGGAAATCACTCAATTATTTCTCCTGTGGATTTATTTTTAAAAAATCAAGTAAATAAGCAAATATAGAAACAAAGCAGACAATGAGCAAATAGAATTATAAACAGTATCTTACAAATACTATAAAAAACAAGAGTCACATAAAGACTAAATGAGATAGAGTTAGTGGAATATGCAAAGCTATTTTTAAAATGTACATCTGAGCAGTGATTATGAAAATGATCAGGAGGTAAATTCTAAAAATGTTAAAAAGGTGCAATGTAATAAACAAAGCATTACACAAGTTTAAAAAAAGTAAACAATGCCAGTTCCTAGTAAGATAAATACAGAGGAAAATAGAAAAGGGGTAGTCTTGGTGGCTGCTATTCAGAATTTCACTGAGAATGAATGCCTGCTAGGATTGGGAAATAAAATAAAATTTTCAGAACCAGGAAAACCACGCAATTACAGTCTTAACCTTGATCTGCAATTTTAAAATGGACATCAGAAAGCAAGCTTATGCTTGGCAAATCCAATGGAAGTTTTTTTTTGCTCGTCAGATAAAGTGACTAGGGGATTGTATTGAATGTGACAACTTTCAGCAAGTGTAACAGAAGTATCACACAGAAGGCTACTGAAAGGAAAAGCAAAGGGGTTGGATGAAAGTCTGGGAACAGCAAAGTCTAGTTTCTCACTAACTGGAAGTGGTTTCCATAGGGTTCAGATCTGGGACTACTTCATTGCATCCAACACATTCTGATATACGATTAGAAATGGATGCCCAAATTTAAAGATGCCAAAAAAGGTGCAATTAAAAGCAGGGGACTATTAAAAAAAAAGCGAGAGTGTAAACTGACAGAACTGTCAGAAAGATTACAGATAGAATTTAACTGCAACATGCACATGTTTGATAAATTACAAGACCACAAAGAAAGCTAATGCAACAAGTTGCTGTAGTGGCATGAAACACAGCAGGTAAAGACACATAAAAGCAGCATTGGAGTGTTCCTACCAGGTACATGACATTGGAAGTACTTCATGTTGATATTTATCCTCCAAATGGATAAACAGCCCATTTTCATGTTATGATTTTCTTGCAATTCTATGCAACAACTTTTAATAGATGCCTGTTGGTGCCACGCACAGCAAGAATCCAAAGACAAACACACATGATCAAATTATTACAAGCTATGGCCTGATCAAAAATGTTTTGGTTGCAAGTTATAATATATGGTATATTCACTCATTGTAATATTACTTATTTTCTGTAAATCACATCCAACCCACAACTTGTGGATCTCTATGTAGATTTAACTTTGCTCCAAAGTGCTGAACACTCTGGGCACCAACAAACTCCTCACCTCTACTTCTCTCTTTGGAATAGTGATTTAAAAAGCTTTGCCAATCTCTCTGGGAAAAAAATCCAGTAGGTTTTGCCATTATATGCTTTAAAAGGCTGCATTTTGTTATCAAGGGAGGAATTCACTGCTGCAGTGTTGGTTACTCATTTGTATGCTTCACCCATTTACAAGCGTTCTCTTCCGCTGATAATTTTCCAGGTGCTCCCATGCCACCATGTTTCTCCTCACTTCCCTCCCTCCAAATCCAACATAAAGATCCCTTACCATTTCTGCAGCTGGTACCTCTGGCCTGGTTTCAGTTACTCGCTTGCCTCTTCCACGACCTCTAGCACCACCCCGTCCTCGTCCAGGGCGTGTAAGACTGCCAAAGTTAATGTCCAGCTTAGAGGTGATGTCATTTACTGATCTTCTAAAGTAATGGTGATCCTCGTCATCAGATTCTTCCTTCTGTTCCTATTTAAGGAAGCAAAAATATTTAAAGTCTTGATATGACAGGTTAACTAACTACGAGATCCTCAGAGATAAAATAAGCAATGCTACTTAAGTTATCCCCAGCCTTTGCATTCAATGGACTTCTGTCTCTGCAGCAGATTGCTGATCAACCTGGGCTATCTATTTTGATTCTCTCCCTTCCTTCTCCACTTAGGGATATATTGGAGACAACCACACCAAAATGGTTAAGACAAACTAGATCAGGGAATGAGTGGAGGCATTAGGTGTTTGATACTGTCAGAGAGACCACCACACTTGTATCTAAATTTTCTGAAATTTACTGAATAACCAATCCATAGTAACAGTTTAACATGTAATACACTTACATCGCCTTCATATTTAGACTTATGGATCACAACTGCCTTTGACAAAACACTGGAATCTGGTTTACGTATATTAAATTCCTTCTTAGAGCGCGTCTGTTCTTGAAGTGCTTTCCATTCATCCAGAGTCATTTCATGGGGACCATCGTCTACTGTTGCTTCATGTTCTCCTTCATTCAGTCTATAACATAACAAAAATTACAGCAAAAGTAATGATTACCCCTAAAATTATCTGATGATGGTGAATGGCTGATGGTTCTAGGAAGTGTTACATTCCCAATAGCAGTCTTGTCACTCAATTACATCCACTCAAACCTCTCACATCACTGGTATATTTATTAACAATTTTCACTGGTCAACAACCATAAATTTCAAAACCTCTCCCCACAGATTCTGCCTCATCTAACGGGTCTTTCCAGTTGTTTTCCTCCACACCTTTGAGTGTGGCAGTTATTTTGCTTCTCCCCCTTCCCCAAGATAAAAAGGAATGATTGTGACAATTCAAAATCAACCAGATTTCTAAATTAGGCAGATGCACTTTTTAAAAAAAGGAAAATTCTAAACATCATTACAAGGCAAAATGAAACAGCTAACATATGGCAAAAGTAGACATGAAAACAAAAGCTTTTGACTTAGACCCAGTTTCTTTAATCATCCTTAACCACGTTATGCCAATAGATGGGTGTGAACACCAACTCAGCTTTAGGCAAATCACATACAAGTAACAGGCAGATACTTGAGACCAAAAAGAGTCAAATCTAGTATAAAAGCTGCAGATAAATGGATGTTTGGCAGCATTAGAAAAGATGCTAGAACTAAAGGCTATTGCAGCAGCAGAACTACATTGCAAGATACTCAAACTACACCAAAATAAATGTTGTAATAAATGTGATAATTATGCAGTATTCAGAAAAATGCTAGACAGAAAGATGGCACAGCAGTCTATGCCTGTAACACCTAGGAAGCAGAAAATTGATCCCATGTGATACAGAATGCTAAACAATCAACTATTCCATCTTAATCCAAAAGAATAAAACTAACAACTGGGCCATGCTTGCGACTGCACATCAGCTAAAAAGGAAGACAGTTTGCTCCACAAGATAGAAAGGTGTACAAGGAATGATGTGTAGCAGAAAAATTATATTTAATGGGCAACTCAATCAACCATATATAAATTGGTTATAACTAATGAATTTATGGCTCAAGATCACAAAAGTGACTGATTAATGACCCAGTGTCAGTGTTACATGTATTCTGAATGGTGTCGAAATAGCCTAGGATGAAGTTGAAAAAGACCTACCAGTCTTAGCAGACTTGACACTATGTCCAACCAATGCAGAGCCACAATCAACAAAGTAAATAGAGTGCTGACCTATTAACCAAAATAGCAGAGCACAAGTCAGATGAAGTCATGTGCAAACTATATAGTGCTGAACCAGTCCATACATGAGCACCGTGTCAGTTCTGGTGCCCGACATGGTCAGTTAAAGAAATAGCAAGCCCCAAAACGGATCCAGTGTTAAAATTCAGAGCTACAAGGAAAGACTGAAGAAACTTGGGCTTTTCAATTTTAAAAAGGCATTTTGTGAGGTGATGTTGAAATATTAATCACACGCTACTTCTGGATAGAGTAGCAACAAAAAAAAAACTGGGTTTGAGGAATTTAATTACAACAAAAGACGGCTTTCAAGATGGATGAACCAAGATGAACTAAATGGTTTCAAGTATTTTCTGAACTATTGCTAAAATGAGGAAAGCACATGTACTGCATTGTGGCAGGAAAAGTAGTGAACTCACTTGTTTTCCACATCTCCTTCATGGACTTCTTGGGGCTCCTCCATTTCAGTCATTTCTTCACCTGGAGTAGCCTCCGTCTCCCTGCAAACGTGGGAAAAAATAATTGCAGTCAGTCTGACCCAGGTGTACTCACAATAAATTAAAGCATTCTATTTACTTTCGCCAACATAGCCACTTTTCAAGTAGTAGCTTAGAATAATGAAAATTATGCTTTGAATAGCCAAAATAAAGTTTTCCTCATGTTAAATGTTTAAAATTTATGGATGTTTATAGAAAGATCAAAGAATCCAAGTCTCTCAGCAAAGAAGGGATCTATTCAGTCTGCATATCCATTCTCCTGCCTTTCCCTCTAAAAGCCATACTTCTGGCCAACAGTACAAAACTGCAGAATTATATTGAATATGCACACAGAAGTCACCCTCATGCCCAAAATTTAATAGCTAGTGTGAAGGAATGATGTATCCTCTAATTCAAAGCACACAACCACAAAGCTCCAAAAGGCAGCATTCTAGATATTTTCGTATTTCATTCTTCCCTTATAAAACCTAAGGCAGCATTTCTTAAATGTAGAAATAGATGTTTAGAGGGGTTCACATACAATTCACTATCACT
>JARFYF010000104.1:69211981-69222446 GCA_030265395.1 Rhina ancylostomus
CAGAAGTATTGTGTACAGTTTTGGTTTTCATTTAAAGAAGGATGTGATTGGAAGCAGTGCAATGAATGCTCACTAGATTGAATTCTAGGTTTGGTGATTTGTCTTGTGAGGAATTCTGAATTGCCAGGAGTTTTGAAGATTGACAGCTAGTCATATAGGATTCCTAAGGAAGCTTGACAAGGTGATGCTTTTAGAATAGTTTCCCCATGAAGAAATCCAGTGCAATGTCATGATAATGGATTAACCATTTAAGAGTGTAATTAGGTTGAATTTATTCTGAGTATTGACTTTTTTTTTGGAATTCCCAACTCCCTGGAGCTGTTGGTAGAAACCAACATTATGGGGAAGGGGTTAGAAGATTAAAATTTGTGACCAGAGATCAGGTCTGTCATGAGAATTTTGAATAATGGAACAGGCTCAAGAGGCAGTATGGCCTCTGGTGCACTTGTATTAGGAAATGCTGAATTTCTTAATTCTGTTCATACACAGATACTGGGAGATGCGAGAACAGCGCATGCCTTCTGTTAAAAACACAGGCCAGAAGGCTGACCAGGAGCAACAGGATCCCATGGAGTTCATCCAGTCTGACGAAGATGAGGACGAAGAGAAAAATGGGCCACATGCCGCAGCACGCCGCCGTATGCAAGAGCAACGAGAGCGACTACATGGCGCTCTAGCTCTCATTGAGCTGGCAAACTTAACTGAAGCGTAGTTGCGCCAATAGATACGATGCAATGCATGTATCTCATGAAGGGGAACTGTCTGTGGACTAGTGTCGTATTAATCCACTCGGCAGAAGCAATGCACCTTATAATTTGCTNNNNAATAGGCTGCTATTACGTAGAATTTAAGATGATGAATGTTGTTGCCCTTGCTTAAAGGAGCACAAGTGTTATGCACTTTTTGTCTGGAAGAAGTTTATATAAAGTTTTAGTTTGGTAAATCTTGAAGAGCTTTGAAGGATCAGATAATGTAGAGCAGAGAAGGGTAGAGAGCCTGCAAGTGTCACATTCTAGCTATTGCAGGAATATATAACTTGCATTTATAATACAAAATTCACACTGTTTGATGGCATGTAAGATGTTCAGTGCCTTTGAGATCTATCTTCCAGTAAACTTCTATTTAACACCAGCAACATGAAGTTTTAAAAGAAAAACAGGAAGTTAATTAGCATTTAAAGAGGAAAAATTGGCCTACTTTTCAGATAGAACACTTATCTCAAAGCGCGGCACAGCCGTTTTCAGAAGGTAACTGATGTTGTGGAGTCCTTTTTTCTGTTGTGATTGGTTAAACTTCAGGTTTCCAGCATTCAGAGTATTTTGTTTCTTGTGTCAGACAAAATCCTGTTTTGTTCCAATAGTAACTCTTTTTATCCCCCAGCAATCCTTTAAAATGCACTGATGTATTCACCAAGCTCTTCTATTTGAGAACCACTACTACATTTGGAAGGGTAGTGCAGTGATTTTTTTATTTTTCCCACCATTAGACAGTCTTGACTTATTGGGAATAAATCATTCACTAGATATGGGAATTGAGAAAAGTTGACTAAATCGGAACCACTTTAAGATCTATTCTCAAACCACCAGTTTTCATAAGCAAGCTTTGGATACTTGGTAGATTTAAAAGACGTGATGTAAACCAAGTTTCTTCATATTGTAGGATAAAGCATTTGTACCACTGAGCCCTTGTTTTATAATAACCTAGCACAGGAAATGCAGATTACTTTGATTTTTGGAAAGAAGGGTTATTTGAAATGAGTTTTTGCCCCCTCATTGGTGCTGGAAAATTGTAACATCTAATCAGGGCTTGTTATAAATAAATATTGGTACTTGTATTGTTGCTGAAGGTGAGTGCTGCTGAAGTAGAACTGAGAGCATAGCACTGGGCTTGCTCTTTTTAGAGCACTAAAAGTATAGGCGGACGAATACTTCTGTGCAAAACACAAGACAAATTGCACCTCTTGTGTGTTAGATGCAACTTGTATTCTGTCAAATGGATGAGCAATCCTGTGAGATCTGGATCCTGATTAGGGCAAATATTTAAGGCAATGACATGACGAAATTTGCAGGATTTGTTGTGTTTGACTAGGTGCAGTGTGACTTGTATTAACTTTGTACATAACAATTTAACAAGTACTTGAAACAGTGAGGATGTTTGCTAAACAACAACAAATTGCCTACCCTAATTTCATTTCTAAAATGCAAGCTTGGGGCTCTACAAGAGAAATGTGGCACTCATTAATTTAAGTTTAGTGAAGTTTGTACCAGGTGATTTTTGGTGATGGAAGAAGTTTTGTTGACTTTCCTGTTGGCAACACTAAATTGTATTGCTGTGTGTCAGTAGTTTTATTATAGTCTTTGCAGTTTTGTAGCTTGCAGTTATTAGAATGTAAAAAGAAAACAATGCATCCTCTTTGTTGGACAGCTTCAATTTGTTTTACCATAATCCAATATTTTCTGCCTTGTGCTTTCATTTACTGGTAAGATATTTAGTTGCTGCATGAAATTTTAAATTCGCTAAGTTGAAAAGCTTGACATGCAGTTATACTCTAACAGCTGTCATAGTTGCATATATTTTACACCAACATTTTTGCAGCATTGGCTAAAGCTACTGAGACTGAATGAATCTGTCATTTTCAAAGGAAAAAAAGCAGCAGTCTAGCCTCAGTGACCCTACATTAAGGATTTCTGTTTTCTAAGTCGGTTTTGTTAATCAGATTCTATTCAAGACTTCCTTCATCGGCTAATTAGATTTTTTTTGTGTAATTGAAACTTATTTATTTTAGATTAGCATTGGATGTAGCTGATGTCATTTCAATGTGTATTTTATGTAGAGGCTGGACTACACTTGGAGATGTATAAACCCACTTTGTTGGAAGCTAGCTGCAGATGCTGTAGCTTGTTTAGTGAGTGCTATCTCTTCAAGACAAACATTGCAGCCATGGCCAAAAGTGTGAATTGCTTCTTGACTAGGCCATTCCTACCATGTAATGCATGTAAGTTGGGAGCAAAGTGCTTAAGATTTAAGTGGAAACTTTTGTAATTTTTCAATTTTCTATAGTTCTGGAGGGTATTGTGGGTTCATACAACTCCAATGTGAAAGGAACTGGAGGTAGAATGGGTTCAAACAGTGTCTTCCCTGAGAGGAATCTGTTTTTTTCCCCCTTTTTTTGTTAAAAGGATTTGTGAAATTTAATTGATCTGTAACCAATTCTAATTTAAACAGATTGTGTACCAGAATAGAACTTGTAGTCAAGTGTGTTAGCGTCACTGACTTGCAAGGTCATTTGTCATCTGGTCTTGCAAAGCTAAAGACTGCTGTGCATTGTTTGTACATTAATATTGCATTGCCACAAATGATATTACTATTAGTTGATTAACGCCTCCCCCACCCTCCCCTTCCATTGCTCCTCACCCTGCAAAATAATAGGTTTTGTCTTTTGCATTGTATGCTATCCTCTTCCTAACATGGGAAGATGGCTTGTCTCCATGCCTCTTTCCAAGCCTCTGCCAGGAACAATAGGCTGGAACCTTTCCCTCTCCCCATTGTGTACTGTGGCCCATGCTTTCTTTTTGGGTAACATCAGAATCTTGGTGTATGCTGACAATTCCCTAATGACTTTCAAGATGTGTATTTTTGATTTCTACTGCTTGTAGAGCCATTATACTTTGCATTGCATAGCACCACCCAGTGGTTCTAGTTTTGTAGAACAGATGTTGCATGACTAACTTCGTAATGCAACTGAATTTCAAAAGTTGAAAGGATTTGGGGAAATAGTTAATGTTGAGTGTGGGGCCAGTACTGCTTTAAGGGTGAGCTTTCTTCACTACACTTATTAACTTCACATACATAAATCCCAGTTGATTTTTGAAATGTTGTCAATGAAAAAGGGAATCTGGAAGACAAATAGTGTGTCTTGGGTGGGGGAGGGAAGAGGCTCATTCTATGTTTGAAATAACATGGGATTTAATTTTGGACTATTTAAAGCATGTACGTTTTGCACTTGACTTTTTTGTTTTTACAATGTTTCTGGTTGAATTGTTTTTTTTCCTGTTCTTAAAAGAAATGTGATAAGTTTTTTGAATTTTCTTGTGCTGATTTCAAAAGGCTGTTTTATGCACTCCCAAATTTTGATTTCTTTTGGTTTAAGTAAGAAATCCATTTTTCCCCCTCTCCTTCCTCTTCCTCTTCCAACCTTTTGAATTTTAATTCCCCCCCCCTCCCCCCCCCCCAATGTGATCAATCAACAACCCTTAAAGTTATTTCAGAATCAGATTTGTCACCAACTTGAATTGATTCTAGCTTTGTTCACTGAGTATCCTGGTAAATCTGCTGAAGTTTTGATCAGTATTCTAAATAAATATCGGTAGTGCTAAAAAGTTGTTGTATTTCCTTCAAGTTGCAATTTAACCCAATGATGCTAAATCTTACATTGCATGGATGTAACCCTAGAAATCGTGAATGCATTGATAGTTTTCAGAATTCTGTAGATAATGGCACAATTGCTGCAGATTGGAGTGTGGCACATGCAATCCTACTATTTTCTTTTAGAAACGAAAAAAAAAGGAGACGGGAAATAGGAGGGAAAACCACAGACCTGCTTACCTAACATCAATGGTGAGGAAAATGCTGGATGGTATTTATAAAGGAGACAACAACAGGACACTTGGAAAATAATAGTTGGAATAGACAAAGTCAGCATGGATCTCTGAAAGGGAACTTGTGTTTGACAAACTTACTGGAGATTTCTTTTTAAGGATATAACTGGTAAAATAGATGAGGGCGAACCAGTAGATATGGTGTACTTGGATTCTCAGATTGCTTTTAATAAGGCCCCACATTGGGTTATTACACAAAATTAAAACACAAGGTATTTCTGGTAATGTATTGGCATGGATTGAAAACTGGTTGATAGGAAATAGAACAGGGGAAAATCATAGATCTTTTCAGAGTGATGGGCAGTAGCTAGTGGGGTACCACAGGGATCAGTGCTTAAGCCTCAATTATTTGGATCAGGGAGCCAAATGTAATGTTTCTAAATTTGACAGTATTGGGTGGGCTTACAAATTGTGAGGAAGATGCAAAGAAGCCTTAAGGCAACTTAGATTGTGAGAGTTGCCAAGAACCTGACTGGTCCAGTTTAACAGGGATAAATGTGAACTTATTTAATGGGGGGGTGGGGAAGCAAACACGGTTAAATGATATGTTGGAGACTGTTGATGTACAAAGTTTCATTGTCCTTGCTTTCAGTGACAAATGTACAAGCATTGCAGGTGAAGCAAGCAGTTAAGAAAGCAAATGGTATGTTGCTCCTCACAAGAGGATTTGAGGATGGGAGCAAGGGTATCTTGCTACAATTGTTTAGGGCCATGGTGAACCCACACCTGAAATACTCTACAGTTTTGATCTCCTTGCCAAAGAAGGGATGTACCATAGAAGGAAAGCTGCAAGAGTTAAGCAGACTAATTCCACGGATGGCATGACTGTCTGAGGAGAGATCAGGTTGACTAGGCTTTTATTCATCAGAACTTTGAAGAATGAGAGGATCAAATTGATACTTAGGAACTGTCTGACAGGGTAGAATAGATGTTGAGAGGATATTTCCCATGGCTGGGAAGTCTAGAATTGAGGATCAGTATCTCTGTTCATGGGCAAGAGAACTGGGACTGAGATGAGAAGTTTCTTCACTAGGTGTGGTGAAACTAAGGAAATCATTACCACAAAAGGCTTCAGAGGCCAGGTCACTGATTTTTTTTTTGTCTTTAGTGGATCAATAAATTTCAAGACTCAAGGCATTGAGGAATGGGAGAGGGTGGGAATATAGTATTAAGGTATTTGATCATATCAAATAACAGGTAAATGGGCTGAATGGCCTGCTCCTATTTTCTGTGTTTCTGTGACTGCATTGAGGCTTCCTAAAAATGCACTTTTTTAGCTAAAGAATGTAAGCAATCTCTAATGAAATTAACAACCTATGTGGTAAAATTTGTCTTGACTTCCTTTAAAAAAACAATCAAGGGAGTAAATTTTTTTTCACTTGGTGAGTCCTAAAAAACTTTTGGCTCTGATCTGAGTGCAAGTCTGCTGTAACCTAGTGACCAGAATTGCTTCAGGGTGATCACGTTTGAGATTTGAAAAGAATGGAATTGCACACTAAGCTGCTCAAAATCCTACTTCCAGCCATCACCAATGAAAACAGATTATGTGGTCATGTATAAAATGGCTTTTGTGATCTACAATTGGCATAGTCCCTACCCCTTTTCCCCAGGTGATTTAATATGAATTGGTCAAAGGGGTGGGAATGGTGTGGGTTGCTTTGTTGGAATGAGTGTTTGACATTGCTAATTTTTTTTGAAATTGCACTTGTAAAAGTAATCCTGGCTTGGGTTTTAAGAATAAATTTAAAAGTAATTGTGGCTTGGAATGTTCTGTAATTTAAGTTTTAGGTAACTGTGACCTTTCGTTTTGCAGGCCAGTGGTCCAAGTATTGATGCTTTGACTGTAGCCCTGCCCATGATGGGTGAAACTGTTCTTTTCTCCCCCTCCTCTTTTGCTGTGGAAAATCTTAGCCTCTGGAATGTGGAGAAAGAAGCATTGCTGTTTGAGTTCTCTTGAGGCTTGGGCATCTCTTTCCCCCTCTACTAAGGAAGCTTTAGTCAGGCTTTCTCAACCTACACAGCAGAACCACAACTAAAGCTCATAATTAGAAAGAGAATGACTTGGATGTCATTATTGGGGAAAGGGGGAGGGAAGTCTGCAACTCTAGCAAGTATTAAATGATGCCCCATAGGTTACAAACAAGTCTCCAACGAATAATTGAATAGTTTTACTGCTGGATCCTGTCTCTAGTCAGATCAGACTTCTAGTGGGTGGCTAGCACTGAATATTTAGGGCACAATAGGCATTGCCAGTGAGAATCCTGAATGCTTCAGGCGTACTTGCACATGGGCATTAATAAGTTGTATGGCCTATGCTTTGATGTGGTAATCATGTATTGAGATCAAAAGAGGGAGCCAAAGTATCTTTAAAAAAAATACTTGCTATGCAATCAGATTTCTACCCCAATATCCTGAGCTGGTCTACAGATCATTAAGGTAATACAACAAAAAGATGAAAATTTACTCAGAATGGGCTGGACATAGTGGGTAGTTGTGGAAAAAGAAACAGTTGCCATTTCACGTTTTAACAACCCTTCATCAGAACTGGGAAAGAGAAAACAAGATGAAGGGTGGGGGAGGGATGGATAGGACAAATCTCTGATAGGGTGAGGCCAGAGTTGCTTGAGGAAAGATGGTCAACCATTGACCACACTATAAACATCAAGCACCCCTTGAGTCAGCTCACCCTATCATTTGCCTAGCAGCAATATCAATCATGCCTGCTGTCAAATATTCACATTACCCTCACATATTTAACATCACATCTGTGTGGTAGTGTGAACACATGCTGTGACACTTTACTTTGTATTCTGTAATTGTTTCTACCCTGTACTACCTCCATGCACTGTGTAATGAATTGATCGTACAAACAGTATGCAAGACAAGGTTTTCATTGTACCTTGGTACAAGTGACATAATAAACCAATACCAATTATTCAACTTTGACAAATGTGGCATAAAGCTCAGCCTTTCAGGCCAAAGTAACACATGCCTTTTAGCCACATCTTGTATTGGCAGGCACCCTGCCATTTAATTCCCCACATCATAATACCCAGAAGGAACCAACACCTAATCTTTTCCCTGACAGGGGTATTACTATTACTTACTCATCCCTAATGGTGGTTTGATCTGTATTCATCACAACTTTATGGGTTAACATCCTACAGCTGTTCAGAATTCTCATTCTTGCTTTGTCCCATTTGCTCAATGTACTTGTCCATTGGATCTTTGGGAAGCCACTCCTTGTGTAAATATGTTGATACTGCCTGTTGCTGCAGAAGCCCTCAAGGAAATAACCTCTCCAAGAGGACATTGATGAAGAGGAATGGACCTACCTGGAGAACTGTGCAGTGTTGGTCTCCTTACCTCAAAAAAAAAGTATGAACTTTCTATAGAAGGAGTGGAATCACTAGACTGGTTATTGGGTTGGGAGGTATCCACATAAGGAGAGATTAATTAGACTATGCCTGCATTCTCCAGAGTTTATTAGAATGAGAGAAGGTCTGCACAATCAGTGGTGCAGCTAATGGAACAGCTGCTACTCTTTTCTAGTGACCTAGGGTCAACCCTGACATCCAGAGAATTCTCGGCCGCAGGATCTCTATTTCAATAATCTATCAAATTTTGTGTGGCACTATATCTTTGTGTGCATGTGTTGCATTATTGGAGTTGTGGGCCCTGTTCTCAGTGAATAGCCTTTATGGAGAGTAACCATCCTTTAGTTTTCTGGAGGTGAGTGAATGGAATATTGTTTCAGCTCCTGTTTGTGATAGAGTTGACGTGCCATGCTCTCAACGCAATGTTTTTCCAGTTAATATNNNAATTCCATCAGACCCATAAGACATAGGAGCAGAATTAGGCCATTCAACTCATTGAATCTGCTCTGCCATTCGATCATAGCTGATTTATTTTTCCCTCTCAACCCCATTCTCCTGCCTTCTCCCCATGACCTTTGACACCCTTACTAATCAAGAACCTATCAACGTCCTCTTTTTAAATATACCCAGTGAGTTGGCCACCACAGCTGTCTGTGGCAATGAATTCCACAGATTCACCACCCTCTGGCCAAAGAAATTCCTCCTCAACTCTATTCTAAAGGGACTTCCTTCTATTCTGAGGCTGTACCCTCTGGTCCTAGACACTCCCACTACTGAAAACATTCTCTCCACGTCCACTCTATCCAGGCCTTTTTAGTATTCGGTAGGTTTCAATGAGATCCCCACTCATCCTTCTAAACTCCAGCAAGTACAGGCCCAGAGCCATCAAAAGCTCATCATACATTAACATTTTCATCCCTGAGACCATTCCTGTAAACTTCCTCTGGACCGTCTCCAATCCCAGCACATCTTTCCTTAGATATGAGCCCGAAACTGTTCATAGTACTCCAATGCCTTGTAAAGCCTCAGCATTACATCTTTGCTTTTATATTCTCGTCCTCTCAGAATTAATGCTAACATGGCATTTGCCTTCCTTACTACCGACTCAACCTGCAAGTTAACCTTTGGGGAATCCTGCACTAGGACTCCCAAATCCCTTTGCACCTCAATTTCTGAATTTGCTCCCCATTTGGAAAATAGTCTACATTTTTATTCCTTCTACCAAATTACATGACCATGCGCTTCTCTATGCTCTATTTCATCTTTCACTTTTGTCCATTCTCCCAGCCTGTCCAATTCCCCCGCAGACTCCCTGCTTCCTCAACACGACCTGCCCCTCCACCTATCTTTGTATTATCCGCAGACTTTGCCTCAAAGCCATCAATTCTGTTATCCAGATCATTAACATATGTGAAAAGTAGTGGACCCAGCACTGACCCCTGCAGAACACCACTAGTCACTGGCAGCCAATCAGGAAAGGCCCCCTTTATTCCCACTCTTTGCCTTCTGCCAGTCAGCCAATCTTCTATCTATGCTAGTGTAACAAAATATTTTGAAATTCGTTCCTTGTTCTTTCCTGATTCAGTAACAAGAGGTATTTGCAAACAACAGAGGCACTTTACATATGTTGAAGTTTTTAAAAAAAAAACTACTTTATGCAGAGAAGAATACTTAATTAAATACAGAAGGAAGCAAAATAATACCAACATGATTACAGAAAGACATGTTCATCATCATAATCCACTTTCGGCTGTATATCAGTACTCCTGTACATTCTCATATTCCAAGCTGACACCATATTGTCTTACAACCACCATTTTGTGTTGCACATTTTTGCACATACCAAGTAGAAGTCAAACATGACTTCAGTAAAATGTAATTCTCTCCTTACAGCTCATACCTTTCCTGTAATACCATGAGCTCCCATCTTGTTTAGCAGCCTTATGTGTAGCACCTTGTCAATGGCCTTCTGAAAATCCAAGTAAACAGCATCTACTGACTCTCCTTTGTATATCCTGCCTGTTACTTCCTCAGATAATCTCCAGTAACTAATAAAGATATCTTAATATTAAAAGTGTATAACACAAAATAGTGGTTGTAAGACAAAATGATTTCATCTTGGAAAGTGGTAATATTTTGAGAACAAAGTACACAGCTTTGAGATTAGATAATAGTGAGAACAAATTCTTCTATGTGCTGTCACTTTTTAAAGTCATATGCCTAGATCAAAGGCCATAAGAGATGAGAAGGTACAGATGGGTACCATGATTGAATGGAAAAGTACTAGGGTAGGGGTTTTGGAGGATGAAAATAGGGGCTTACTCCTTTGTGCCAAGGGAATCTTGCCTTGGGCTGGGGCTGTGACCAGTACTAGGGGATGTGTACAGACAGGTGTTCACATGCAAATCTTTACGTTGCTGCAGCACTATG
>JARFYF010000104.1:69330845-69342652 GCA_030265395.1 Rhina ancylostomus
TCACATGTTAGAGTCAATTTCATGATATCATGCTCCCAGCAGGAGACGTACTTTTGAAGGGAGTATGAATTGGGGTTAGGGCTACAGAGATGTAGCCATAATGTCTGGTGAGCACACCCTGTGCGTATATTTCCCTGCTGGGTGCATTGGATCATGGAATTCCTCGGGTGTTTAGAAGTAAAAAGGCTTAACAACAAAAATGTAATGCCATTAGCAATAAAGGGGCATAGAATTCCATTCAAAACTCAAGCTTAATAGTTTTCTAAAATTGAGTTGGCAGTACTTTAATAGTGGTGCAATCTAACCACTAGATACTATTTGTGATATTAGGCAACACTCAATTGTTGCAGTTACAATTATTTATATAATTTCTGGAATTCCCTCTTTATACCCCCCTTTTCCCTTTTAATACACCTCCCATTCTCCACCCCCCAACACATGTTTAACATTGATGATTTAATGAAGATTTATGTTTCCATTTCCCATATTTATTCTATGCTCCAGCAGTATCATTTTTAGCTGACTGGACCACGTGAAATGCTGGGGCAAATTGCCATCTTCTAGCTGCAATATTAATACAGGTGGTTGTTGTTGCTTTTAAGATATTACATAGACATTTTTTCCAGTTTGGAAGACAACAAAGAAAGCCTTATTCTTATATGAGGAACAGGAAGTGTTCCTGCTGACATGACAATAATACTTCCTGATAAAAAGATTGTTATTCATCTTATTGTTTGTGAGATTTTGTGTTATTAGTAAAGCGCATAGCTAGTACAATAATACTGGGTGAATTTCAAAGTAGCTCATTACATGTAATGAAATGCTTATTAGATCAAATTTCTTCACTGAAATTTTCTTGAAGAGCATTGGTCGATGCTTTCTTTTCAAGTATGACATTTAGTAGGATCTCTTAACTGCTAAAGCTATCACCATTATTATAGTATTATTAAAGAATAGGTTTTAACACCCTTGTAGTGTAATCTTAGTTTCAAGCACCCATATTTTCTGGATCATAACTTAAATATCCAAGAGCATTAATTCACTCTGCACTCGCTCAGCTTGCCTACTTGAATGGAAATTAACTATTATTTTTAAATGACTCACTCAGTGTTTATTGCCTCTGGGCTGTTGTGTTGTGGCTAACTATACTTTGCTTCTTTGGGAGTTTTGTTTTACCTTCTTATCCATGGCAGGACGGTATTACATTGAAAGGTTTGGTTGTCTAAATAACAAAGGAAAAATGTTTTTCTCTTTCAGATGCTGACTAACTTGATGCTTGTTTCCCAATACTTTTTGTTTCCAGTTCAGATTTTTGATCTTCAAAGACTTCCTTTCTTCAGCATTCCATATAATCTCAACATGGGGGGGAAATCCTTGCTCTTTTGGGCTCCACTCATCACATTATTTTCTGCCCTCTTGTTAGAAGCAATAGGGAGCATAGAATATTTTTGCTCCCATATAAATGCGGGCATTTGACAAATGATCGCAATATGGATTTCTACCCATTTCCAATAACATTAGCTGATTAATGCAACTCCTGAGCCAACTTAAATTCGGTCCTTCAAACTTTGGTCTAAAATTTGTTGAATGAGGATATCTAAGGCTTGATAGATTTTTATCCTTATCAATTATTTTGCCATGTTTTGTTGACAACAAGATTTTGAGGAATGAGACCAGCAATCTATCTCTTTAACTATTCCCAGAGGGCTGAAGATACGTACTTGTTGAATATATTCAAGACTGAGATTGATTGATTTTTGGAGATGAGGGAATCAAAGGATAAAGGGAAAGAGTACAAAAATGTTGCTGTACAAATTCATCCATGACCTTAGTGAAGGAACTGCATCTGCCTATATTTCATATATTCCTATAAACCAATGAAACCAGGGATTAAAACAGAAACAGAAAGGACTGTGAATTAATGTCAAATCAGGTACAGACAGATAAATAACTGAGAATAAAAAATGTATTAGAAGGAAAAGAGGGAGACGTAAAGGAAAAATATCTTAAAGAGGTTACTGTAAGAATAAGGTCCTGGAGTTTAAGTTGTTTATCTTTCTGGGCTGAAGGGGTTGACAAGCATTGCAGGAATATAACTCTTATTGAAAACAGGACATATACTGTTAAGTTCCAGCCCTAATATTTTCTGCAAGTTTTAAGGGCAACTGATGTGCAAATGCAGCAACTACAAAATTCACGGAGCGTGAAGAAGAGTTGACATTTTGGAAAGCAATTGATAAAGTGTCACAAATTGTCTGGCTGCATGTGGACGTTCACAATTCTTGGGCTTAGTCTTTGTATGAGTTACACATTAACAAGAGCAAGTGTTATTGAAGCCATCCATACTTTGACAGCAAATTCTGGGGCCGAGTACTTTCCTCTTGCAACATGGGTTGAATAATTCAACTCACAGTCAAGAGTAACATAATTCTTTTGAAATTATTTCACATTCCTCTTTAATGGGCTATCTGGACTACAAGTTTCCTTTTATTGAGGCAGGGTCCCTGATGGATGCATGATTTCTGATGGGAGCATCCTGCATTTATCAGGAAGGCAGCAGAATTCCCATCCGGTCAAAATCTTTGTGGGAAGTTACAATGCCAAAGTTGATTCTATTAACCCAAGCAGACAAACATCAAACCAGTGAATGTACAATGATCTCTTGATATATATTCGCCTAGAGCAGACAAGTTAACTGATTTTAATCCCTGTTAAAGAACATTATAGTGTTATGAAGAAAGGAATTTGTTCCTAATTTTGCAAGAGTTCACACAGTTAAAAATGTTAATTCCACTCTCAGTAATAATGGAAGATTGCATTTTTAATCATTCTTCCCTGGAATTAATGCGAAGTGGCTTTTGCTTCAAATTGTGACAAGAAATTAAGAGATTATCAAATGCATAGAAGCCCTAAGGTGCAAGATTCCCTCCAGGAATCTGTCTCCAAAACATGAGTTTCAAAAGTGTGCAATATAAATTCAGCCCGAGCCAGAAATCAGTATACATGAATTTATATATTGGGAATAAAAATTAAAGTATCAAAGCTATCTAATGCCAGTGACATCTGTAAACTCTGGGACTTTGTAAAACAGTTAAACAGTGTCTTATCTTTAGTGGTTTTTGAAACTCAACCCAAACAGATTAATTTACAAGCTGGACCAGTGCCAAACCCAAGTGAGGTCCATTTAATGCTGCAGTGACTTCACACTGTGTGGGCAAAGCTGAAACACACAGACTCTTCATACACAGTTTACACGTGAGGTCCTTCATGCTATACCTCCACCCGCAGCATGGTAATCAATGTGTTTCAATAGCACTATTTAAAATGGTTAATGTTTTTTTATTAATTACTTAAAGTCAAAGAACCGAACTGTACTCAAAGAAAAATCATGAATAAGGGTGCAGTTTTCCTTAAGAGGACAATGATTTCATGATGACGTGTTTTTCTTTCTTATAGGGAAGAGAATTGTGAGATCAAGCATCATTATTTGGATGATATCATCACTATAATTACTATTTCAATACGTCAAATATATGGATTGTCCCAACAGTCAGTGCTAAAATATACCTGGCACACATTAAAAAAAATAGCTTTTTCTTTTCTACAGTGGAATACATGCCTGGTATTGACCACCAGGGTCAATGGAGTTATTTTTATCTTAAGAAATTAGTTTTTGTGGGAATAATTATTATTGTCAAGCAAGGTGAGATAGTTGTGAGATTTGTATGTGACAACTCAAGAGCGCTTTTAATTATAAGGATCTCTAAATGAGGACACTGGGCACACACTCCCAAATCACTGTTATTTATATTTATGTCTGCTATTTTTAACTCCAGTTGCAGTGGCAGCTGCAATTTTGGATTATTTTACCACTGAATTAGGAACTTCTCTTAAAGGGACTGAGGGAAATGTCTTATTAAGTGGAAAATTGCCATTATAGTAGGATAGGGACTGCCAACTTGGTAGATTTGCACTAAAGAACATTGGAATGTTCTGAGGCCAGGATTGTCACTATGAAAATGCATACTTTTTGCTTCCTTTTTGATGTGCATCAACCCATATCAGTAAGTGCTTGATTGTGGCATTGCATGCCTGAAATGCTTATGTTGCTTAACGTTTGTGTGCCAAAATTGGTAGAACGTGAAGAAGGATTCAGCTGCCATTGCTATTTTCCATGTGGCTAAATGTGAGTGTGGCAGCGCATATTCCAACTCACCATCCTACAAACTGTCCATCTGCAAAGACAGATGTGATTAACATTTCAATTAACCAGGAAATGTGTGAAGTTAGTTGGAACTGAGATACTCCACAGCAGCGCTCAATAAATTTACATATTTAAAAATAATCTATGGAAAATACTGACAAGCCATAGCAGATTCATTAGTATGTTGTCAAAGAAAATACAAATATCTTTTTGAATAGTTTTGTGGCCACATCTGAATTGTTTGCCTGTCATTTGACTTTCACATTCATCTCATTGTTTATTTATAGCATTGTCTATTTTTGTTTTAGATTTTCAGCATCTGCAATTTCTTTTTATAAACAAATATGACTTGATTTTTTATTAACTATTGCTGTTTTAACTTCTAAGTCATTTCTTGTGGTTTTCAATTTCTCTTTGCTATTTCTTACTGTGAGTATGATTCTAGATATGCCAGCATTGCTCATGTGCGATTTATTTGGTTGCTCCATGCTCAGTTTTTCACACAATGCTGCTTGGGAGGGATATTAAATGAAAGAAGATAGAAAGACTGCAACTGGTGAACTTCTGTCAATCTCTTTTGTGTGCAGTCTCCAGGGATTAGCTCCAAGCAAAAGAAAATTAAATGCATACACACTGTAAAGAATAAATACTGATTTTTATGAACTTGATTAGAGTCTTACATTAAAGGAAATATATTAAGGGAAAAGACTTGACCTTGAAACCCTATAGAGTAATATTCATCAGAATCACCACACAATATTGAAATATAATGTTTGTTACATTAATACCAACAGTTGTATTAGAATTTCATTGATTCAAAGAATAATGAGTTCTCTGGAGCAAATATGTGAAACCCCAACACTTGACACCATGCAAGACATAGCAGCTCACTTGATAGGCACCCCATCCACAACCATTCCCTCACTCCACCACCGACACGCAGTAGCAGCAGTTAGTACCATCTACAGGATGCACTGCAGCAACTCATCAAGACTCCTTAAACAGCACCTTCCAAACCCATGACCTCTACCCACTAGAAGGACAAGGGCAGCAAAAGCACCATCACCTGGAAGTTGCCCAAGCCACACACCATCCTGACTTGGAAGTATGTTGCTATTCTTTCACCATTGTCGAGTCAAAATCCTGGAACTCCCTCACCAACAGCATTGTGGGTATATTCACACCTCATGGACTGTGGTGGTTCAAGAAGGCAGCTCACCACCACCTTCTCAAGGGCAATTAGGGATGAGCAATTAAGTGCTGGCTCAGCCTGTGAAGCCCACATCCCTTGAATGAGTATAAAAAAAAGCCTACTGATATTCTGGTTATCCGCTTCCTAATTATCTAGCACATTCATGGACTCTTTTCTCTTCCTAAAAATGCTTGCAAATAAATCAGAAATCTTGCAATGAGACATGTGAATAGGTTGCACACAAATATTATGAGCAAAATTATTTTTAAGAATTTCCAACAGGTTTTAGTATATCATAGTACAAGTCCACTTTTTATCTTGGAGATATATTAGTCCCAGTGATCATTTCTTTCTCTCCATGACAGAGTTCACAGCCTACGTGACCTGGGAAGCTCTACTGCATAAATCAATTGCTATATTGCCTGTGATGGAAGTCAGTCCAGTTGCTGTTCCACCTAACCCACTAACAGTCAAGACTAGCTTTGATGAATTTTGTTTGATAATGTTCTTGTGGTGTGTCATGGGCCATTTTGCTGCACTATAAAAAGATTGTTATGCTGTTGCAGTTATTAAGACACCGAACGAGGATCAGCCCCGAATAAAGAGGTTGTGGCTTGAAGGCAGACTGACTTAGGTGTCTCCTTCTTGGTTGCACACATGCTAGGAGATCCCAAATTGCACTCTCACTGTCACAGCCCATGTTTGATTCCCGGTCAGAGAATGTGACTTTAGGCATACATGGCAGTGTAGCAATTAGTGTGGCTCTAATACAACACAGGCAACCTGGGTTCAATTCCAGTTGCTGTCTGTAAGGAGTTTGTGCGTTCTCTCCACGACTGTGTGAGTTTCCTCTGGGTGCTCCAGTTTCCTCCCACATTTCAAAGACATATGGGTTAGGAAGTTGTGGGCATGCTATGTTGGCACCAGAAGTGTGGCTGCCCCCAGAACACTACGCAAAAGATGCATTTCACTGTGTATTTCGATGTACACGTGACTAACAAAGGTATCTTATCTTATCTTAAAAGTGTTCATTGCAGGATGGCACAGTGGCACAGCAGGTAGTGCAGCTGTCCCACAGCTCTGGTGACCATGGTTTGATTCTGACCTCCAGTTGCGTTGAGTAGATTGCATGCTTTCCCTGTGACTGTGCGTTTTCTCCACGTGCTCAGTTTAACTCCCACTTCCTAAAGAAGTGCTGGTTGTTAGCTACATTAGCTACTATAAATTGCCCCAAGGAGAATTGGGGCATAGTTGATGGCATGTGTTTGAGAACAAGTTACAAGTGGGGGAATGGGATTACGCTGATAGCTAGCAGAAACTCAATGGGCTGAAATGTCTCTTTCTATATTATGGGGAAATATCAGTATGAATAAATGAAAGAAAATATGCATCTTTCATTTCGATGGCCCTACCCTAGTCATTGACATGGATCTTCCTCTGCTTCAAATGTTCTACTAATGATGCTTCAATTATTCTCTTTGCCATTCCTCAAGGCAAACCAGTCCAAATTCTAACAAATCTCTGTGCATGTAATTTTCTCCAAATTTCTCACCACATTCATTCAGTGATCATTTATAAATCAATGACTCCTCTTCACTGATTCCTCATCTTCTAGTGGAGATGTAAAACCCTTGTTAAGGTGCATGTGCCACATGCCCATTGTCACCCTGTAGCTATTGTTTGTGTGTAAGCCTTAGCAGTAATGGTGATTGGCTATTCTGTCTGAAGCAGAGTACAGCCCTCACCAGAGGTACTTTTGACCAATCCTTCATGGATACTGAAGGTCTTGGATCGTTTACTTTCCTGCAAGTCCAGAACTAATCCTCATTTCCATCAGCTGAGTCAGCACAAATAGGAATTTACAACAAACACCATTTCCTATCATAGGATCATAGAAACTTATGGCACAAAAGACCCATTGTCTCAATGCTGGCTGAAGAGGAGATATTCAGACAAATCCTGTTTCCCACCTTTCGATCTCTGGCACTGTAGATCGAGGGAGAACATTTGCTCATGCAGGTACTTATTAAATGTGATGAGGATTTCCAGTTTCTTCAATTTTTCAAGCAGAGTTCCAGACAACCATCAACCTTTGGATGAAAATATGTTTTTCATTTCCCCTCTATTTCTTCTGTTATTTTAAATTGGTCAATGGATCTCTGTTAGAAGTGGCCTTAAAATGTCTTTCTGCAGCTCTCTTCATTACAATCAGATTTAAAGTTGATTTCCCCATCATCCTGAACATCATCTTAAGATATCTTTATTAGTTACATGTACATCAAAACACACAGGGAAATGCATCTTTTGCATAGTGTTGCCATGATTCTGTTGCCAACATAGCATGCCCACAACTTCCTAACCAGTACATCTTTTGGAGTGTAGGAGGAAACCAGAGCACCCGGAGGAAACCCACACAGTCACAGGGAGAACATATAAACTCCTTACAGACAGTGGCCGGAATTGAACCTGGGTCACTGGTGCTGTAATATCATTATGCTAACCACTACACTACCGTGCCCGCATCAGAGCCAGGTTTGTAATAAACAAATTTTGCAGTTTTGTCTCTGAAGTAGACAACAACCTAGTCCCAGCACTACCACAAAACTGCTGAAGGATATGGGAAAATATCCAGGGTCTGAACACGTACAACTCATGACCAGCTGGTTCACCAATAACCTCCTATCAACCTGCTCCCAATGCACCATATCGCCTGCAACAATAAAAATTGACAGTGAGACCCTGAAAAACATGGACCACTTGCATATCTCAGAAATTATCTCTCAGTGAAATTCAACACTGCCTTCAAATCACTAGCATCTTAGTTGATTGGGGGAAGAAGGGCATCTTATAACAAATACCTTAAGACCTGACACAAAATTCATGGTCTACCGGGCAGCAATCACAGCCCTTCTATATTCTTCTGAGAGCTGGACTACTTAGAGGAGGCCTCCTAAGGCACTGGAAAAGTACCCACCACCAAGGTCTCTGCAAAATCCTCCAAAATTCATTGGAAGGAGAACCAGACCAACGTCAATGTCCTCTCCTAGGCCAAAATCCCCAGCAATGAGGCCCTCGTTACTCTCAGTCAGCTCTTTTGGATAGACCATGCTGTTCATGAGCCTGACAGCAGAATCCCAAACACAGAATCTATTCAGAGCTCCACCTTGTGAGGAGATTACCAGGCAGACAGAAGAAGACTCAAGAATGTGTTCAAAGCTCCCTGGAAGAACCGTAATATCCCCACTGCCTCCTGTGAGCATCTGGCTCATGATTAATCAAAGTGGAGGAGGAGCATTCAGGATCAAGAGCCTCAAGGCTATGCATTAGGGCACCTGCTCAAAACTAGACAGTTGCCCGTCCTATCAGCCTCATCTTGCCCCACCTGAAGAAAAGTCTACAGATCCCACATTGGCCTTATGAGTCATCTCAGAACCTAAAACACTGGAGCAGCAGCAAGTCATCCTCGATCCCGAAGGACTGCTTGAAAAAAAGATGGTCATAATTAGAAAGTAACTTCATGTATCATGGAAAGGCATTCTTTTTCATTCTTGGGATGTCAGCGTCACTAACAAGATCTATATTAGTTTTCAAGCTCTGAGTATATTCCTCATACTGCTTCAAGCATTTAAATGTTTGTCAGGCCACTTCAGATGACAGCTTACTGGTGCTATGGGACTGTGGTTGTGTATAAACCAGCCCGGGTGAGGCTGGCTTTCTTAGTGAGGCTTTTCTAAATGAATTCAAATTCCTAAACTGCCATTTGAACTCAGCTTCCCCAAAACAATACATATACTGGGTTTATAGTTCAGTAACAAAACCACTGAGTTATAATACCTGCTATTTCCTGCTGTATGTTTTTCAGTGAAAGTCTTTGCCATTTAATAATGGCTGATTTCCTTTTTGTAATGGCAAGGACAATAAAGCATTCAGTGCTGTAAACATACACTGCTAATTACATGTATCCCTCTTCTCCTGCTTGTCCTGTTCCAGGAGGCTCTAGTAACTCTGAGCATGGGATCTGTGTGCATATGTTGATCAAGAATTTTCCTGTTCTTTTGCCATGTTAACACATGCAGGAATGTAGACAAAAGGATGCACAGATTTGCTGATTTTCCCCCACTTCGGAGCCAAGGTTTATTCCTATGAAATTCTTTTCTCAAGTAGGTAATTTCCCCCAAACATTGAGTACTGCAACCTAGACTTTTAAAAATGTGAGGCTTCATTTAATCACCTTTTTCAATATTCCAACAGCAGTTCCCATTTGAACCTTGTCTTTTATATTTTGGAACCCCTTTCTATACTCTCTCCTCACTCAAGTGCCAACAGTTAAGCCAGTTTCAGTAATTGTGGCTTTAACTTTCCATCTATAGCTGAAAAGGCTTCCTTCTTCCAATTACATTAGCAAGATGTTGTATTTTATGCAATAGTCTTTTGAAATAATTACTTTAAATGTAGTTGCCTTTCGCAATATCAAACTTCGCAAGAGAAACGGGAATCTAAATGTCTTTTGATCTGCAAGACAAGAGGTTGTAAATTAATTTATGATTAAAAGGAAAAAGTTACTTCTTAAGGAATGCAATGGAAAGTGGGATCCACAGTTTTCTTGAACTTCATTGAGAACCAGGTCCTTAATTACTAGGAGGAAAACAGGAGGCTTCTCCTAATACCTTAAGTTGAGACCCAAATGGATCAGTTGCAAAACTTGATTGAAAAAGGAATCACGATTTGAAAATGTCATGGCCTCAAAATCTTCAAAGATTCTTTCAATCAATACTATGGCTGATTATACAACTGTTCAAGAAATATGGTCCAGAAATGGCATTTTAATCTCTTTTAGATGGATTCAAAATTTAAATACTCTTTAGTATTCTTACTGCTCTGTGCATTATCCAACTTCTAAATAAATCTATTATTTTTAGGCTCAAATGATGGCTGAACATTACATTATGAAGTCATGGCTATTCTCTGCACTCATTCATGACTTGAATTCTTTCCTTAGATCTTGGGATGTCAAAACTGAACAACGTTATATTGAAGATTCAATCAAAGCACGGTATTGTAATTTTAATGTGAGAGCTTCCATTACTGCAACATCCACCAAGAAAAGTCAGCATTTTGCTGCTAAGCAATAATCTGACAAGTTTGAGCTAAATCTAAAACCATCCCTGTAGAGCTTTTAGAATCAGGCTTATTATCACTGTCTTATATGACATGAAATTTTCTTTAATGTAGTGGCTTTCTTTTGCCAATATATTTTTGATACTTTACATCTTCTTGCAGATAATTTATTTCACTTTATACAAAGAAAAGGCATGGATAGTTCAATTTGTTACTGCTTCAAAAACTGAGGTGATTACCTAAAGGGAAAGTTAAATATGTGTTAAGACAGAGTGGAAAAGAAGGACAATCAGCTGGGTTAGACTTTGGAGGGTCAGGGATGCTTTTGTAGAGCATAAACAACACCGCAAACTAATTACTTGATTGGATTATAAATTCCATGCAATTTTTTGCAAAAGGAAAATATTGCCATATTTACAGTTGGGCTCTGTATAGTAATACAGATTACCATAAACCTAGTAACAAATCCAAGGAGAATACCAAAATAAATTAAATATCTACCAATTTATCAAAATGGCTGCCATTCAAACTTGCCTTTAAAAAAAATACCACACACTGGATCTATAGTCCTGTAACATAACTATTGTTCCAATACCTGCTATTTCCTGCTGAATGTTTTTGAGTCAAAGCAGATATCAGATCCCCAGCTGACACTCACCATTAGTTAGAACACCCTATATACAATACAACCTCCAATTAATCAGCTGGTACTGGTGTAAGTGTGAGCCCAAGTAAAATTTATCTTGGTCCCTCACAACTGTTCATCCTTATTCAAGAGTGAAGTCACTGATCCCAGAGCAGGCCTGATCTGCCACAGGTTGTTTGAGCAGATTCTGTACCATGAGAGGTGGGGAATCACCACGACTTCATAATCACTGCTGTCAGCATGAAGAGCTGTCAGCAGGTTCAGGCCTATTCATCCATGCACATCTGTGTGAAAATCCCAAATGATTGCTTAATGCAGGGAATTGCCAGACGTTGCAGGTGGAACTGCCAGAATTTCCCTGCAGAATCCAGGCCCTCACTTTGTACCTCACTGGGACCAACATTTCTGCTGTGTTTCCTCTGGAGGCCAGTAGAGAGCCAAGAACATGACAGTCTTGCACTGCTGCAATGAAAGAATGCTTAAAGCATTTCCAGACTCCCACAACTGAATGGCAATGCATATTTTACTGTGCACAGTTTGTTTCCTGGTACTGCTATTTTCTTTTCAAGACGTCCTTTGCTCTTGGAGGTCTGGCTGGTTGAACGGGCTTAGCTTATTTAGTTAGCAAATAATAGAGCATAAAGGAT
>JARFYF010000104.1:69454995-69466089 GCA_030265395.1 Rhina ancylostomus
AGATACAGTATAAAATGTCATGTCCTCATTCAATATCTTCATCCACTAATTGTTCTGCAAGGATTTGACAAGGGATCAAAATCTTTTGTCACATATTTTGCTTATTCAGCTTTTTAAAAAATCTCTCAATGGGAATAAACAAAAAAATTGAAAAGATCTCATTTACCTTCAGGAGATAGATCTATGTAATTGTACAAGGTTCCACAGCTTGACCACAGGATCACAGTATGAGGATGACATGTATCCAGATTGCTCCTAGAATGATGTGTATATTTGTTAAGTGTGGACTTCAGTTAGCACTATGACGTATATTGCTTCTGGAACACCATTAAATATTGTCAAGAAACTCTGCACCCTCACTTTGCCCAAAGCATGGGTCATGATTTGATCTTCAGGTTATATGGAATCACTTGATTTCAACCAAGGCTACTCTTAACCATTGAATTTGTTGTCATGTGTAACCACTAAAAGCAGTTTTAAGCTAGAATTGTGAACACAGAAGACTAACTATGCAAGGGATGACACCCAGCTTAGTTATAATACTTTCTTGGTTGAATAGCTTGGGACATTATCAGCCCAGTTTCACATTCAAAGAATGATAAACTGAAGGACTGCCAATATTGTAGAATTGTATATTGTTGCTTTGTGAAAAAAATTAAAACCTGCACATAAAATGATTTTGGCAGTGTTAATTTATAATAGTCACGAATTCACAGCACAAAATTGTTCATAAATTAACTTTTTGAAGTAATATGTTGCCTGACTGAGAAAGTAGAAAAATTGGTTTACTAAAGTTGATGCTCAGATGCTGTGGTATATTAGAGGGAGCTTTATTCTGCATCTACCATGTGGATTATTTGTCTAGAGGAACAAAGAGAGTGAGTATCTGCAGATCATTAAAGGTATCAGGATAGGTCAATAATATGATTAGAAAGACATTCAGGATGCTTTCCGTTATGTAGCCAAGGCAGAGAATTAAAGAGAATAAAGATCATGCTAGAACTGTATGCAACACTTGCTAGGGCACAGTTTGGGTACTAATGTACAGTTCTGTCTACAGAAATGAGATGATTGCACTGGAAAAAGTGCGGAGGAGATTCATGAAGATGTTGTCAGTGTTAGAAAATGGTAATTATGAGGAACGAAAGACTGGATAAGTTGTAATTGTTTTTCTTGGAACCAAGGAATCTTAGGGGAGACAACTGATGTGTATAAAATTATGAAGGGCTTGGAAAAAGTAAATAGAAAGGACCTACTTCCCCTCAGCAGAGGAGCCAAAAACCAGCAGTAGTAAATCTAAACTAATTTATGGTATTAGAGATCCAATGCAGAGAGTGGGGTGGGATGGGTCAGGAATTCACTGCTTGAAAGGGTAGTAGCGTGTACAAATTCTCAGTGCATTTAAAAAATTGTTGGATGTGTACTTGAAAAGCTGTGATATGCAGAGCCACAAACCTAATGTCTGAAGGTGGCATTAGGCTGGGTCACTTTTTTTGAACTGGGCAGACACAATGGCCTAAATGGCCTCCAGTGCCATTAGGTTTCTGTGATCTCTATGTTTCACTAGTTGCAAAGCAGGAATTGCTCTGATACATATATATACTTTAGTTGCAGAGAATCTTACTCAAAGCAATAAAGTTGATAGTGTTGTTGCATATTTTAGCAATATTTTTTCATACCATTAATTGTATTAGTGTTTTCATTAACTTTTTAAAAACAGTTCTAACAAGCTTAAAGCAGAATCCTGTGCAGAACTGAGATTAAATACTAGTCTTTGTGAAATACTAAGAAATACTATGAAACTCTAACATAACTCAAAAGGATATATAATAAAAAAAATCTTTTTGCTCAACAAAAGCAAAGTTTCAGCTTGCTTTAAATTATGTTCAAACCAAGAGGAGAAACTCAGCCAAAAAACAAGCATTTCATGCTACCTTTGATTTGAATCATTGCAGCTGCCACAAAAGCATGGTCTTGCCCAACTACCATTCCAGGGCTACATTTTACTGTGACAACAACATCAAACTTCTATGGTGACTGAAATGTTTCAGTGCAGCCATTTAATAAGACTGAAATGTATACATTATAAGAAAGCGGCTTTGTGAGTGACCTATGGCTGCATTTATGAATGTGAACAGACTAAAGAGAATAAAGACCTCCAGACTGTTGTACCATCTCTCCAAAGCTTCATACTTGAGCTTATTTCAAAGGAGTATATCAAGGACTGTGTTTTGCAAAGACTTCAGTAGGTAAGGTATTAATTTGACAAGCATGACAAATAAAGAAATGAATTACAAAAGAGCTTCCAACAAGAGCAGAAGGTCATGTAGGTTCATTATTGAAACTTAAACCACTTATTTACCTTTATATGGTTCTTGAAAGCAGTTTAGAGGATTTACTTTAAAAGTAGGAATAATATGTTTGAAACAGTTGTCCACAACAGTAAGTAAATGTAAATCCAAACTATCACAGTGCAGATACATCTGGATTTTAAGAAATATCAAGTGGAATGGTGCATCAAAGACAGGTGGGTTAAAATGTTTAAACCACAATCTGGTCGTAATCCACTTCTGAATTGCCCAGTAAAATGAAGTAAATGCATTTAAAACACTGCTTTGGGTTTCAGATTAGCAGGAATGTTTCCTCCAGACCTAATAGTCTAACTGCCAATATGGACCCTGTGATTGGCACTTACCACTCTTGTCACTTACCTGGCGTTGGTTCCCTGGTTCTTTGATTGTCTGACAGGCAGCCAGCCCATCAATCAGACTGACCGTTGGTTGGGAAATCTGCTGAAAAAAAGTTTTAATGATGTCCTGCAAACAATTTCCATAATAGATCCTGGAGGATAAGACTTCTAGATTCTCTGCCCAGGAATGCTACCTTCCCTCTCCACCATTCCTTCCCAGCTCCTTTCATGGACAGAATCAAATACTGGGGCCATATTGTCTGGCACTCTGGACTTTCAGCATTTGAACTTTGTCTCATGCCCAAGCCTTTGTCCAAAAACCTGTCACATATTCATTGTAAGTACTTGGCCAATTTTCTTTTAAAATTTATTTTGGAATCAACTTGTGTCACCTTTTCTGGTAAAAGTTACCAGATCCATTGGCAACCCTCTGAGTGAAAATACTCTCTGTAACATACCTCTGTGAGGTAAATGATTATAGAAATGTGCCCAAATAATTCTTTTGCATCCTCCTACTTCCCTGAACTTTCACATTCTTTGCGGCTGCTTCCTCAATCAAGTTATATGATTGAATTATTGGAAAATCTAAATCACCATTGCCAGCAAAACAACATATGGTTGAAATGAGACAGATTTTACAATTCTCACCCTTGTTTTTACATCCTTCCATGGTCTCATCCTTCCATGAAGCTGTGATCTTCTCCAGCTCCATGGACCTCTAAGCAATTTGCGGTCCTCCAAATCTTACCTCATAAGTATTGTCAGTTACAGTCATTTCATCAGTGACAACTGTTCCTTCAGCTGCCAAGGCCCCAAATTCTAGAACTACCCCTCTTGCACCTCTTGAAACCTCCCCATCTCTCTTTCTTTCTTTGAGACACTCCTCAATCCTACATCATCAGCCTTAACATCTCTCTTTGTGGCTCAGCATCAAATTTTGCTTGATTAAGACTCTTACTGCAGGGCATTTCACTATGTTACAAGCAATATATAATTATTGAAACTTTGATTCATAAACCATAACAGTAGATATCAGAATGGCTAGTAGAAGCAACAGACATATTATGGACCTTAACCAATCAGCCAACCCTTTATGACAAGTGTGACATCTATATCTCAAAATGGTGCCATTTTTCAGTCTACTTGTAAAAATTGTGCTGCAGAATGAATGTCTCATTTGATGATGCTTCTCAAGAATCAAAATACTTCATAAGATTAGTAATAGAAACATTATTTTGTCAAAGTACTCGGAATCAATTTAACCACTTCCCCACCTTGGTTCGTTATCAAATTACTGGCTGAGTGTATTCCTAGATGTCAAGTGAAGTCCCAGCCTAATTTTCTGCCCTTTTATCATAGGTGGTATAATGGAGTGTGCCAGAGGTCCATGGACATCAGGCTCTACAATTTTAAAGACAAACTTACATTCCACCAAAGATCTGTTTTCACCAGTAGAAAAGAATTCACCCATGAGTTATTGGATAGAAGGACCCAAACTAATTCATCTCTTGCCAAATACCTCATCTAAAAGTTGACAACATTTTGCATGGTTTGTAAAGCTGAAAAATATACCAAGCCTTTTCGCTTCAATTATAGCCAGCATTACTTTCTCTGCATAAATACAGATTGTTGATGTGTAAAAAAAAGGTCACATCACATAGAAATTTAAGTCAAGTTTCCCCATACAAGTTATATATTGTTTGTATAAAATGGCCTTTGGAAGTTTAGTTTTTAAACATCCTTTCAATTTTGTTTAAAATTTTGGCAATTATTCTATGAAAATTAGGGAAAGATAAAAGGGCAAAGAAAATGAAAAATTGGCAGATGAAAGTACACCAATGATTCCTTCTAAAGCGAGCAATCTGTAAAGGAGACCACAAAAGAACAATTGATGGACATTAATTTCATTAATTTCTTATTCATTCAGTTTCCAGTAGAATTATACATGTGTTTTCAGGTGTATCTTTAATGACATGCAGAATTAGCATGAGGACATTATTGTCAGATATGGAGCTACCCCAGCTCCTGTTCTGGAATAATACATGTTATCCTTATTATTATTTTTAGTCAGATGGTAGGTTATCCAGTTTGGAAAGCAGAAATATAGTGCATTAAAACAATGACATTTCTGTCCTGTATAAACTAAGAAATGCAAAAGTTTGGGTATTAGAGCATCACCACAGGAGGGAGTGCACAATTGCAACAATAAAAATTTACCTTAAAAGAGTTTCCTTTGCAAACACAGCAATAGTGATGTATAATGGAAAAGCAACAAAGGGGTCACAAAATTAAAATAAAGCTATGAAGGCAGTAAGAACAAATCACAGAGTGATGAACTTCCTGAATAGAGTTTCAGAAAGACATAGCAAATACAATCTACTAAAGGACTACTCTCTTCATGAATCCCTGGTCTGTTTATCCCTTCCTACCAAGCCCTCCCCATCCCCTGGCACTATCCCCTGCAAACAAAGGAAGTGTAGAACCTGTCCCTTCACCTTTTTCTCACCACCATCCAGGGATCTAAACAGCCCTTTCAAATGAGACAGACGTTCACCTGCACCTCTTCCAATCTGGTCTCCTGCATTTGGTACTCATGATGTGGCCTCCTCTGCATTGGAGAAACCAAACATAGACTAGGCAAAAATTTTGCAGAGTGCCTGCACTCAAGTTTCTGCTTGCATGTCATTTTAACTTTCCTTCTCGTTCCCACACTGACATGGCTGTCCTCAGCCTTCTCTAAATGCAAATTGGAAGAACGACATCTGATATTTTGCTTGGGTAGCTTACAACCCAATGGTATGAACAATGAATATTCTATTTTCAGGTAATCCACACCCCTGGTGTTGTTCTCCCACATACACTCACTTGTCCAACTAGATTTCTTCTCCCTTTGTTCACCTTTCTCCATTCTCTTCCCATCTCCCCCTTCTCCATCTTGTTCCATCTTCCCATCATTCCCTCCACCACATCTGGTTCCACTTATCACCTACCAAGCTCTGTCCCACCCCTCCCTCTTACTGCTGTATGATGGCAATCTTTCCTCTTCCCTCTCAGTCCTAAAGCAGAGTCTCGACCTGAAACCTTTTGCCTCCACTTCTTCTAGTGTTCTGATTTTTGTTCCAGATTCCAGCTTCTGCAGTTTCTTTTGTCTTGAAGAATAAGTAACTAATTGGTTTCACAAAATTAATCACTGATGCCAGTTAGAAAGATGGGATGAGAATCATTATTATCAGCTTGAGGATTTCATATCTTTTCCTTTGCCCATTTTTTTGGGTGTGGGTATTACTGGCAAGATCATCATATAGTGCCATCATTGCCCTTGAGAAGGTAGGAGAGAGCCACTTTCTTGATTGTTGCAGTCCTTCTGGTGAAGGTACTCGCAGAATGATATTGGCTAGGTAGTTTCTGAATTTAGACCCAACAATGAAGTAGGAACAGGGATATGTTTCCAAGTCAGGATGACAGTGTGACTTGAAGAATGATCCACATGTCCATGTAGTTCCCATGCACTCTAACTACCCTCTGGAAATAGCAGTCACAGGTATGTGAAGTGAGTAACTTCATTGCACTTTGTAAATGGTATTGCAGCCACTGGTGTTAGTAGTGGATGGAATGAGCGTTTACAATGCTGGATCATGTGGGCTGCTTTGTCCTGGAGGGAGGTGAGATTCTTGAGTGTTATTAGCAAGTGGAATATATGCCTTGTAGATGCTGGAAAAGCTTTGCAGCATACCCATTTTCTGATATGCTCTTATAGAACTGGTATTTATATGACTGCTCCAGATGAATTTCTAGCCAATGCTGACAATTTTCAATAGTTTTTTGCCATTGGATCTATGCGTTCAAATAAATTAAAATTAGAATTGTATTACACCATTTAGATATCACACAATATTCTGTTTAAATTAGGACAAGACTTTGTCATCTAATTACTCACACAAAGTAAGTTCCCAGGACTACTATGAAGTGCTGTTTATTGAAACGGATCGTAAAGCCTGCAATGGATTTCTGTTTTAAGCCATTTCTAATGGTTTTTTTTGCTTTCGTCAGTAGTTTCTTTCCTGAACTTCATTTCCTTTTTTTATTCCTATGATGTTGATTCAATGAGCTTCGGTGTCAAATTCCAGAGCATTCGACACAATTCAGCTCTGAAATAAAAGCAGAAAATGTGTGAAAAACCTAGCAGACCGGGCAGCATCGAGAGAGAGGGAGAGAGAGAGGGAGAGGGGGAGAGAGAGAGAGAGAGAGAGAGAGAGAATGAATGTTTCAGGTCAGTGAATCTTCATTGGAACTGTTCTCAAGAACCTCATATGTGTCTCTTAAATCTTTTCCAGGACAAAATGATGATGGCCATTGACCTGAAGCATTGACTCCATTTCTCTCCCATGGATGTTGCCTAACCTACTAAATGTTTACAACATTTTCTCTTTTGTGTCAGACTTACATCATCTACATTCTTTTGTTTCAATTATTCAGCTGTGCCTGGGATACAGAGTAGAATTGTGAGTATTTGCATCCATGCCATGTGACAGGAAGGTCTCCAGGCCTCAGTCTTAGGGAACTGTTTGGAAAGAATGATGGAGGGTAGCTTCAAATACCCCTATGGCTCTATTTCAATTATCAGGTCTACTCTCCCACTTACCAGTGGGATCCAGGACTCAGTACAAATGATGGCAAGTGGGAGCATCCATAATCTTTGTAATGTCCTGATGATGACTTGTATCAAGATCACAGCTGCTTAATACCACCTCCTCATGGAGAACCAGGTCATACATGCACCTGCAATTCTGCTCCAATATGCTGTGAAGTTCTTTTTGGGACACGCAAAGTGGTATCAAGAATCTCAGGGTACTATAACTCAGTGAAACATCATTTTGTGATATGAGGCTTAGCATTGAAAGATATGTTTGTGCTTTGAAAAATCTTTGCAAAATATCCATGTGAAGTATATTTTGAGGACAGTTCATGGCAGGAGATGCAAAGACTACATTTCATTACCTCCCAAAATGTGATACAAGCAGGACAGATATTTGGAGAAGCTTGGACCAGGAAGATATCTGAAGTAGTCTGGGTGCTGTCAGTCCTATAAAAATGTTATATCTTCCCAGTGGCCCAGAAAACAACACCAAAGCACCAAAGAGTGTAACTACTGTCTAAGGTTTTTGGAGGCCCAATGGTAAACCTGCTTTAATTCGCTGTAAAGAGACATCAATGGGTATATATTACTAGGATATGTGATACATGATTAATAAATGATCGATGAAAGGAACGTATGAGATTATTTATTTGTACTATGGTACGAGCTATTGGATATGCTTTATATTATAATCAACATTATTTATGAACTATAATTAAACACTGTTAAATAATTGAGGTGATAATTATATGCTTCTGAAGAACTTCCCTTCATTTCTCACTCTGGACATGAAATTGCATATTGACTATTTTCACTGGTGTATGTGACCATGAATAAATTAACCAAGCAAACTTAAAGCCATGAATTAACAAAAAAATTTATATAGAAATATACTTCAATCCTTGAAATGTATTGGGCATGCTGTTAAAGTAACTCTAGGTTTAGACCAGTGTTATTTTCATTGCACGTGGTATATAACTAGTGAATTTTATCACAGCAATTCAGAATTATGTAAAATCATAAACAGAGAGCTTTTTTTCTTATTTTTTGGAACAGATCACTGAGCCAGACATAAGTCTTGGATCTGACTGGAATTCTACCCTCCAAGTTTAAGGGAATACTATAATTGAACCAGTGGTCATTGGTCTGATACTTCATGTGACATTGAAGCAAGACTAATAGACCTATATAATTTGCTGCTCTTTGTTTGAATATGGAAACTGCACCCCAACCATTTGTTCTGTTCTATCCTGGAATGGATTCTAAATTGCACATGCGAAATTCTTTGGTCATTCAAAAGGAAAGAGATGGTTTTCAATACATTCCTCACGTGGACAAGGATGTCCCACTGAATGCGTGGTTTATTTCATATATGAACTACAAAATTATATTACTACTTTTTAATTCTTGCATTTTAGATGCTCTCTATTTCTCCCAGGTCTCCCACTTATACACACTTCTGATGAAGGTTGTCAAACATCTCTATTTATATAACTGTTATTTCCTCAGGCCTTGCCACTATTTTAGCTGGTATGTAGCTGACCATTCCTAGTTGAAGGGCATATGCTTTATGTCAAATGGTTAAGGCCTTTTACACCCGACAATTCCTGGTTTCCTGGTGATTTTTCAGACTACCTATTCTAGGTGATTTGTCTCATGTACCCTCCAGTAAAGAAAATATATTGTTTGCAAAATATGTATCTAGTTTGTTTACACTAATTAACTAATACTATATCACTACCTAAGAGCTGTTTGCTGGTTTGTGTTTTATCTGTGCCACATTAGTCACCCTTTGATGTCACCTTTATAATAAAATTAAGTGGCTCATTTCCACAGCTTTTTGCTAGCAGAAAGCTGAACATTCAGTGGGCCTAAAATAAGACTGGTGGTTTGAGTGGAATTCTGTGGTTACAGATGCAAACCTATCTCAAATTCCATTCTACCTACTTCCAGAAGAGGAATAGAGACCCTTCCCCATTATCAAGATTTAGGCCAATTGTCAAGAGCAAAAGTAATTTCAGCAAGAAGTAGTTATGTAAAGACTTCCCAATATGATACTAGAATAATGACTGAGGTGTAGATCAGTGTTGTGCAATTCATGTATACATGTGTCAGAAAGTATCAGCAACAGCTCTGGAGAAGTTTATGGTTTCTGACAATTTTGAATGATTGCCAAACCTGACTAGTGTGGTGCAGTCAGGCGGTTGGGAAAATTAAGGCAGTGACTCAGGACACAAATGGGACAGAAGCCAATGGTCAATGGTGAAATGAGAAGGATGCTCAGGAAGATGCCAGCATCAATTAAGTTCATTTTGTCTTTATTGGTTAACAAAGATCATCATACAAAAACATCCTGTACAAACATTTTTGTTCACATTCTAATTGACAATAACTAATTTTCAATTGGAAAGTTTTAAGGCAAACTAGCAGCCTGGGATTGTTGTGTAATTTTTGTTATTAAGAAGTAATACTATTTGCATAATATTAACTAGTAATTTTGTCTGCACTTGCCTTCATTTGGATGTACACAAATTATTTCATAATTAATACCTTGATTGATTATTGTTAACATCTGATTTTATAAACTAAGAATCTAAAAACTAAGATAATTATAACATGTAATGCTAAAATATATTTTACCTTTAATATGGTTTGGTGAACCTTGAGTTACTGTAGCTTTCTGAACAGAATTAAATTCAGTATGCATTAATGATTGGGACATGTTAGTAAGTTGATAATTTGACCTATTGTAGAACACCTCCATACAGTGCCAAACCTGCCTAACTCCTTTGCACTCAATGTATAAGAGTGGTGTTTTAGGGAAAAAAGCATTATATTTTATTATCTATGACCAGGAATGTATTGATGTTAAAAATGTAAATTCTTGCCTGCTATGCAAAAACCACATACACAAAATTTTCTTCAAAATTATATACTTAATTTTGCAAAAAGGATAATTGTTTGAAACAACAAATAAATTAAATTATGTTTATGAAAAAGAAAAGATCATCCATCAAGTTTAAAAATGGATAACATACATCACATTAAACAACTAATTTATCTGAAGGACCCACTTCTCATGGAGATAAATGTTTAAGGAAAGACCGTTGACAAAAAATGATTTTATTCATTGAAGTGGGATGTTGTGCTGAGCTGACCTGAATTAGGATGCTTCCTTTTGTACTGCAGTGGGATGGAAACATTGAAAACATATTTACACATGAACTGTGGCTCATTATATACTCTCTCTGTACAGAGATCTTTTGTTTAGTTGCTAAGACAAAATAAGCATGTCAACCAGAATCTATAACAATGCTTTTCATCTCTTTTTAGTGAAGGTTTGATGAGCATCTCTTGGCTGCATTTGAACTAGCTGGTGTGACAAGTGGGAATGTTATGTGGAATTTTGTTTTTCTGAAACTCAAGACTGAGGCATTAGAGTGGATGTTTCTTATTGTTCTTCTCAGGCTGTGCCTCTGGATCAAGGATGACCTGCTTCCACTCCAGTTCTGGGGAGTGGGAAGATGCCTGCGTGTGAATTCTTTTCTCATGGGCTGAGCATTGCACAGCAGCTATCATATGAACCTGACAGGGTGAGACCTTGGCCAAATGGCAAGGAGGCCTGAGATGATTGTAGACCAGTGGCTGCTGCAGATGAAGCACAAACACACACAAACAAACACATATGATCTTGACCACACCCTTTTCCCCTGCCCCTCCCCACACTGATCCCTATCCTGTCCCCCTACATCTGTCCTCCCTCCTTTAA
>JARFYF010000104.1:69498231-69512060 GCA_030265395.1 Rhina ancylostomus
GTCCTGTGTTCTCTATTCCTGTTTGAAGATTCAGTTTGTGTTGGGATTCCTACTCGGACCTCTGAGGCAAGAGTCCTTCCAGTTGCTGTCAGTGTTTGGTCTTGAGGAAGTATCCTGACTCCAGGACTCCAGTCCTGTACCAGTGTGCTGCATTTGGGTTCTCTGTGAGCTTGCTCTTTGCTCAACATTGTGACACATACATCATTTTGGATTACCAATAGAACACTTCATACTCAAAACAAGTGCTACCATCGCCCATTTCTGAATATCTAATAGGGATCTGTCTCAGAAATTATTCAACAAATATCTAGCATGAAATCTCAACCTACTTGGTAAAGTCAGTGGATTTCCTTCCTGAAAGAACTTTATTGTATCAGTGAATTTTACTGATGTTAGCCCTTTTAAAACATCTCCAAATTATTTTTAATTATTTGCACCTAAATTATACAGCTACCTTGGTGATGTTTGAAGTCATGTCAGCAAGTTCAGATCCTGAATTGTTAGTTCAGTGATTTAATTCTTATGCTGCCATAGTCCTTGTCAGCAAAAGGCAACTTAAATGAAATGCCATGACAATCTTTCTTTTGAAAATGTATTTTTAATATGAATCAGATATTTGAAATTTACACACATTCTCAAATATGCTTCTTGAAAGAAAAAATATAGCAATGAAGTAGTCTATAGAATGGTTTTGGGACAACATGCCATCTTCATTTTTTTCATATTTCATTATGTCATAGAAGGAGCTACTCAGCCTGTGAGGTCTATACTGGCAACCCCATTTTTCCATAACTTTATTCTCTCTCACGTGTCTATTAACTCTCTCCTGATTCTCCTACCATCTATCTACAGTAGGGGAAATTAACAATAGCTCCATAATCTACCAACCAGCAGAAATTCAGGACATGCAAACTGCACTCAGTCAGCACTGGAGGTTAAGATCAAACTGAGATCACTGGAGCTGTGAGGCAGCAACACCACCATCTGTACCACTCTGCTGCTGACTCAACAATATTGCCTTGTCCACATACCAACTCATTGGTTCAGTATCAATGCAAACTGATTAGGTCATGAGAAAATGAAATAATTTTTAAAAAATTTTATTTACAGCGTGGTAACAGGCCCTTCGGCCCAACGAGTCCGCACCACCCATTTTAAACCCCAAATTGACCTACCCATATGTCTTTAGAATGTGGGGGAAAACTAGAGCACCCGGAGGAAACCCACACAGACACGGGAGAATGTACAAGCTCCTTACAGACAGCAACAGGAATTGAACCCCGATCGCTGGCGTTGTAATAGCGTTGCGTTAACCGCTACGCTACCGTGCCGCCCTAAAATACTACATTTCCAACATTTAATAATTATATTAGTAATTCTGATATTCTGAAAATATTACTGAAGGTTTAGCTGTTCATAGACTAGAGTCAACATATATCTTAAGCAAGTGTTCTTCTCATTAAAATACTATGAAGGAACGCATAATTAGGCACTGCTTTTCATGCTGACCCAAATAGGTTTGCAGCCAATGATGTTTGTTTTTGAAGCGCAGTCATTATTATGTACCAGGAAGTAATCCTGTTTTCTTAATCAGTATTAAACAGTGAATGAGTTCTCCATGACAGAGGGACAGAGTATCTGGCAAAACTTTAGGTTTGAAGAGCTAATATAGACATATTAAAGAGAGATTACTGAGAGAAAGACATATTACTGAGAGAAAGAATTGTGGTTTAAACCACATGGCCAGGAAAGGGGAAGAATCATTCCCTTCACTGAATTTGTATTGCTCAATGGAATTCAGCAAAATGTGACTGAGGTTTTAAATCCTCTAAAGATTATAATCAGCTGGTGGAGGTCCAGCCACTGTGACAAATGAGGAGAACATCAGCAAAACCAGGAAGGAAGTCCTTCATCCTTCACAGTTTTGCAATGGTATCCAGCATTTTTCCATGTCAGTTTTAATGAAATAACGTTGGTAGCATTTTCATCTCAGAAGTTGCAGTTTTAAAGCAAACACCTAATTAGCTCTTGAAAATACTTCAGCCTCATTTGCATAATCCTGAAGGTTTGTCATTAGCACACCTTTGACGTATCAAGAGAACTTTTATTATGATCCTTCTATACAGAAATATTGGCACATTAAAAAGCTTCCAACAATAGTTGCAAGCATATTGTCAAAATTGTATATTGTTCAGCAAGGTGATCTCTCTAATTCCAATACTTCTCGAATACTTTACTAATTGCAATACAAAGGGATGCATCATAAAATGGACTCCTGACATTGAGTCAAAAGTGGAAACCCTTAATCTTACATAGTAAAGGCATTCTTCAGCAACCACCCAAAATGTGAATGAAAACAATGATGCCTCTGTGAAGTTAGGAAGACAAATGGTATCTTGGCCTTCATTGCAAGGGGTTTTGAGTACAGGAGCTAAGATGCCTTGTTACAATTATGTAGGGCCTTGGTGAGACCACACTTGGAATATTGGGTGCAATTTTGGTCTGACCACCTAAGAAAAGATATATTTGTCATAAAGTGAATGCAACAAAGGTTCACGAGGTTAATTTGTGGGATGGCAGAATTGTTATATGAGGAATGTAAACTAGATCTGTATTCTCTGTTGTATAGAAAAATGAGAGGAGATATCCAGAAGTTATACAGCACAGAAACAGACCCCTTGGCCTGACTCATCCATGCCAACCGAGCTGCCTTCTTGAGCTATTTGGGATATTTGCCTGCATTTGGCTCATATAGCTCTAAACCCTTCCAATCCGTGAGCCTGTCCAAATGTCTTTTAAGTGTTGTAATTATACCCATCTCTACCACTTCCTCTGGCAGCTTATTCCATATACCCACCACTACCGTATGAAAAACTTGAATCTCAGGACCCCTTTAAATCTTTCCCTTCTTGCTTTAAACCTATGACCTCTAGTTTTAGTCTCTGCTATCCTGGGAAAAAGACTGTGTCAATTCATCTAATCTCCTCATGATCCTACATGATGTTAATCACCCCTCGGCCTCCTTCACTCCAGGGGAAACAGTCCCTGCCTACCAGTCTTTTCTCATAACTCAAGCTCTCCAGTCCCAGCAACGCCCTTGTGGATCTTTACTGCACCCTCTCTCGTTTAATCACATCCTTCTTACAGAATGGTGACCAGAGCTGCACACAATATTCCCAGTGTGGTCTCACCAACATCCATTGAAAATTCTGACGAGGTTCTGAGTGCTTAAACCTAGTGGGATATTTCCCCTGGCTGGAAGGGTCTCAAGTCGGTGGTCACACTCTCACAATTAGGGCTCAGATATTTAGGATTGAGATAAGAAATTTCTTTGTTCAGAGAATGAGGAACATGTACAATTCTCTGTGACAGAGGACAGTGGAGACCAAGTCATTGATTATCTTTGAGAGGGAGATAAATACAATCCTAGACACAAAAGGCATCAAAGATATTGAGGAGAGAGCAGAAATATGATATTGAAATGGTGGAGCAAGCTCCAAAGGCCAAATGACCTATTTGTGCTCCTATTTTTCTACATTTCAATGCTATTAGCTTGGGTTTGAGATGGAGCGTCACACATGAACTTATGGAATGACAGAAGTGGCCTGAGAGATGACAAGGCCCACTCCTGTTCAACTAGTATAAGAGTTAGGGAGTCATAAAATCTGGTTCTGGATTACATTTAGCCTCTGTTCATATTGCACAGCATGGCCATGTTGTCTGCACTGCAGAAACTGAGCCCCAGTTTGATATAATTTAGGAAAGAGGAACAAAAACAGAGGGAAAAGAATTTTTAAATGTTTGAACATGACAAGAAATTATTGCATTGATTTAAAAGAAATAACATTTTTAATTGCCACATTTAAAGACCAGTATTACAGGAGATACATGTAGCAGACTTATGTATCATAGTTCAGGGGGAAAATGAGTTTAATGCTTTGGATTAACAACGATTGCAATGCACAGTATAATGCCAATATAAAAGATTATATATATGTAGGTCACAAAAATGTACAATAATTTAATGTCTATCCACTTAAAATTGCACTAGTCATATTAAAAATGCTAACTTACTTCCAGGAATTGCTACGTAACTTTTGAATTTCACAGTAGAATTTAAAAGCTTAAAATGAATTAACATGAATCGTCTAAGCCAGTACTAACCATACTGGGTGACATTCCCTCCCTTCCACACAGGCAGATGCTGTTAAGATTAGACCAGATTACTGGAGAGCATGAATAACAGGTAGGATGAATGGGTATATTTGAAGTTCTCAGTTCCATTATACCCAGCTTTAAAGATGGTATCTGGCTCTTTTCTCTATAGCCTTTGCTGAATTGAGGGCTCAATAAATCAGATTGAATGCTGTTACGTTCCTGTTAGATGTTTGCTGATTATATTTTTCTCTGATGCCTGCTATCTCATCTTGATTCTGCAGTATGGAGGCTGTGATTACATGCTTGTTCTCTGTTGGAGATGAGTCCTATGTTCATTGCATACTTGCTGTAAAGCCAGAATGTGGAATAGATTTCCGCTGCTACTGATGTTCTTTCACTTCTGTGAGACAGTGCCACGACATAATAGAAAGCAGACAGTAAATAGCAGGAGATGGTGGAAACACTCAGTAAGTCAGGCAGAGAGAACAGATAAATGTTTTAGATGTGCAGCTGTGCAATTGTGCAGATGCTGGCTGTGTAGTGGTTAAATTACTGGACAAGCAGTCAAGGTTCTGAGTTCTCCAGAAATGTGTATTCTTAATTCCACCACAGTAAATGGGGAATTAAAATACAAGCAAATAAATAAATCAGGATTGCTTTTAAAAATAGCTGGTCTCAGTAAAGATAACAATAAACTATCAGATTGTCCTAACAAGACACATAAAAAATTCACTGATGTTCCTCTGAGAAAGGAATCTACAGTCGTTATCCTGTCTGGGCAAACTGTGACTCCAAACATGCCATACCTGGGTAATGGGCAGGCACGGTAGTGTAGCGGTTAGCGTAACACTACTACAATGCCAGCGACCTGGGTTCAATTCCGGCTGCTGTCTGTAAGGAGTTTGTACATTCTCCCCGTGACTGCATGGGTTTCCTCCGGGTGCTCTGGTTTCCTCTCACATTCCAAAGACATATGGATTAGGAAGTTGTGGGCATGCTATGTTGGTGCCGGAAGCATGGCGACACTTGTGGGCTACCCCCAGAACATTCTATGCAAAGATGCATTTCACCATGTGTTTCGATGCACATGTGACTAATAAAGATATCTTGTCTTATCTTATCTTATGTACAGGTTCCATTTTTACAGGCATCCACAAGTCAATTTTGTCCATAAGTCAGAAAATAGACAAAAATCACTCCATATGGTAACAATATCTCAGTATTATTGTAATAAATGGCATCTGAAGCACTTAAGACTCCTAAGAAAGAACAATGACTAAAAGTGCAGAGAGAGGGGAAACTAGTTCTGCTGTTCACAGAGTTGAACGTATGTACGTATGCCGGACTTATGAATTTAATAATATTATGGGAGCTTGTTCATATTTAGGGTGTCTATAAGTCAAGTGTTCATAACCCAGGGACAGCCTACGTTGTGTTTCATAAAAAAGTAAAAAGTTTTAGGTGGCATATGTGAAAAGAGAAACAAGAGTTAAAATTTCGGGTCAAAGAGCTTTCATTTGAAAAGTCTGTGACCTAGAATGTTTACACTGTTTCTCTTTCCCATTCAGTGTTTCCAGCATTTTCTGTTTTTGTTTCAGATTTCCAGCACTATTTTCAATCATTATTGTGTTTGATTCTTAACCGTCTCCTCAGTTCATGAAGAGGCAAAAAGTGCAGGCCTTGCCAGAGATGTCCTTATCCAATGAATAAATAAACTAAATAGAAGTGGCACTTATTTCAGATGAACAGCATTTTAAAGCAATATGAACACAGAGGGTAAGGAAAAAATTAAAAGCACACAACCACAGAATGACCCGGAAAGTAATTAGGAGAACAGGGCATAGCTAAATGTTAGTAGGAAGCAAAATTAGCGAAGTTGACGATGTACAAGATACAGAGAGGGAGAGTTTAAATGTTGCACATTTGTGTAAAATGATTATGTAGCAGTGTGAAATGTATGCCAATCTCCCTTCTCCAGAAGATTATGAAATGGAACAGTCTCCATCAATGTTTTACCCTCATGATGGAGGTGAACTCCGAGAGAGGATAAAGAGAACCTCAAAAATTCCAGCAGGGAAGTTAGCATCATAGGAGCAGGAGTTAGCAGTGCTGGCTAACATTACTGATACCTGCGATGACACGTTTGAATTACCCCATACGGTGAAAGTTCAGGGCAGCTGTCATCTTTTCAGCAATTAGTAGTGCTGGAGGTTGAGAATGAACTGTGTTATGGAGACACAAGAAAGTATAGGTGCTGGAATCTGGAGCAACAAACAATCTGCTGGAGGAACCCAGTGAGTCGAGCAGCATCTGTGGGGGGAAAAGGAACTGTTGACGTTTCAGGTTAAAACCCTGCATCAGTGTCCTCTTGCAATTCTATTGTGATTTTCCACAATGAAAAATCGTGTCATCTGTGCATTCCTCAAAAAACACAAGTTGAAATAAAATTTGTGTTTCTTTACATACTTTTCTTCATAAAAATTCCGTGGGAGCGAATTTTATTCCATTAACTCAAATCTTTGGGTAGTGATTTGTGAGTTCTTTAAGGGCGAAGTTCTGTTAGCTGAATGGCTGTGACATGGGGGTCACCGGCACAGGAGATCATTTTGTAGATCAGTCTCATTCTTTGAACAACAAAATGGAAGAGTTATTCATAACAGCCTGAATTGTGTGTGTGTGTGTGTGCGTGCGTGCGTGAGTGTGTGCGTGCGTGCGTGCGTGAGTGTGTGTGTGCGTGCGTGCGTGCGTGTGTGTGTGTGTGTGGTGGGGGGGGTGGCAGTGGGTGGCAATGTAAAAACGATTAGAAAAGAAAAAGATATTCTATTTTATATTTTGCCCAACATGCAAAGAGCGAAATAATATCAGGAGGTGACCATCTTGTGTTTCTAAACCAAGATAGAATTAATGTCATAAGCTAACAAAGAGTAGAGATGCTGACAAAAGGAAATGTCAAACAGATAGTGAATTGAAAAAAATAACTGCAGTTTCCTTATAAAATTCCAGACACATGTTATTTTGTTATCAGTACAAATGTGGGTCTGCCAGCTTTCTTCATCATTTAGAGATACCTATCAGCTAAGATTTAAAGTTTTTGATAATTTTTGTAAACGTTATTAGTTTATCTAGCTGAGTTGTCTAACACAAGATAATGATCCTGACAACCTATAATTAAGAGCAGGCTGATACAGACAGTAGGATGTGTGTGGCAGAGAATGCTACAGCAAATGGAATGATTTAAACATTAGAGTTAACAAGACTGTAAATGACTCCTGTTTGCCTTATGCTTTTTTTGTCACATACAATTGATCTGTCTGATTTAAAGACATGCATTATTATTTACTGGTGGTGTGATATCAGTTTGCATGCTTTCAAAATAGGTGCTGAAAATGCAAATGAAAAGCAGCCTGTATGTGTATATGTGTGTGGTCTGCCTCCAGCGGAATGGAGTGCCACACACATAGCCAGAAAAACTACTTATTCTATGAAATTAGTGTTCATTCTTTACTTGATGTAAAGTTACACCTGTAAATCAGCTGTGGTCCCATCTAGTTATCCACACATGACCCAAAAGAACTCAGGGTGCAGATTAATGAAAAATCTGTGTGTCATCTGGACACAGAGAATCTGATTTTTCTGCTAATGTTTACAGTGTTCAAAATAGTGAAGGTTTAAACATCAGATTGCAAAATCTTTAATTCTAACGCTTTGCATAGATTCAACTACTTTAGATGATTACATTAGTGTTTTACTGCAACAGACATTTTGTAGAAAGGCTCAATTTTCATTCTATTTGGGGAAAGTTTAAAGATACAAGTCCAGAACTTCTTTGGAAAGATCCACACATTTTCCACAGATCATTGTGGATTAAATAGAGGAACACAAGTCGGTTGTAGGGCATGGTCATGGTCATGAGTTGGGGAGAACTCAGATGAGGGAAGTGTGGAAAGGAGGAGCAGAAGAGACAGGACAATAGATGAGGAAAATCAGGACCTAGGGAGTCAGGTAGAGACATCAATATGAGAGAAGAGTGCACAATTGACATGCTTGGGCATGTGGATTGAAGGGAGTCAAGCTCACACAAGTGATTGCAACCAATTAGAAGTTTGGGGGTGGATGTTGGTGCATAGGCAAAGCTGTCACAAAAGATAAGTTTCTAATTGAGAGGACAAACCTTACCAGGTTTCCTGGTATGTTCTCTACACCCTTGGATTTTTTCACATAGCTGCGTATTACACTATATAACTTCTATATCAAAATGACTGACAGAATTTAAGATAAACTCTGTCATTTTTGTTACATTATTGTCCAAAGCATTTGATCACAGCTGTCTAATGATAGCTTTATTTGTATCTATTATATGTCATGTTATTTCTTCCATTACTTTTTGTTTTAACCATCCATTATATTTTACGGCAACCTTATCATTATACAGTTCATAGAGTTCAGAGGGTGAATCAGCACGGAAACAGGCCCTTTGGCTCAACTGGTCCACGCTGACAAACATGCCCTATCCAAGCCAGGCGAGGATCACAGAAACAGTTGTGATGGGAGAGGGAGCAGACGCCAGAAGAGCAGCCACCAGCCGGCCTCATTGACTCAGTGAGTGAGCAAGTGAGTCTGCTCAGTTCTCCCAGCTCTGCTCGGCTCAACCCAGCCCCTGGTTGTTGAAGCTTGGATGGTGGGGGAGGAAGAGGAGGGAGACAGGAATGCCCCATTCCGACTTCGCAAAAGGTTGTGGCAGTCCTGCAGCAGCCAGCAAGTCCACCCACATCCACCCCGCCGGTCTCTCAAACACTCATTTGTATGTTCAAGGTGTCCATAACCCAGGGAGAACCTAAAAAGAGTTAAACCATGAATATAATTGACTGTTTGTTAAACAGTCTTAAGGGGGTGGTGCTCATTCTTCACAGGGGAACATTCTTCTGGCTTAGTTAAACAGCCATTTTCATTGAAGCAAAATAGCAACCATGAGCAACTTGGGAGTATTCTTCCTTGTAATCCTTGTTGTTTAATATGTCTTTCCCTGCTCTTCAGAAATGAAGCAGGCAAGAATATTTCCCCTTTTTGCCATTTTCTGTATTAAATTAAATTCCATCTGCCACTTATCCACCCAATCATCTTCCTATGTCCTCTTGGAATCTGTCACTTTTCTTCTCACCACAAGTTTTATGTTACCTGCTAATTTTGAAACTGTGCCCTGTTCACATCGACTTATGTCATTAATATATCACTGGTAAGTATATGACTGCATGTCCTCAAGTCTTGGAGAACACCACTGTCCACCTCTCTTCTGTTCATAAAGTAACCATTTATCATGATTCTCTGTTTTCTGCCACAAGGCCAATTTTTTTCCCCAAGTTGTTACTTACAAATCTATGTTGATTTCCGTTAATTAATTAACTCACCACATCTGTGTCCTAGTTGTTTCAGTACAATTGCAACAGTGATATCTGTTAAGAAATGACACTCAACAATAACCTCTGCTCACTGGTACTCAGCTTGGCTTCTGCCAGGACCACTCATTTTCACAATGCATGGACGAAAAGGTTGAACTCCAAAGAAGAGGTAAAAATAACTACCCTTGACATTGAAGGTGGGATTTCACCAATTGCAGTGTCAAGGAGTCCTGGATAAAAGTGAAATCAATGAGAGTCAAGAGCAAGCTGTCTCTCGCTGGAGTCATACCTTGCACAAAGGAAGATGGCTATGTCATTGACTCTCTCCGTCAAGGATGTGGGGATTGTTAACAAAGCTAGCATTAAATGCTCATCCTTAATTGCCCTTAAAAGGCTACGGTAAGTGCCCATTTAAACTGCTGCAATACTTGTGACAGGGTTCTCCCAAGATTTTGTGTGGTAGTGTTCCAGAATTTTGAACTGGCAACAATGAAGAGAAAACAATATGCCTCCTAGTTAGGATGATGTGCAACTTGGAGAATGCTCTTGACATTCAAGAACATTTTTGAGTTCCCTACACCGACAGACCAACATCAACATTGACCATGGACTTAACTCGACCAGTCACATGAATTCCACGCTGGCCAGCAGCTGGGTGACCTACACTCAGTGAGTCTTCTCCTGCTTCCTCAAAGTTGTCCCTCCATCAACAAGACAAGTCAGGAATAGTTTGGAATACTCTCCACTCCTGCAGAGTTCTTGAACAATCCTTGTCAAAGAACCTGCTGGATTGGTATCCCAACCACCACCTTGAACTTTCACTGCCTTCACCATCAATGCATCATGGCAGTAGTGTTTATTATAGAACATAGAACGGTACAGCACAAGAATAGGCCCTTCAGCCCACAATGTTGGGCTCATCTAATTAAACTAATGACACCAAATTAAACTAATCCCTTTGTCTACAAGATATATTGCAGTAGCTCACTAAGGCATTCTTAACAGCACCTCCACAACACAAGACCTCCACCACCTGGAAGGACAAGGACAAGGATAGTAGAAACTTGCAAACACCAGCACATAGAAGTTCATCTCCAAGTCACACATCACCTCAACTAGCAGGCATATTTGCCAGTCCTTAACTGTTGCCAGTTAAAAGGCCTGGAACCCAACAGGTACATTAGACAGATACTTTAGGGACACTTAAGGGACTCTTAGATAGTCACATGAATGATAGAGAAATGGACGGCTATGGGGGAGGGAATGGTTAGGTAGATCTTGGAGCAAGATGAAATGTTGGCATAACATTGTGGGCTGAAGGGCCTGTACTGTGCTGTAATGTTCTATGTTCGACCACACAGAATTCTGGGAACACTCTGTCACAAGTATTGCAGCAGTTTAAAAGGGTACTAACAACAGTCTTTCAAGGGCAATTAGGGATGAATATTTAATGCTAGTTTTGCTAACAATCCCCACATCCCTCAAGTGAACAAAAACAAAGATTCTAAATTCAACTAATTTGCTATAGATTAAAAGTACTTTACGGAAATACGTCAGTGTGCAATAGGTGTAGTGCACTATCAGGCTCTCAGCATTCTATATGTAGTACATGAAAGCAGGAATTGTGAATTATATTATGCTTGGGTCAGGATTATATATTAAAGTGTTCTTCAAAGATGTGAAATTCTACATAACAGGATGTGATTTGAAGCAATGGAATTCTATGCTTGGGTCAGATATTCAGTTAACTATTTTGTAAATTGCTGTGATGTAAGTTGCCTTCATTCTGGGATTTGGATTTTATCTATTTTGGTGAGCAAGAGCCTTGCACCTGACATTCCCCAGTCAGACTTACATACAAAATCAGATCTGTGGAAACAGTTCATTAGGAGTTTAAAGTTAAATCTATAGTGAGCACATTTGTTTCTTACATTTCCATCTTTTATTGCTCTAGCTGTGTTTAAGAAGGAAAGGTAAGCAGCCCATTTCTAGACCATACCTTTACTGCTCTTGGCAGGTGACCAAGTGGCATTCAATCAAAAACATCTATTTTATGGCAATTCACTAAAATATTAATGCAATTTTGTACTGAATGGTTATTTTTGGACTTCCTCTAGTACCAGTTAATGTTGGGAGTACACAGCAGGCAGTTGGCAGTTGGAAAAAAAGTAGTTGGTAATTTGGACCTGTATGAAAACTGATGGAAATCAATAACTGTTCTTTTTTACCATCCAGATGCTGATAGATCTATTTTCTGCTTATTGTGTCCAACTTTCTTAAATATTTTCAGTATCTTTTTTTTTCTCTTTACATTATTATACTAATTGACTTCTTTACAACAGAACTTAACAAATATTGGGCTAGAAGTGTGATTGAAGGATACAAGGGTAGTTGTAGATAATAATCACAAAATTGGCTTGGGTTCTTTTTTTATCCTGTTCTATGAGTGCTTATGTTCTCAGATTTTGACAACAAATTTGTCTGGGGAGTCTTGGCAGGATCCATGCCAGATTCCAGAAGGATCAGGGGCATGATGATAACTTGATAGTGAGAGAAACTTGCGGCCACTACATCAAGTAGATAGCAGCAGATGTCTTATCCAACAGCCTGAGCCTCTTGCTATACTACTGTCCAGGACTGCTAAGGAAACACAGTCCTTGACAGAAAATCTTGTTATGTGGATGATGCCTCTGTAAGCTGCCCCTCTGCGCTGTTTGCCTCTCTCCTGATCCCCTTTGCAGCTAGTGTCTGAGAGTAGTAGGCTGGTCATGTTAGGCCCTCGTCTGAGATCCAATCTAATGCAACATATGCAGCAACAAAGCAAATAGACAAAGTATCATGCATAACCCATGAAGAATGGGAAGTAACCTGTCATCATAAGAAATGAGAACAAACCCCTTCCCACTAAGAAAGTAGCGCTGAGTACTTGGTATTTATCACCACATTTCCCTGAAACCAAATCACTTCCCTCCCCACTGCACCCCCTAGCTTTAATTACCACTCTTTTCACTTTCCCTCACAACTGAGTTTCAGAAATCCGTGGATCTGATGTTCAATTGAAAAGTTTGTTGAAAATTTGCTCTAACTGAGCAATTAAAATAAGGTAAAAAAAACCAGAAAATACTGGAAATATTCAGCATATCAGGTCAAATCTGTGGAAAGAGAAAATAATGACAATGAGTAATTGTCAACCTCTTCTACCCAGGGGGCTTTTCCCCAGCAACTTAATTCACTCGGGTGAATGCAGAACTTGACTGCAAATTCGCTGTTGTGTCGTGCTGGAATGGTGTTTTTTCCCTCTGCCAAGTAAAAGGCACTTGGACAGGTACATGGATTGGAAAGGTTTGGAGGGATATGGACCAAACACGGGCAAATGGGACTCACTCAGACGGGCACCGTGGTCGGCAGGGACTGGTTGGGCCAAACGGCCTGCTTCCGTGCTGTAGAACTCTGGCCCTGCCGATACCATCAGCCGGGAACAGTCGGGGGCAAGAGGTAGAAGGTTAATCCCCAAACCCCCGCCCACAGCCCGCTGAGCCCCACTCCCCCGTCAGTGGAAGTGGTTCCTGCAGTGAAGTCCGTAAGTGGAATCACTGGGTCACCCAAGGACTTCGAGCCGGGGCCAGGGCAACAAGAGCAAGCAGAACGTGGTGTGATTTGACAGGGACGTTTCAAGCTGTCAGAAGGCACAATTGATACCAGACCCCAATAACCCCAGTCAGGAGGAACTTTCCCTTGGGAGAGTACGACGTTCCCGCGGGGAGTGGTGGAGAGGGGATAGGTTTCAGGATAGGTGGGTGATGGAGGGGGGACGGGGGGGAGGGGGGGGTGTTGAGGAGCAGCACCATCGGGCGAGCTCCTGCAGACACCATGCCCGGGTTCTGGGGGCGACACAGGGTCCCTCTGCCCCCGGACCCTCGCACTCTCTGGTACCTGGCAGAACTCCTTCATCTTCTCCAGCACTGCAGCCACCTCTGGCATCACATTCTTGCCATCCACTTGGATCGGAACATCAGGGCTGTTCCTCAGAGCGACGTGAAGCACGGCCCGGTTCTGGGGAGGGAGCAGTGGAAGACACGATACACCAGAGGGGGCAAGCATGAACGTGGAACACTACAGCACAGGCCCTTCGGCCCACAATGTTGTGCCGACATTTTATCTGCTCCAAGATCTATCTAACCCTTCCCTCCCACATCGTCCTCCATTTCTCTATCATTCATGTGTCTAAGAGTCTCTTAAATGTCCCTAATGTATCTGCCCCCACAACCTCTGCCG
>JARFYF010000104.1:69669971-69682054 GCA_030265395.1 Rhina ancylostomus
GACAGTCACAGTTATTGTTTCTCATCCATTGATAGAGAAAACAAGCAGGCTGGTGTCTCCCTCTCTCTCTCTCTCTCGTTCTTGTGTCTCTCTCTCTTTCAGACTGACTCTGACTGGTTGTTTCAACAACAGCGTCATGACGTTCTTTATCTTCTGTTGACATAAGCATGCAACACACACACACACACACACACACACACACACAATCTTAAAGGAACCTCACTAATTGTAACCTAGTCCATAACAATCCAAATTCTGCTTAAATATCTCCGTCTTTCACTTCCACATGGTGGTAAGTTCCACATTCTCACCACTCACTTAATAAAGTAGACCATTCTAAATTCTGCACTGAATTTATTAGCAATTATCTTAAATTTATGGCCACTAATTTTGGAGTTTTGCCACAAGTGTAAACACCTTCATTACATCCACTTTAGGGAATCCTTTATAATTTTAGCCTTCTCTTTTTTTTACAAATAGGTGTGCAACAATGGACAAGAAAAATATCAGGCAATCAAGCAAAAGATAGACTTCTTGTATTGAATGCTATCCTGTTAACTGCTTCTAGACAGAAATTAGTTCACATGGTGCTTTGAGTTACTGTACATGGTATTTCTTTCTAATTCTTTATTTTCTGTGAAAAATATGATATGGTGACACAGTCTGTTTAATTATGGTGGTCTACCTGTTATGGCACAGCCTTACCATTAACAACATATTATATACTCAAAGAAGCTTAATCTAACTTTAACTGCTTCTTAACTGGCACATCAGGGCCCACATTTCCCAACCACATGATAAACTATAAAATAAATGGAATACATCAGGTGGGCTCACACTGACAAGCATAACTGTGAAAGTTAATGGATTGTCCTAAAAACTCAATTGGTTCACTATTGATCTTTTGTAACACCTACATGTGCACAAAATGATAACACCTATGTGTGTGTGTAGAATGGAAACATCTACATGTGTGATTCGTTTAAATAACCTTGCCAGAGGTGTTTAGTCTATGACCAAGAACAAATTAAAACATTTGTGGCTTATTTATGTTAGGTCAGCCTATGCTAATGAGTAAAATAATACCCAGTACCAGCACGTCCTATCATTTGACTTGTGCTAAACTGTACAACTCAACAACCAGATTTACTGTGTTCACCATAACATTTATTTGCTGGTGCTTAATGAAAGTTAGAAATCATCGGAATGTCCTCAAAGTTCTTTTATAGGATAATGGGCAAAATGGGTTACCATGTTCAGTAAAATTCAATGAGGCGTTTTAGGCAAAAGATAATTAAGCAGATATAGAGCAAGGCTGAACTCTGTCTGCATTTATATGCATTTCACGGAGGCCATACCCTGGAGTGTATTGGAAGACAGCAATACATCTGAAAGTGATGAATGGCTTAAGTTCAGTCTCCCTACATGTGTCAAGTGCCTTGCAACACAATGCCCATTTATTGAGGGAAGGTAAATGATGATTTTACATAAATTAATTAAACCTGGGCTGCCACATTCTTGGGAGAATTATATCTCAGACAGTTGGTTAGCAAATCCCAGACAGGAGCCATGAACCAATCTGGGCCCATTTGCTCCCTATCCTGGGAGAGCGCCCAAGTCTGCCCTGTATCTCCAAACTCAAGGAGGTTTTTTTGTGGAGGGGGGATGGGGAGGGGGGATTGGTTGGAGGGAAGAATTCCATCTTCTAACTTCAGTAAGTTACCTTCATTTAACAGAATGGTGAAACGTGAACCAAGATATTCTTTCCATAATGTTATTGATATTCAAAAATGATTTCTCCCAATATGGAAGCATCTATATCAATTTCTCTCTGAATTGTTACTATAATCTGCTTCCACGTGACCACCCCTGGTTGACCATTATTTTACAACTGAGCAATATTATTTAGATATTCCAAGACTACTGTTTGCGGTTATTGGCGTTAAGGTTCTTTTGTTATTTTATTAGTTTTTTAGACATACATTAATGTCTGCATTCCCAAATAAAAACCTGAACGTCTGAAAAATTTAATGGACGGGATTACTCTCAATGAAATAGATTCTTTCATTAGGTTTAGAATAGCAATCCCCCCACCCGCCTGTCTTCCATCTTTGTCTTCTCGTCTCGTAGGAAAAAAATGCAATTAAAGCAGCTCGAAACATCCTCCGGCATCTGTGGATTCTTCAATTTCCCAAGTGAAGAAAGTTCTCCATGGCTAGAAAAATAAGTTTAAATCTTTAAACGAACCACAAAATGAATTTCTTTTTCTTTTATAACATAAAATCATTCGGAAAATGAACAGATACAATGTCATACACTGTCCGTTTCTTGCGATGATCAAAATTGGCAGTATTGATTGCTGCTGAGCGTGGTGTAAGTTTGCAGGGGGGGCAGCAATCCGTGTGGTATCTATTGTACATCCGCAAGCAACTAACACAACATAAAAATCAAGAATGGTTGGTATGCAATTAGCTCTTTATAACTTGACTCTACCACATAGGTAGAAGCTAATCTACAGCAAAATAAACCAATTATTACATATTGCCTATGGATGTATTACACTTTTATACTGGATTTCTTTTCCACCGCATTTTCAACCCCATTACTTGTCTCGCTGCCTCAGTCTCCTTAGCCATCCCATCACTTCTCCAACCTCTCCCCTGGCCAACATCACCCTTCTCACACACACACACACACACACACACACACACACACACACTTGCAAACGATCTATATTTGCTGTCTGTCTCTCCGCTTCATTCAGTGTTTCTATCTTGGTGTCTCATTATTTCTGACAGAGTTATTTTCTGCCTTTCGTGTATTGTTACTCGATGTCTCGTTCTCTTCCCGTGTCTTTCTTTCTCGCATCGTTTCTTCACCATATCCCATTGCTGTGCATCTTTTCCCCTGAATCCTGCGTCTTCGTTGCATTGTGTTATTCAACTTCTCTCACCTCCAAACTTCGCATTAACAAAGATGTACATTTTAAGCAATGAAATCATGATAAATTATTTAACTCCTAAAACACCTAAATTGCTTTTAAAAATTGTATCAGAGCACAGTTAAGATCGTTTTCCTTGCGAATGCAGTGCCTGAGTGGAATGTGGCTAAATGTTCACGTATTAATGCCTATCGCAATCTTTTTATTGACCAGCATTTTGAGGTCTTTCAATTGCTCTTATAAAAGATGAACAAAATGACTGTCTTGTCGAACGTGTTAATGCCAAGTATACAATTACGCAATTTCATCTTTTGAAATCAGTCGTGTTTATATAACAATTGTTTCTCCACCCAATATATTACGATGTATTTATCACTTCTCACAAAGAATTAGTTGGTGGCATGTCAAACAGTGGATAAATAATCTCCTTTTCTCGTTGTCAATATTTCAGAAAGCTTCGTCTGGATCTCACAGCGTCTGAGAACAGTACATGGTTTCTTATGGTTTGCTCTCTACTGAGTGTTTACACAGGACTGATAGCAAACTAGTTTAGTTTAGATTTAAGTTTAGTTTATTGTGCAAGGGGGGGGCGGTGGTGGTGTTGGGTAGTCACGTGATGGTGACAGGTCCTGCCTATTGAGAGCAGACCACCCACCTCGAAGACCGCGCTGCTTAATAGAAACAGGCATGTAATTGTGAGACCTTCCAGCACACAGCAGAATGACTGCAACCTAGCAGGATTATTACAATCCCTGTTCCTTTAAAATCTTTTTTTTAATTTTGTGTGAAAATAACATCTTTTAGCTCCTGAAAATATCACGCAAATCAAGACCAGCACGGTCATACAGGGGAAGCTCGAGAAAGATGGTAAGTAAAGTTACCTTTGATTAGAACACATAGAGACCGCAGAGTCTTGGAGTGAACTCTTGGCAGATGGCATAAGCTCGTTATGTTACTGATACAGTTATTTTAGCCTCTGCTTCTGTAGCTAATAGTGGGATTATTATGGTTAGGTGGTATAACAGCGTTGCTATAGATCCGAGATGATTTTGCTGTTTGATTCTATTTCAAAATACTCAAGTTTGGCTTGACTGGTTGCTGAAACAGACGGGGGTGGGGGGGGGGGGTTAATGGAAAAGGTGACAGAGCTGGGGGTCCTGAGGATCCCTCGAATTCATTTTCATGCTCCGAGAGGTCGCCCCCAGCTTCCGTTTAGCGCAATTCTTATAGAGATGCACCTCTGGGACAAAAAATCTCTGATCGCTGCTGTCTCTTAGCAGGAATAAAATACATCTATATTTTCTTCAATTGAACTTCTGTAAGTAGCGTGGCGTACTGTATGATTGTCGTTTTCTTTAATCCACGTCCGATATTGAAGTGTCCATGTATATAGTACTTTATGATTTGCTTTATTTCCAGCGATTTAGTAGTATAAATTTAAATGCTACTTAAATCAGGGTCCATACAGTGAGCCGGTCAATAAACGTAATCCAAACTGTGATTTATCACGCAGAGTGATTCCTCACAAAGAAAAAAAAAGTTCTTAAAATCATTTATTTCGGATCAAAGACTGAAGTATAAAATGAAACCTGATAATTATATTTAAACCGTGGCCATTTGAAAAAGGAACTTCCACCATGAAAATGTGGTGAAAATCGGCGCGTGTAAATGAATGTCTTAATCTTTTTCATTTTCGCTTAAATAGTTCTCCCTCTTAGGCTTCAGCATTCCTCCCACCCCCCCCCCCTTATTTTTTGCTGGTAATAGTCCTATTGAGTGATGTAGGCGTGAGGTGTAAACCGGATTAGCAGAGTCAAAGGGTGAGTACAATGAGGCGGAATTGTTTTACTTCCTTTCATTTCTCACGCCTATATATCTAATAAATTTGTTGCTACAGCAGTAGGTCAAAGGATCGTGTCGCCAATCGTGTTCGACAAGACGTGATGCTAGGCTGTCAAATGAATGGCCCCTGAAATGATTAAACTTACTTACTGAAAGCAGAATTGTGTGAGTTTGTCGATGTATATATGTCTGTGTGTTCTGTCCCTAATTCGGTATCCCTGCTCCGGGCAGCATGCAATGCACTTCTCTTTCAGCTCGATCAGGGGTAATTAGTTGCATTATTTTGACAGTTTTTGTGAGTAGTGCTTTTCCCCCCATCGTGTGTGGGAGAAGCAGAGGGGAGGCTTGACGTATTGAAACCAGTTACAAGAAAAACTACTGTGTGCTGTGTTTGAAGATTAAAGCACATTGGAGGACAACGTCAACTTCAGTTGAAAAATCTGTTAACTGAAATTAGTTCAAAGAAAATTGAAAACACCTTTCACAAACTGACCAATCAGTTAGTCTTGGCAAAATCAGCAACATTGAAAATGTAAAATTTGGTGCAATTTCGAGGTGAATTCAGGTGATGAGCAATGCCTTTTCCTTCAGAGGTCTAGAACTAAAGCCAGTATTTAGCACACAAATGAAGCTAAACATTATATATATATATATATATATATATGTGTGTGTGTGTGTGTGTGTGTGTGTGTACATTTCCGGTGGTTACAACATATAGTTCCAGCGATACACTTGGTGCGAGCTCAGAAATAATGTGGAAAGTCCTATTTCATTCATGTTTATTGCAATCGAAAATGGGTTGAGTGATTTATGTCAATCAATGAGTAATTTACAGAGCCTGCGCTTCCTATACAGTTGGCGCCATGTCCGCTTCGAAATAAATGGAGGCTGTAAACCATAAAGATGAAAAACCTGCATTTGTTGGATTTGGAAAAGTTTGCTGTGAGATGTGATGTCGGAACGTGTCATTGATGCATGTCTATCGGCATTCTCTATATGCCAGAAGAAAGTACTTAAACATATTAAAATCTATAAACTAGTGACAGCATGAATGGAAGAGTGGAGAACCAGGGCATTGTAGATGGATGGATGGATGGAAATGTTTAAGGGAAATGGGTAATCATTCAAAATACTCCTTATTTTTTGAAAATATAAACATCTGGATAGATTAGTAAAACTTGTGTCATAACAGTCAAAAAGATTTAATCATTCCTGTAAAAGTAAAGCATAAAACGTGGTGGAGTTCGCCAAATCAGATAATGATGTTGAAAAATTAAACATGGAACAATGCAGGATATTGAATTATGTATTTTCCATCTAACCATAATGTTAAATAAGAAATAACAAAATGAAGTTAAAACTTTGCGTGAGGGAAATCGTGGATATCCTTTTAAAGTACATTAAGTGGTTGATTCAATGGGCACCGAACATTCGGTGCAATATAAATTACCATTGCAGAAGGAAAGGGTCAAACTTTGGAGATGCAAAATACTCTATAACACCCAAATGACAAATGAAATTGATTAAATCCATTTGAAAAAAAAGATTCTGACTATTATGGGGAGACCCATAATGATTTGTTGAAGTTAACCCAACCGGTCGTCGAACGCCGTTTACATGAACAAGGCATGCATATTAAAGACAACAATGCTTCCAAATGTAAATAAGGCTAGATTGATTACGAACAACATTATCGCTTCGGAATGGAACACTCGCATGCATTAGTAATGAGGCAAATTGAGGGCATCCATAGCTGACCACCCAAGTTGAAAGTTTGAGCTCACACTTCTTCCTTTCTCTGCAGCCATACAGAAGCAAGGCAATTACATGCCAAATGTACTCCATCCATTCCCTATGCCTTTAAAGCAGTTAACTATGGAGACAAGATTAACATGCACCGCCCTTTTAAACTTTTTTCTTTAAAATTGAACAACCACTCATAATAAATTGGAAGAAATTTTCATATGGCATCTTTATAAAAAAGTTAAATGGAGCCCCCGAATATTGGTGCCATTATGTTTTACCACCTACCAAATGCCTTACCTATCGCATATATGCGTATAATCAGTGATAGATGGATGCATGAAAGTCTGAAGCAACTTTTGATTGATAGTAGGTGAAACAATAGATTCCCATTTCTGTCAAGATAGCAAACATTTTGGGATTGTGGTAATGTTAGTCTCAGTTAATAACACCTTTCTGGTTAAGCTTATTAAGTTTTAAATTAACAAAACGTGCTAACACAATTAAATCATGCTATTTGTAGACCACCGACAAAGTAAATTGATCTTATTTTCATGGTAGTTCCGATACCGAGAAAACACACATTTTGAGTGTAATTTAAAATTCGCAAACAGGGCATCCATTTAAAAGGATAAAATTAATTTTACTTTTCTTGGAGCTATTAATGTGCAAAATTATCACCGTTGAGGTCCGACCGGATTACATTTATCTCTTGAATTGAACAGTATTTTATTCTATCACGTTTCATCTGTTGTGATATTTGATATTTATAACGGGATACCAAAATGCGCAATCAGAGGATTAAATTATATTTACATACACAAATCTAGAGAACATAAAACCCATTTTGAACAAAAACAGCTGTTGTGGTAGTAAATGTTAATTCAGAAATCAGATTGCATTTCGACCAAAATCATCGATCTTCCCGCTTCATTGCAATGCCATTTGGGTCCTCTAAGAGGCGCAGTGTACGATGTACTTTGGGAGAGCAACACAGTCGTAAATGTATTAATTCTAAGATTACGCTTAGGGGTATGATGTTGATTACATTTCACACCAGACAGATGCAAATTGAACACATTATCAATCTATGTATTTGCAGATCAAATTTATAATTGAGACCATATGTGCATTCACGAACCAAATACCAAAGTTATACTAATCAAAGAAAATACCAGATATTCGCCATATATCTGTATGATGGAGGGAAATACAGTGGAATTGGATTGAAATGGACGAAGACGAAATAGCAGCTAATTTGTGTTTTAATGATTCAGTTACAGTGAAATAAGTGATAGTTAATATTTAGTATTTAGACTGGTGACTTGAGGCTTAATGATTGGAAACATGCATAGAGATTATGAAATATAATTGCTCAAAGTTAAGGTATTTGTTTTAATGTGAAGTTGACATTTGTTGTATAAATTAAGTCTGTTCATATTTAATACTGTCGCCAAAATGCTTTGTTGAGAAAAGTATGGTCAATTGATGGTAAGTGGTACTGACGTCTAAATCTGAATTTAAGTCTGATTTTATGAAGTGTGACATTATTGGTTAAATTAATAATTTTTCTGATGATTACGTAATGTTAATCTACCGTCATGTGATTTCATGAAAATGTTAGAAATCATGAATAAACAATTCCGTACACCCACTCGAAAAACTGTGCGCATAACCTATATACTCTTTATACAGAATTATTTACTGTAACCCAATTTAAATATGAATTTATTATAATACCTTATAGCATTGGCTTGATAAGTCTATATATGTTAAATGGGATTAGTATAGATGGGTACTTGATGTTCGTCATGGGCATGGTGGGCTGAAGGGCCAGTTTTAGTGCTGAATGTCTCTATGGCCTCAACCAACAGGACCAATTTAGGGCCTTGATATTCTTTGACACCGAACAAAATGCTCGGGGTAAACAGAGTCTTCCTGAATTGGCGTTTATCCCTTCAAACTTTCACCCAGCGAGTTAACAAATGTTCCACCATGTGCGCTGCGGTTCAGTAGATTGCGTCAGAAAGTTGAAATCCCACTCCTGGAGATTTGCGCACAAGATCTAGGCTGACTCGCCAATGCAGTACTGAAAGGATACTGTTTTATTAGGGATGCCGTCTATCGGATGAGAAATTAGAGCGAGTTTCTGTCTGTTCTCCCAAGAAAATGTAAAATATTTCATACCGATGTTTCAGAGAAAAAACAGCGCAGTAATTCTTGTGTCCTGGCCGATATTTTCGCCTCGTTCAACATTCTGGAAAACAGATGATCTGGCCGTTATCATATTCTTTGTGGGAGCTTACTGTGCGCAATTTTGGCTGCTGCGTTTCTTACATTGAAGCAGCGCGATTACACCTTTAATGGCTGTAAAGCGCTTTAAAGTGCTTTGAAAGGCGCCATATGGATGCACCTTATAGTACGGAATGACGGCGAATGGATAGATCGTGTTAGGAATGCAGGCTTGCCTCAGATTCTTTACGCACAGGCGCACATGAATGTGAAATTCAATTTAGCAGGTTTCCTTTCCTCATCCTATCCCCTACCACCCCTTTCCCTTCTAGAAATTAACAGAAGTCTGTTAATTATCCATGCAAATCACATTGATCCTGATGGGGTTTGACAGGACCACTGAGGATTTTGTTTTCTTCCTTTGATACTACTGTAATTCAGCCATTCTCACATTGTTGCAGCGCGTCGCCCTGGGTACGCCGGTCACATGACCCCAGTGAAACTCCCCTATCTCTCAATGAATAAAATGAAAATGTGTATGGGTGGTTTGTGCGGAGGCGGAGGGAGGGATGTGTGGGATTTCTATGATTAAAAAATGAAAGATAGCCCGATTTGTCTCTAAAGTCCGAGATAGGGAACAAGAAATAACGTTTAATCATTTTCCAAAGATTTATATCCACTCGGATGCCTTTCCCATTTATTGTGGGCGAGTTTTAAAAGTTTATATATTTTCACTTGCGTGGTTTGAGAAAGAGCAGCTACTTATGGTTTTGGAAGAAAACGTGCGCGCACACACACACAAATCTCGCACTTCCCACTGCACGATCTAAGGACTGTCATTATTCTTGCAAGCCTGCTAATTCAACTGAGACCTCCCAGCATTTGTTACAACTCGAGACCAAGATAAAGGATTTTCATTTAAACAAGAGTAAATAGTTCAAAAAAAAGCCTTCAAACCACTCGCGAGAATCTACCTCCCTGTAATCTGCAGAAACCCCAATCTGCTGTATATGAAAAATATCTAAATTGTATGTCTGTTTAAAATATAAAAGTTGTTTTACTAAGTGTGTGCAAAAGAGCGAGAGAGGGAGACACGGTGACGGGAGTGAAGGGCTATGATTTCTTTCAGCCGAACCGCGGCTCCCCTGAAGTGGGGATGGATGCATTCACAGCCTGGGTGGTCTCTCTACTTTGGTGAGCTGTTGCTAAGCAGCTAATAATAGTCGTGTTTGCTGAGTAATTTCAGCCTTCCTCAGCCAATCAGAGCCAAGCAATACAAGCCTTCTCCCAGCCATCTGACGGCCCTGGAGGCGGGTTTTTGCTTTCCTTCCCCCCCTAAATGGAGAGAGAGGCTTTTTTTCCCTATTGAATCAAGGCTCACCGAGCTCTAGGGCCTGTTGCACAGAATGGTTCAAGCGAGTGATCGGTGCGGGTAAATCCCAGAGTCTCTGCAAGAAGGTGAACGTTTTCCAGCTGCCCTCTCCGGTCTCTTTTAAAGCGCACTGTGCCCCGTGAATGTAGAAGAACACCAGGATCCCCCAGATCGCGAAATGTGGGAATGGAAGGCGCAAACTTTGACTCGCCATCGCTACGAGGAGTATGAAGTTTGCCAGGCAGCGTCTACTTTGTTGAGGATTAAAGTGCCCGTTTGGTGGAACCTAAGACGGTGTGTGATTATACTGCCCAAGTCCCATCAACAACATGGCCTCGGCTGTTAACATTACGGAGCGCCGAAGGACAGAGGAGGAGGAGGACCATGTTCAGCAAAACAGGAGGAGGATAAGGAGAAACCTGCGGCATCCGACAGCGGTTTTAGATTATCTGGAACGGCCGAGCTATTGCGATGCTGCCTTTGCGCTGGATCAGATCTCAAAGGTGCATTTCCAGTTTGTAAAACCCTCTCTATTTTTGCTTCTTTTTTCGTGCACTGGGGGCCTTTTGTGTTCCCCATTCTTATCCATGAGCGGTAGAGTGGGAGCTAATCGCCGCTACATCGATGCATGTTCCCCGCGTTATCACTGAGCAGCTTGTAGAAGTGAAAGTTTAAAGCGAGAGTAAACAAAGCTCAGCTCTCCCAGGCGGTGTTTCCACAGTTGCTGCAGTCCAAGTAGCACGGAGGGAGCATCGACTCACTTGGATGTGTGTGTGGGATTTCTTGTTTCTTTAACTCGCCATGTTTTTGCGTGGAAATGCTTTACAGCAATGAGGATTCCGGCTTGTCTTTGAAAGATACTAAAAACTGCAAAATCCTGGCTGCATGCTTTAAGTTTTAAAGTAAACAAAAAGCGAAACATTCTTTAAGCGATCGTATCTGTTCAGAGTAGAGTTATAAGCTGAAATCCATGTGGCTCCCTCTTCCGTTCGCAAATATTGTCGTAACTCTCAGATGGCTGCTTCACTTCCTAATTCAGATCACAGCGTCCTGATACTGCTATGGAAATGAATTACTCCAGCTTATGATGTTACAGCAGAGCAACCACGTGGATGCACTCTGTGCTACTATGTATCCCATTAGATGTTGCCCCCAATAAATCCGATCGTTACTTGAATATATTAATTATGAAAATCTAACACGCTGATCCTTTTGGGGTTTAACTTTTATTTTACTCCATATAATAAAATATTTGCACGCATTTCTCCTGCCCTCTTAGTTCATTTGCACTTTATAAAATATACCTATGGATTGCAAAGCATGAGATACCAATCCCTTTTGCAATAGTATTTTACCCCCTCTGATCTGTCACCACTGCAGGTTGGATTGCGATTTAAACAGATGAAGTGACAGTCGCTGTAGAGACTTGCCGTCACCTTTAGTAACACAATACGTAATATGATATAATCCAATGGGCAGTGAAAATTGTTTAATGGCGCTAGTTTAATTAAAAGCATGGGTTTAAAGCTTTACTTTCTCACAGAAAGACTATTGTTGCAACTGGAAATTGTCAACTGAAAGGAGTGCTGTCTCTTTAAGGATGAGTTCCCTTAGATTCTCAAGTGTCTTTTGTTTTATTTTAGGGAAAGGCGACTGGAAGGAAAGCACCGTTGTGGCTTCGAGCTAAATTTCAGAAACTGTTTTTTAATCTGGGCTGTTACATTCAAAGGAACTGTGGAAAGTTCTTCGTTGTGGGCCTGTTAATATTTGGGGCGTTCGCAGTAGGATTAAGGGCTGCTAATCTAGAAACCGATGTCGAGGAGCTCTGGGTGGAAGGTAAGACCTTTCTCCCCCCCGGGAGAGTTTGTTTTATTAAACCGAATCCAACTTTAAAACAGAGAATGAATACTACCAAAAAATTGGGGGGGGGGGGTGGAAGAGATGAAGAAACAT
>JARFYF010000104.1:69702629-69716987 GCA_030265395.1 Rhina ancylostomus
AGGAAGTACCCTGACTCCAGTCTTGTATCAGTGTGCCGCATTTGGGTTCTCTGTGAGTTTGCTCCAGATCAACATTGTGACACACTCCATCTGCTTTTGATTTCTCCAGTGTGAAAGAGACCATGCTGTGAGCAATCAGTGCAGTACACTAGACTGGAAGAAATGGAAGTGAATCACCGCTTCTGGAAGTTATTCAGTTTGTGTCCCAAGCTGGTGTGAAGGGAAGAGATAAAAAGACAGATGTTGCATATCCTATGGTTGCATGGGGAAAGTACTATAACATGGGGAATGGATGGTTGGAGTGGAAGAGCAGATCAGGTGAACATTCCCTTCAAAATGCTGAAAGGGGCAGAGAGGCAATGCTGTGTCTGTTGGTGGAAATTTGATCAAGCTGGCAGAAATTATGAAGGATGATCTGTTGAATGCAGAGGTTTGTGTGATGGAAGATGAGGACCAGGGAATCTCAATCCTTGCTCTGAGCAGGAGGAGAGAGAGCCGGAGCAGAGGTGTGGGAAATAGATGAGATACAGTCAAAAGGTCGTAATACAAGGTAGAAGTGGATGGTAAAGGGACAAGTATGGGAACAGATTATCAGGCTGAGGCAGAATAATTAACTAGAATTATCAGAGAAAATAATCAGAAGATTTATTGCGTTATACAGCACAGAAACAGGCTCTTCGGCCCAACTCATCCATGCCGACTAAGGTGTCTGCTTGAGCTAGTCCCATTTGCCTGTAGTTTGCCCATTTCCCTTTAAACCTTTCCTATCCATGCACCTGACCAAAGGTCTTTTAAACATTGTAATTGTATCCACCTCTACCATCTCCTCTAGCAGCTTGTTCCATATACCCAGCACCCTCTGCGTGAAAAAGTTACCCCTCAGGTCCTCTTTCCCCTCCTACCTTAAATCTATACCCTCTTGTTTTAGACTCCCCTGCCCCAGGAAAAAGACTGTGACTATCTACCCTGTGACTATCATGGCCCTCATGATTTTATACATCTCTATAAAGTCACCCCTCAGCCTCCCTCACTTCAGAGAAAACAGTCCCAGTCTATCCATTCTTTCCTTATAAGTCAAACCTTCCAGTCCCAGCAACATCATTGTGAATCTTTTCTGCACCTTCGCTAGCTTAATCACATCCTTCCTATAGTATGGCAACCAGAACTGAACACAATATTCCAAGTGTGGTGCTCAACATCTGAGCTGTAATATGAAAGCCCACCCCTTGCACCCAATTCCCTGACTGATGAAGGCAAGCATGCCATATGACTTCTTCACCGCGCTGTCTATCTGCGTTGCCAGTTTCAGGGAACCATGTACTTGTACCCCTAGGTCTCTCTGTTCTACAACACTCACCAGGGCCATGCCATTCACTGTGTATGTCCTGCCCTGGTTTAACTTCCCAAAATTCCGCATTTCTCACTTGTTTGAGTTATATTCCACCTGCTGTTCCTCTGCCCATTTCCCAGTTGATCAATATACTGTGTAACCCTAGACAACCTGTTCACTATACCTCCAATTTTGGTGTCATTCACAAACCCGTGAGTCATTCCACCTACCTTCTCATCCAAATCGTTAATATAATATGATGAAGTGTTGATCTTGCGGTTACATTGATCAAAATCTGTTGTGTTGGAAGTACTCAGCCCACTGGTCAGTATAGAGAGATTAATGGATTTATCATTTGGGCTAATCCCCTCTGACAAATCCTGATGTGAAGACCCCGGCCCAAAATGTCAATCTGCCTATTCTGTTTTTAACCAGTGCTTTAATGATTTCTGTATTTGGTTCAACTGATGTAATGCTTTGAAAGGGCGGTGGGAAGACACTGCCTGGATGAGAGAAGAGATGAGAAACTGGAAATCAACTCAAGCTGGACATTTATTATTCACCTTCAGGAGTCCATCCTGCTGGGTAGGAAATTAAAAACAGGAAGAGTGAAAAACACATTTGTGTTCTTGGAAAATAAATACTGAAAAATTTCTCTTAAGTGCTTCCCAATGTAATTCTTATTTCTATGATGAGTGACATACAAAATAACATGGGAGATTGTACTGAGTCATTACAGCTGAAAAAACATAGGCACATAGCCACAAATTGCAACTTACCTTATGTATAGCCGAAGCCCTGTCATATTAGAATTTGGCAGAAGATTATTTAATATGCTTCTCTTCTGCATTAAGCAATTCAAAGTTCTGCTGGCCATGTTGATGGACTGCTCTTAGTGGTCTGACAATGTCATAAATATGGAAGTTTGGGTCTCACAATAAAACCAGCCAGCTATAACCACTATATTTGGATCCCAGTGCTATTTAGACAAGCAAAGTCTAGCCATATTAGAGGCCAGCTGGCCAATAGTAAGGCAGTTTTGGGCTGGGAAGATAGGCAGGGACAGTAGTGTAGCGGTTAGCATAATGCTATTACAGCGCCAGCGACCCAGGTTCAATTCCCACCACTGTCTGTAAGGAGTTTGTATGTTCTGCCCATGTCTGCATGGGTTTCCTCCGGGTACTCCAGTTTCCTCCCACATTCCAAAGACGTGCAGGTTAGGAAGTTGTGGGCATGCTGTGTTGGCACAAGAAGTGTGGTGACACTTGCAGGCTGCCCCCAGAACACTCTACGCAAAAGATGCATTTCACTGTGTGTTTCAATGTGCACTTGACTAATAAAGAAATCTCATCATCTCATCTCATCTCATCTATCTAAGCATTGTAATAGAAAAATGCAGTTATCCTAAAATGCGCCTTTGAGACCCTATTCTCTGGTTAGATTGAAATTCATTTGAAGCTCCCAAATATTCACAGGGAGACAAAACTTAATTTTCTCCTATTACTTGCTGGCAATATTTGTAAACTACATGAATGTATTTGACAGTTCTCTTATAGAAACTGGGAATATAAAGTAAAATTTTAAAGAATGTAAATGACAGATTTAATCATCTATAAAATTAAAAATATCTTGTTTAAACTTTGGACATTATAACTTACTAAAAAAAAATGACAAGTAAGATTTCAGATAAATATTTTGATTCATCAACAAACTGACAAGAAAATGTTGAAATTGGAAATGATTGTTATAAATATTTAGAAAAGCAGTTTAATTTATAATGTTGACATAAAAACTTAACTTTTCTGTATAGAAAGTACAAACATATTTAAGATTTTCAATAAAATGAAACATGGAATAAAGGTTTTATTTTAAAAATAAATGCAAAACCATAAGATTTTCTTCTAGCAATCAACTTTAGAAATGTACCAAGTTGCACAATGTGTGGTTAATATCCAAGCTGCATATATTTAAATATATTTGAGGATTTTTAGTTTGTTCCTTCAAGGTACTGTATGGTCTGGATTATAAACTGATGGCTTTATGTGTAACTATGAAAATATCTTGAAAAGTAAATAAGTGTAATTAAGTGGATGTTAGTGCTGAAGTGCTGTATTTATGATTGGGCAAGAGACATTGTGGTAAACCTTTGTGTATACCAACTGAGCATTAAAATTTCTCTAGGTCTAATGGAGAAAATAAAATGGGTGGGGTGAATTGCATTTCTAGTATAGAACCTGCCCTCTTTGCTTCAGAGTAATTTAAAGAAAAGGTTGTGCTGGTGGAATGCAATCTCATCCAAGCTCTCTGATCCTCTCAAGCAATACAATGCCCAAGCAATAAAGATGACAGTAATTTGATGGACTTTTTGGAAAACATTTTAAGAAGAATTATGATGGATCGGAGGAATACATAAGACAGTAATCTGGCCATGGAATTTGGTTATATATGTAAAGTAAGGTCTGAGAAGTTTGTATAGCTATTTTGAATATCATTTTTGCCTGTGGCATGCATCTTTCAGGAACATGCACATAATGGAAAGGCTACCTGTGTATAACTGCTACTTGGACTGGGGAATGACCATTTGTTGCTTTATTCTGATCTTATTTTGTTGCAAGGCATACATAGATATGGAATACCCATGAATTTATGCCAATCTGAATCTAATGCCAACAGCATTGCAAATTGCATTGACGTAAATTTATTTTTAATTATTTTTTTAATTGAACAATTTTTATTCCCACTTTTTTTCTTCAGTGTCAATACTATAAGGAGTTATGACAAAATCAATCATGGGTTTCATTAGAAATGCTGCAATGTGTGCAGATTAAAATGTAAATTATGAAGTTTAATTTATGGGTAATCATTAACTATGAAATTGTATGCATTTTGTATTCCAATATTAGTAAGTAATTGTAGTGTATTTTTCCTTAGTTGGTGGCAGAGTGAGTCGAGAATTATCATACACACGAGAGAAGATAGGAGAGGAGGCCATGTTCAATCCACAGATCATGATTCAAACACCACCTGAGGAAGGTGCTAATATTCTAACAGTTGAAGCACTGCAGCAACATCTTGACTCTGCACTTAAAGCCAGCAGAGTGCAAGTTTATTTGTACAACAAGTAAGTCACATTGAATTAATTACATCTCTCAATGTTATCTACCTTGCGTGAAGAACTTTATTTCCCCATCTCAAAGGAAATCTTTGTTCTTCCAAGAAATTTGACTCAAACTGGAAAATGTACTTAAGTGATACATTTTCAAGTCTGTGAAGTCTAGTCCAGACATTTTGTTGAATTGCCATCTAATCTTCCTCACACTTTTTTATCTTGTGCACATGTTTTAATACTCTTTTTGGTCTTTATTTCTCTTTTTTCCTTTAGACCGTGGACCTTAGACCACTTATGTTATAAATCAGGAGCACTTGTAACAGAAACAGGTTGGATGGACCAGGTGAGATTAGATCGCTGTTATAATGTAAAACTATTATGCAAAGTAATATAATTTTACTTCACTTTTGATAATTGCTATCGTTGTTAAGCTGAGTGATTCTTCTATTTTTATCAGCTTATCGAAAAATTGTATCCCTGTCTAATAATCACACCCTTGGACTGTTTCTGGGAAGGTGCTAGATTACAATTAGGAACAGTCTACCTACCGTAAGTAAATTTTAATTGCCTTCAGTTATAAGTATCAGCTTTTGGATTTTTTCGCTAATAGCTTGTGAGTTTTCTTGTTCATAGTTTATATTTTTACTAAAGATGTACATGGATCATTTAAAAGGCAAAACAAACTACAAAGTATAAGACAGTCCATAAATACATTCAAAACTTTTGTGAGTTCCATCATTGTTGTGAGGGCAAATACTTTAGAACCAGGAGGTTCTGCTGATTTATCAACTTCCACCTTTATACAGTCATCAATGTTGAGCTAACATTTTTTTTATAAACAGTAAAGTTAAGACTGGAACCATGATATGCCTACTTTAAGGGCAAAAATGGGTGCAATGACGCCTAGTTTAAGGGACTAAGACCTTGTTCTCCAAAGAGACCTAAACAGAGTTGGGCTATATTTTAAGCAGATGGTATTAGAACTCTCAAGTATGTAGGCTTTTCACCAGTCATGGAGAAATCAGACATGGGTGCACCATGATAGGCTCAGCACCTGCTCTTCAGTGACTTCTGCTGTTGATCCAGGAGAAATAGGCCTGCTCCCCAAGTCTATGGTATTCCAAATAGCACTTGACAACCACTCAAACCCTCCTGGTCACTGACAAGGCAAGTGGCCTGGTGTTCATTTCTTCAACTTGGTAAGATGCCTGTGCCATCCTGACAAGGGCCAGCAGTTCAGCCAATTAACTGGTTCAAGGGCCACTTTTTGTGCAAGGATCAGGTCTCCTGGTTGCACCCAAAGGGGGGCTTGAACAAATATTTACCCTACAATCTTTCTACTCGGTTTGCATAGCTAATAATTCGGTGACATTCGTCTCTGTTCTACTACACGTTCCCATCAATCAACAAAGACATTTGGCTGCTGACATCAATTAGCAGAGAGTAATGAAAACATATTTTCTCACATGTAGCTGTTTATCAGTCAGTTAGGTTCGTGTTTTACTCACAGAATGTATAGATTTACAAAATTCTGATTCCTAACTCAAATCATGTTTTTTACACCTCTGTGGCTGGAGACTTATTGTAAAGGTAGGCAGGGACAAGGGACTGATAATGCAAAAATTGAATTGTAAATAAGGGTTTAGTGTTTTCTGGTTGGGAGAATTGAAATAATAACTCAAGCCTGGTTAGGCAGATACAATGTGGTTTGAACCACAAAGTAACCCAGCCAAAAGCTTCTCTAATCTGTCAGCAGCAGGAAGAAATTCAAAAGGGGGGATGTTGGTCAATTGCCAGGTTGTCAAAGAGCATAAAGAAGTAAGGTATCATTAGCTGTAATAAAGGTAAGGTACCATGATTCAAGAATAAAAACAGCTTTTATTATTATAATACAGAAGACATTATGTCATGATCTGTTGATTCAGTCGGATGCTATTTTCTTACCTTGTCAATGTGTAAAAATGACAGCTTATGGCAGAAAAAACTGATGTGCGCAGGCTGGCACAACGTTCATATTTATAACTAATTTATCTCTCGGTATTAACCAATGTAGTGTAAAGGCAGAATATGGAAGAGCTTTTCTGCTTAAAATATATGGTTTCATTCTTTATATTAAATAGATCAAACCTTGGGGAAAGGAATTATTTAATAATTTTCTGAGGATAAAACACCAAAAATTTGGATGGTTTACATGGATCAAATTTGAAAAAATACAGATACCATAGTAGAATTGTGTTCCAACATATAAATGTTCACATTTTCATCCTCAACATCCTTTAATTTTGGGAGGATTTTTTTTAACAACTTACTAATTTTATTGTTCTTGGTTCTCACCTAAGTCTGGTGTATGGTAGAGGGTGGATTTGTAGCCCCTCACTGCTGCTGGAAGCTGCCAAGAGGTGGTAGAGTTCATCTGAACTTCTGTAACATCTCCTGGGAAATGCATTAGCCTCCCTCTTGATGCAGATCAAAAATTGAAATTAATCGGGTACTGCAAGACCTGAATATCACCTTTTCAACCCTTTAACAACACTGTGCCCTCTCAAAAATTCTTCAAAAAACACTTTTTTTTTTAAATTTTGTTTTTCCAATGATACAGTGAATTATGATATTTTATGCAGTCATTCTTTGAATATCATGTCTAATCTCTTTAAAATATTGTATTTATGATATCAATTTCACAGTAGTTTATTATTAAACTTGATTGTTAAGCTTCATTGAATGTGATTGAAAATACCAGACTAAATGTATTGCTAAAATTTACAGCAGAAGATGGTGGAATAGATTTTAAATTTAACAGCTATGTGGTAAATTCAGTGTTATTAATTTGCCACTTATTTTAAATTCCAATACTCTCTATTAATTAGTTTACTGTTTGGCAGTGAAAATTATGAAATCCCTTTTTCTGTTAACATTGTTTTTTGTCACTACAAACTGAATAGACATTTGACTATAACTGGAGACTGGGCACCCTCTGCTAACATGAAATCCTAGCCCTCTTCATGTACAATACAATATGACTGAACTTGCTGCCAGTGGTGAGCCATCCCTTTAGTTTCTGACCTATTCTATAGGCCTGGACATATATTTACCAGATCCACTAATTTAATTCTCAAATGACTTTACACATGGCTTTGCACAAGAAGCCTGTGAAACAGCTTAAAAAAAACTTCAGCCATGTCCTCAGGTTTAGTCAACCGTCAAATCTTTCAAGAACCTTGAATGTTTCTGAATGTTTTAATAATAGCTCAAATTAAACTCCTAAAACCAGTAATTAAAAAAGCAGAAATTATTAAAAATGAAAGTTAAAACACTTAAAAACATTAAACTATTAAGAATATGTAAGCAAAAACAATTAATTTATTCCGGCAGTGCACTACATTTAGACAGGATAGATTGACAATCCATGTGACTTCTGAGGCTCACTCATGCAAATGTGGATGTTCCCAACATCCTGAGAGGTCCTTGTCACTGTCAGTCTGTCTGCACTCTAATGTCAGACTCCTTGTGGAGTCCAGTAGCAGGCGCGGACTTCCTGCAGCTTTCTGCACTTACAATAGAAAATCTGGGTGCTGGACCTCTATAAGGTCATACTTGGCACTGGTTCAGCACAGTGAAGAAGAATATCTGTGAGGTATATGGGAAAGTTCTGTGTAATGTAGATTTTTTTGAATTAATTAAGTTAATTTAATTGCCTTGCATTTTCTAGTGTTAATGGTCTTATGAGTGTTTAAGCCAGTTACCTCATACCATGTCCCCTTACAAGACAGGAAATGATTCTTGCCCAATGAGTCTATACCTACTCACAGAGCAATCCCATTCGCCCAACTAACTTTCCCTGTAACCTATTCTCTTCACATTCCTATCAACTCCTCCAGATTCTTTCAGTCAACTACACTAGCGGCAATTTACAGTGGCCAATTAACCTAGCAACATCACCTCTTTTGGAATGTGGGAGGAAATTGAGGCAACCAGAGGAAACCCACGCAGTCACGTGGGGGACATGCAAAGACCATGCAGCAGCACTGGAGGTCAGATTGAACCTGTATTGCTGAAACTCTACTTGCTGCGCTACTGTGCCTCCCAAATGATTGAGCCATTTGTTATTTTTTGACCTATGCTCAAATAGTAAAACACAATTGCCAATGTGAGTTCATAAGCGGCAGCTATCTCTAGTGAAAGTTTACTTAAAGATGCAATTTATTTCTTGACAGGGGGAAGCCACAGTTGCAATGGACAAATCTTGATCCCTTAGAATTCCTGGAGGAATTAAAGAACTTAAAGCATGAGGTGGATATTTGGGAAGAAATGCTGACCAAAGCTGGTGTGGGACATGGTTACATGGATCGCCCTTGCCTAAACCCTGCAGATCCTGACTGCCCATATACTGCGCCTAACAAAAACTCAACAACAGTAAGCAGTAACTGTAGATATTCGACTTGTGTTTCTGTACAGTTGTTTCTTTTAAGTCAGGATTAATGTGTATTTAGTAATGGATTTTAGACTTGCATCTAACTTAACTATCTTTCTCAAATGTTGCTGTACCAAAGGTAATAAACTGATATTAGAACTGAAAATTCTAATGAACTCTCAAGTTAGTCACGTAATCATATTGTGGTTATACAATCGTATGCCTGATGATGCTGCTTATATTTACAGCCCCTTGATATTGCCCATGTGTTAAGTGGTGGTTGCCAGGGCCTGTCTAAAAAGTACATGCATTGGCAAGAGGAGCTAATATTAGGCGGTACCACCAAGAACAGCAGCGGAAAACTTCGCAGGTAAGCAACTGAACCATAATAGCAGAGAAACCATTTTACACAAACCAAGTTATAATTAATTTAAATTACAAGATTGTATGCATATGAGATGTTCTTGTCTCAGGACCTCATTCCATGCTCTAAATATTCACAAAGCAAATGGGAAAAAGGAAGTGCTCCAATAATTTTTTTTTGTTTAAAATTAGAAAGGTTTTTGCCATGGTAATAGCCCAAATCATTGATATTTAGTGGACCACCAATGAATCTTTGCTTTTTAGTAAAGGAAGAAACTTTTCTAAAATGGTCACATTTCTATTGTATTTAAAGGAGTCTATAAAATAATTATATGCATGCTTATTTTCGATCTTTTATCCTGGATGATTCCAACAGACGCCTTTTATATGACTTATTACTTGGGTAGGGTGGATGTTGTATTAAATTTGAAAAAGGGTGCAATTTAGTATCTTTATTCATAGACCTTGAAGGACCAGAGAAGAAGATGCTTATAAAGAGATGGGGGTTTCCTTCTCCTGCTTGAATCCCATTTTATTTTTTATCTGAATATCAAGATTGGATCACTATAGACGATGATCATCCTGTCCTTAGTTATGGCTTTCTGCCTTAGAGACATTGTTTGTTAATGAAAGAGCATGAAAGAAGTATTGAAAAAGGAGGAAACCAATAAGTACCTTGCCTCTTTAAAAAAATAATTTCAAGTGGTGTTTACTTTTACTTTATAGAATTCAGTCAACTAATCAATAATAAACAGGACAGCCAACTGTCGAATAAAATACAATTCTTTCTCTACCACAGAGAAAATCTGCAATCATGCATTTGAATGTTTATTTACAAGTCACTAAAACAAAAAAGTCAGATTCTTAGAGGGTGGAGAAAAGTAGCTAGAACATCTTGAGCTTTTCATTTGTAAACCCAGTTGATGATGTTTATTTTTGTCCCCATCCCCCATCTCTCTGTGCCTGTGTTCAGTGCCCAGGCTTTCCAGACCATGTTTCAGTTAATGACCCCCAAGCAGATGTATGAGCACTTCAAGGGTTATTACTACGTTTCGGATATCAACTGGAATCTGGACAAAGCTGCAGCCATTCTAGAGGCCTGGCAAAGGAAATATGTTGAGGTAAAATGGAAAGAAGCAATAATAGTTCTTATTTGTACATGCTGAAACCTGTGTTGGATCAGAATGCAACTAACATCTTGGGCTTTAAGGAAAGGGGCAACTACTACTGTATTCATTCGCTGTTCATCACTGATTTGTTTATATCATTGTTCACTCTTGCTGTGTGCAGTATGACTGCTGTGTTAGCGCTACACAAAACCAGTCAATGCACTTCAGAGAAAGATATGGTGTCAGAGTACTTTGAAACATTTATCAGAGATTTGCACTGTTTCCAGCTCTTTTGTACAAAACTGCTCTTTGATAATTCTTAAGTAGGGCTTTAATTATTTTCCATCGATAGAGAGAATGTACCCAAAGACTGAATTAAACAGTCAGTTTTATGTTTTTTACACTAATAAATTCAATGTTAGAAAAATATATTGTGTCAAACATTCATTTTGCATTAAGAAATCAGATTTTGGATGTGCTTAAATTAGTGACCACTCATATTTGTTTTTGCACAATACACCCTTCAGTGATATGCCTAGATAACTGGGTAAAAAAATAATAAAATGATGTGCAGCAATGAAAGACTATGTACAAGGATTATTTATTGTTTTAACCTACTTGGCTGCAATTTATAATAGAAACTGAAAGTTAATGTGTTGCCAGTAATTTTTAATAACCAAAATTACCTGACCTTAAATAAAACCCTCCAGAATATGAATCAAAAATTATAAAATCTGTAAAATTCCAATCCTGAAGTAAAAAATATCCTGTATGAGCTTTTATGTATTTTTCTTTTTTAAATAGTGTGTTGGAAATAAGATGCATTTCAGTTTAGAAAACCTTGCATGTAAGGCTATGTGTAATAGGAAGGATGTGTCTGTCAAATGGTCAATTTAGCCTCCAGATGTGGCTTCCTGCAGTGTAGCCTGCTTCTGTCTCTTTTTGCTTGCACAGTTTTTTTTACTTCTACGCTATGCAGTGCATGATTTGAGGTAAACCTGTTGGGATTCAGAATCATCAGTATAGTTTTTCTTTACAATACTACCTATGGAGTATACGTGTATAGTGCAAACAGACATTGTGTTAAAATTTCAAACATATTTACAATAATATTTGTTTGCAACTGCATTTACTAGCATAATATGGAAACAAACAAAGCCTACACTGAATTGAGCAACAGTCGCCCACTGTGATTGTTACTCTGTTTATTAAAAAAAAGGTGTCTGGAAAACATTAGCTAGGCACAGATTCTTCTCACAGCTGCAGTCCCATTGCTAGGGTCATGTGACATCATCTGGCATTTGTTTCCCGGGCAGTGACCTTTGTAAAGCAGCCTGTGACCCTGTGTGCTGGCCAGCCAATGAAGCGTGAATGAGGAGTTCTGAAGAATTTTTTTTGTTTGAGTGAAGAAGAACTTGATGAATTGCCTAAGCTGTGACTTTTACTATTGGTGGGGGAAAAAGAAACAAAGATTGTTTTGCATACAGGCAGAACAGGAGGTTCATTAAATGTCTGTAAATCAGGATTGCAGTTAAACTAAGGTGACAAATATGCAGTAGTTTATCTCATTTTCTGGTATTGCTTAGGGTGAGTGCACACTTTAGAAATTATTTCATGTATAACGTGGAAGCTCTGAATATTCAGTTTTAATTAATTAGTTTTTAAATGTTGTAATTTTTTCACATCTCTTTATGTTTCTACTACAAGAAAGCTATAGAATTTGAATAGAATTTTCACAGAAAATGCTTCTTTATAATCAAATCAATATCTGCTTTCCAAATTTCTTTTATATTACACTGTTATTGCTGCAGGTTGTCCATCAAAGTGTTGCACAGAATTCGACCCAAAAGGTTCTTTCATTCTCTACTACTACCCTCGAAGACATCCTCAAGTCATTTTCCAGTGTCAGTGTTATACGAGTCGCTGGTGGCTATCTTTTAATGGCAAGTCATTCTATGCATCCCAAGGTGTAGCTATGCAAGTAACAACACTGCTTATCACTCAAAAATAATGTTTGCTAATTAAGCACTGGTTATGCGCCGCCTCATAAAATTATCACAGTGTATGGCATTCATGTGTGTGAGTGGGACAAATGTATGAATTTATCATGGTGATTGATTCAGAAATGAATAAGTAATTTCTTGTTTGAAAAACATCAGAATAATTTGGATTTCAATGTTTGTTTCTTCCTTGTTCTGCTTGCAGCTTGCCTATGCCTGTTTAACCATGCTACGATGGGACTGTGCCAAGTCCCAGGGTGCTGTTGGGCTAGCAGGTGTCTTGTTGATTGCACTGTCAGTGGCTGCAGGATTGGGCCTTTGTTCTTTGATTGGAATTTCCTTTAATGCTGCAACAACTCAGGTATAATATAAAATCAAGTAATTTGTGAAAAATTTACCTCGTAAGTCATATTTACTAATGCTATGTTGTGATATCCATTAGAAGTAATTTATTCCATGGGGTGTCCCACAGATCAATTTTTTATTTTGGAGAGTAAATTGATTAATACCCCAGTGTTGGCTTCTCCAAGCTGCATGATACTCTATTTACAGAGTAGATAAGGCTAAGTTTTCCTTTCATTCGACAAACTCAACAGCTAAAATCCTATTGGAGTATTTCAAATTCCAACCACTGTTGACAGCGCAGTAACTTTGCAGTTTGATTCATTAGAGGATACTCTGCTGAATTTTAGATTTTCCGGTGATTCTTTACAAAAAATTTGAGTTTTTTTTAAAGCACTCTTGAAAATGTCACAAGTACAAAGAGGTAGATGTGACCCAAAAATGTCAGCAGAACACATTTACTGCAGTGTTTCACTCAGCAGTTGGATTAGTTGAACGGCTCCTTGGAGAAACTTAAAATACAATCATTTGAGAATATATCTTCAGGAAAGGGAATTAAATAGGTTGCTTTCAGAGCTAGGTACCTAATGTTCTGAGTGCTTGCTCTTTATGTAATCTTATCCTGAACAGAATTCGTAAGCCTTTTTAATTTCCATATCTGGGTTCTATTTCAAAACTGCCAGAATGAAAAACAAAAACTTGTGTTTTCAAAATCATTTGGGTCATACAATGTGACAAAGTAACATTTTTCTGCTCAGAGTGTTGCAGTCTTTTTTTTAGATATTTTGAATGCCAAATAGAAAGTGTTTATTCTGATGCTTGCTTCGTTTAGATACAAGAAGAGCAGCATCAATGAACCAGAATCCAGCATTTTGACTCCCAAGCAGTCTCCGCTTATCTTCAGCAGCATAATAGTAAACCTAACTTTCAACGGACTATCTGGGTTAACACGGCAGATTGGCTAGAAGCCACATCATAGATAGTAGTCTCCTTATCATAGATAATAGTCATAGATAACAGACATGAATAATAATCAGTAAAGCCATTACTCATAAGAAAATTGTGTTGATTTTTTATCACTGAAGACAAATTAAACCCTTAAATGGAATGAGTCATAGATTGTGTCTATCTTTGACCTTGTAGCAGTGTTTTGATTACTTCTGGAGTAAACCAAGTATTGCCATAGATTTGCTTCAACTGGTGACTCTGAAGTAGTCTTACCCGGGGACAGTTTATTTTGTCACTGACTATGACAGTAAAATTTTACGTCACTATGTTCATGTTGCTTTGGTCATTTTGGTATCACTGCATATTGTTTATAGAACAATGTAGCACTAGCAGTTCAATTATTTACTCAAAGCTTAACCTTTGTGTAAATTAGTTCCTTTGAAATCTAAACACACAATTTAATTTCCAAATCTTAAACTTTACAAGTCAAGAAATGTACAGTGTGTTATTGAGGATGACAATGAGATTAAATGCTAATGAAGTAAACGTCCTCACTCTTTGTAATGCATATTTTTTTTGAGTTTAATGTCTTCATTACTGCTACTGCAGCAACATCTTCATTTATATAGCACCTTTATATAGCACCTTTGACATAGAAAAATGTCTCAAAGTACTGATTCTTAATACTTAAACATTAAGGAACCCCAGTGGATCTCCGGACAGAAGGCCAGAGAATGGGGTGGAAC
>JARFYF010000104.1:69727032-69740199 GCA_030265395.1 Rhina ancylostomus
AAATGCTGAGTTATGAAACTTTCATCATCAAAAGCAGAAGCCACTACAAACAGAACCATTTGCAACTTTGTGGTTGTGACAGATGGCCCAGTACCTCTAATCTGAGAAAGATCAGACAGAGCCTTTTATCAATATCTAGTGACCCCTGTTGGAAAATGTGCTTCCATGTGTGCATCGATGCAGATTAACTGATTGGGATTAATCCATTTTAGATGTGAACCTGCTCGTTTTGCTGTTAAACTTGTAAAAGTCATTTGGCTTCATCAACTCCATGATATTTCTGTTCTCATTCGTTTCTTAATTTTGTTTCACTAACTGATTTGCCACTCCTGGTTCCTATTTGAATTTGACTCTTCCTTTTGGTTTTGAATTCTGCTATGATTTCTGGTAGGAATTCTGGTATTGTGATAGTATTGCCAAATTAGGAGCTGTGGCCAATGAAGACTCTGATTCATAGTGACAGTGGTTGGTAGATAATAGAAGAGTAGTAAGATCAAGAAGGTGTAACAGGATTGTAATGAATGGCATCAAAACCATTCATCAACCTTTGATTGCAAAAGGAGGGAAGGTTGTCTTTATGAACTGAGATGGACTGCACAAATAATTTTGAGTCTTTTCTATTGTAATTCATGATAATATTGGGAAGTGTCTTTTTTCACCCCCAAGTGTTCTGGTCTCTTTTAAAAATAATAAGACTGGGTTGTTAGAGGTGTACCCATCTAGGTACATTGTGTGTGTGTGTGTGTGTGTGTGTGTGTGTGTGTGTGTGTGTGTGTGTGTGTGACTAGCCCTTCTCCTCACCCCATTTGTGAATGTCTGTTCCAATGTCTGTTCCAATGGAGACCCATGCATAAGTGTCACCACCCCAATGTTGTGAGATGATCTGTGAAGTAGTTTGTAACATGTTGCACATTTGCTTTTTATTTAAAAAAAAGGCTAATAATGGACCAAATAGTGAATTGACGTATATCTTGAGCATTGTAAAACCAAGCTGCCAAATGCTCTGTGCTACACATCGATGTCATAATGAATATCACTGAATGCCCATCCTATTGATGACCTCTGTGGGATGTGCTCCTTGTTTCATGTGAATGTCATTCTCTTGATGTAAAAAGTCTGATTTTGGTTGGTAATAGGTAAATGGTGCAATGTCAAACTTGTCTTGCAATTGGATGGGCATCTGTGTCCCTAAAGATCAGACACAGCAGTGTGGATCACTATAAGAAATGCTTGGACCAATTTTGCAAAGGTTGTCATTTTCATCTGAAGATGATTACAAATATGATTCATTCCAGATTAAAAATGAATTTGCATCGCATGATGTTGGGAGAAAAAGAGCCCTATGGTGTCCAGTTTCTGGGCAGCTATCTTTTATTATTGGTTGGACACACGTGTTCATTACTGTAATGCCAATAGGTATTTGTGTTGATGGGCTGGAAGATAATCCAGTTGCGTGATTGTTATTTAGGGAAACTAAGCTTTGAAAGCATGTGTGCAAACTAAGGCCACACTGAGTGGAGTGCTTTGAAATCACCTAGGTGGTATTTACGAATTGGTTCCTCTTCATTCCAAGGCATGTCTGGGAATGTGCATCAAGTTTGGCAGGTGTGCTGTATGTGCTTTTGAAGCTCTTGCCATTGTTTCAAACCAGTTTGTTTTAGGTTGGAGTCTGCAAGTCTACGTGGGAGTTTTTTTTCAATCTGGAATGAGCAAGCTCAGCCCTCAGGCAATGGCATTTGTGCCTGGCTCCTTTACCCTTATCTCCTTACAGCTGTAGTTAACCTATCAGATCTGTAATGATGGTTTTGATTACAGCTTCAGTGCAGCTGTGAGGTGGGTCTAAATGTCGGGTATGCTGTTTGTCATCTGCTCACACAGAGGCTCGTTGTACAGGGTTGTGGCTTCCTGTTCCAAATCTGATCCAAATTACCTGCTTGGAACAGCCACTGATCTTCAGTGCTTTTTTAAAAGGGTGCAGAGGAAAATAGCAGTTCAGAATGAATAGGTGTTGGCTGTGATCTTTACACGTGCTGGCAACAGATCTCACGACTTGTAAGTGCTGCCCAAGTCAAACAGATGGAATGAATTGAGGACACAGTGCTAACTCATGCTGTGCTCGAGGAACGGCTGAGTTCCTTTTTCTTTTTAACTTGGATGTTCATACTGTTTTCTCCCTGTGCTGTACACATTTTCCTCCAGCCTGTTCTGTGAAACCTAGTAGTGTAATATTGCTGTTAGAAAAAGTTGCTGTGATTATCAAGCACACACTAGTCTGCATTCAAGTTTTTGTTAAGACCTGTAACCACAAAGGAAGACACGTGCAGAGAACTTAAAGACACTTTAAACATTGAAAGCGAGGTTGGAGGTTTTGGAGACTGAAGCTGCTGGTGACCCATCTATCTCAATAGTGTGCAAGGAATCAATAACAACAAGTGCCCAAGGCTATCAATGTTGATCAGTGGGGTGTGGGGAGAAAATTGGGGAGGCATGGAGGGAGTCCCTATGTGAGGAAAAAGATCATGAATTATAGACAAGGATGAGATAATCAAGGGCACTGGAGGCTGAGGATCATTTTATGAGGCCAAAAGAGGCAGCTATTTCCAAGGAACCTTTAAAAAGCAGAAGTTATTGTTGCCTCCTTTGTCAGTGATGCTTCCTTCCAAGTTTCACTGAGGTCCATGTCTGTGCACCTCTCAGATGGTCAATGGTCTAAGTAGCCAGCATGCCTGGTGACATCATTGGGATGCAATTTGCATTTTAAATTAGGTAGAGTGGGCAGCCTTCTTGTGTCAAATGTTAGTTATTATAATTGTGGAGACCAGAAGGAAAGGTTGAAGTGAGAGGTGGGTGGAAGGGGCATGAGGTGAGATTGGTGTGTGGGAACACGTGCAGTGGGTGAACTGGATTAAAATGGAACCTCTGCCTTTTGACATTGCAGTTTTTTAAACATTTTGGGGGCAGAAAAAATACTTTGGTACTGGTGATGCTGAAAATACATAATGAAAATTTTAACATGCAAAATTCATTTTTTGGTATCTTAACAGCTATTAACCAAAGCCGCTGGATTGGACTCCTTTCAAATAGCCTCATGAAAACCCCTTAGTGTTATGTTGAGCTTTATAATGCTATAACGTCAAGGAACGTGTATTCAGGACTGAAGGGTTTTAATATTAAGTAGCTTCTAAAGAATCATCTCTCCAAATATCTTCACCAATCTGTGCACATCTATGTCTCTCAATTTGTAAAGCTGTTGAATTTATCCAAACTAAGCTGTTGGGGGAGAGCAAGAAGTGTAGTTATAGTGGGGGGGACTTTAATTATTCCAGTGTAAACTGGGATAGTTACTGTGGTAAAGGCAGAGAGGTTGCAGAGTTTCTAAATTGTGTCCAGGATGGTCTTCTAGAGCAGTATATTTTTGGTCCAATAAGGAAGGAGTCAGTTGTTGAAATGGGTTCCCAGGCAGTGAGATGGATCAGGTGCACCAAGACTTAAGTTGGCTCACAGAAAAGGACAAGGAGGAAGCCAAAGTGAAAAATAATTGGTGGAAAGCCAATCCTAGAATTCTAAGGGAAGTATAGGAGGAAATAGAGAGGGTGATGTTAATCCACCAAAGCTCTTTGGATACAGGGATGGTGTCAAAGTGCTGGAGAGTAGTAAATGTTACTCCCTTGCTCAATGAATGGAGCAATGATAAGTCCTGCAACTACAGGCTAGTCGCTTTGACCTCCATAGTGAGAAACCTTTTAGAAACATTGATCCAGGGCAGGATTAATAGCTACTTGGAGAAAAATGGAGTAAGGTAAGCCAGCATGGATTTATTAATGGCAAATTATGTTTAGCCATTTAGATCAGGACTTTCTGATGAGGTAACTGGTAGAGTTGATGAGAGTAATGCCATCAATGTGATGTATATGGACTCGAAGAGGCTTCTGATGAGATCCCACATAACAGGCTTATAGCCAGAAACAATCAGCTGAAGGAGTTTGGCAGGACAAGCTGCATCTGTGAGGGGAAAGGAATTGGTGATTCAGCTCAAAACCTGCAAAGGATGGGCTCTGGGCTTGTAGCAAGTTTGAAACACGTGGCGTTAAAGTGACAGCGATGGCATGGATGTGAAGTTGGCTTAGTAATAAACAACAGGAAGTCATGATGAATGATCGATAGTTTTTCAGACTGGAGGAAGGTGAAGTAGTGGTGTTCTCCAGGGATTACTGTTTGAGACCATTGTTTTTTTAAAGACTTGCATTTAATGATGCATGGCAGAAGAAGTGAAATATAGAGAAATATGCATTTTGGTAAGAAGAAAGAGAAGAAGCAAAATAGAATAAAGGATACTGTTCTAAAAGGGCTATGGGAATAGAGAGACCTGGGCCATGTGCGGATAAATCATTGAAGGTAGTGGAGTAGGTTGAGAAAGCAGTTAATAAGGCACACCCATTTCTGGGTTTCATCATTAGAGGCATGAAGTATAAAAGCAAGGAACTTGTGCTGAAACTTTACAAAATTCTGGTCACCACATTATTGGATGTGAAGGTATTAGAGTGGGTTCAGAAAATGTTACAAGAATGGTTCCTGAGATGAGGGATTATAGGTGCAAGGATAAATTATTGTTTCTCAGGATTTGATTGAAAGTATATAAAATAATGAAGCATCTGGACAGAGTGGATAGTGGGAGGCCATTCCATTTGGTGCGGGGGGCGAGGACTAGAGATCACATTTATAAAAATAATGGGGAAGAGAATAAAGAGTGACATGAGGAAAAGCTTTTTTTTCCACAGCTTTTAGTTGGAATCTGGAATGCACTGCATGCAGATGTGGTGGTGGCAGGTTTCATTGTGGCCTTGGAAAAGGGAACTGGATGCAAATGTGGTGGAGAAAAATTTCAAGGTGATGGAGAAAGGGTCAATAAATGGAATCAGAGACCATCTCTGGCAGAGAGTGGCATTGGATGATGGGATGGATGCCTCATTTTGTGCTGTAATAATTCTATGATCTCTTGGCTTTATAGGTGGGCACAGATCACTGAAGAAACCTCCCTTACCCAACCCCACCCTATCCCATCCAATTCTCCTACTCAGGGATTTTCTGTGACATGCATTTACCCCCCAATTCTGTTAACAGAAACCCTTGGTGGTATTCTGAATCTTTTCAAAATGTTCCACCTGAGATAGTAAGCTTACTGTATACAGAATTCTGATTACACACTAAAAATATTCATTATTACAAATCTCTTGTAATAGTGCTGTTGTATTCATTATTTGCATCTCTTGATCATGGTAATTTCTGGTGGGTTAAAGCTCCAATGCAACAGCAGCCGTCTAATCTTGTGTGTTCTTTTTATGGATGAGTCCAAACAAGCAAACTTGCAAACTATTCAAAAATCAAATTGAGGAACTCAGCAGGTCCAGTAGTTTGTTTTTTTTTGCTTCAGATTTCAGCATCTGCAGTCTCTTGTCTCCCTTTTGTAAGTTATTCAGCCTCATGGCAATCTGTAGTCAAGGCTATTTTAATTTTATCTGTACTAATATTGTTTTCAGCAATCATTGTTGCTAGAGATCAGGATTGTGATTCAGACTAATGTTCCTCTCTAACCTAACCTTTGTGTTCGGGGTATTTTCAATTACTAGCTACCAATTTCTGAACTGGTGTCAAATGCACAAGCATGACCCTCTTGGGAAATGGTCTATTGAATTTCTGGAGTGAAGTGAAATGACATGGAAGTGGTTGTTACCACATTTCAGTCCAACCAAAAGTGCATTTTCAATCATATAAATTTCAAAGACTACATCTTATGTTAACTATAGAAATGACTCATTTACAGATGTAAATGACAGGTCTTGCCATTTTAAACAGGAATGGACTGTGATCTCTGCAGTCAAAACGACCAAATGCCACAGCAAATGTTTAAAACTTTTAAACAATAAGCTTTCTTTTCATCTACAAAAAGGACAGTCATGCAGAAAATTGTTTCGCATTTTCATGCCTCCTCTTGTGATTGATATATATTTATAATATATATTTGTGTGTGTGTCTGTGAGTTATTCTGGGAATTCATTTCATTAATTTAAGTGCCTTATGTGAAAAATAACATGTTTTGGAATTGCAAATTATTTGTTATTTACAAAATGTTTCAACCTCTCGGTAACCAGGTCTGCAAGACACCTTTGATAGAGAATGGAAAGCTGGAAAGATTACTCACAACAATTACAAAAATGGGTCTGATGATGGTGTTCTGGCATACAAGTTGCTAATTCAGACTGGCAACAGGCACAAGCCAATTGATTTAAGTCGGGTAAGGGTTTACAAAAAAATCAACACCTGCTTTATTGATCAGTGAAAAAAATAGCTGAATTTCTTTTGTCTTTTGAGTTGCTGAGTGTGAACCCAAAATTCCACAAACAATTTTGTGGCCCCTTTTGTAGTAATACATTATTTCTCCACATGGTTTTTACACTCAAAATTACAGAATTGCAATTTTTTATTGTCTGCTTTCATTACAAATGTGAAATCTCAGTGGAAATAGTACTAAGCACTGAAAAAGCAATTAGTTTCTCGTTCTAGCCATTTGTCTTTTTTGCCTTTTTTTGGCAAAGTACCATCAATAATGTTCTGAGAGTAGTTCTGCTTATTCTCTACCTTCTCCACTATATTCAAGGTGACAGTTTTACAGAGTACATTGTTTAAAATTATTACGTGGTGTAAAACATGTTGCTTTACTGCAGGCTACAGCATACCCGTTAACACTGAAAGAATTAAGACACAAAATACTGATTTAGAGTTGTCCTGAATGAACATTTACCTTGGTAAGCTCTAAATACAGTAGTTCATTCTTTACCAGGTGTAGCTTGTGGGACCAAGTGTTGGGACTGTAACTTCTGATGTAATTTCCTGCGCCTGGGAGGGAGAAAAGTGTGCCATGCCCACAGGGGTTGCTAGCCGCACTGTTTAATTCCATATACAGCTGAAGACGTACAGTTGTTGAGTATCCTGTGGATTAATTGAATCCAGAGCTTGTGAATCAAATATTTTTTCAGTACTTCTGTCAAAGGAAAAACTAAAAGCAGAACATGACAAGTGCACTTAAAAGATAAACTGTACATTTTCCATATATTTTATTTAACTTTTCATTTCCCCCTTCAAAATGTGTAAATTTTGGCAACAAAAGCAGCTCTTTTTAACATTAAAATCCATGCTGTTTTCTGACTGAGATGAACATTCTAAAGAAGATTGCTCCACGGGTGATCCAAGCAGGATTCTGCTTCTGTCTGTTTTTCGGCGTGGTGCATTATCTGAATATACATAGGTCAGATGAAGCAAGTGCTAGCAAAATTTGTACAGATGTTGTTTTATTTTTATAGCTCTCCCCCATTTGCTGGGTGGCATTTCCTTTGGCGTTAACAACAGAGGTTAACTGCACACAGACGTGCATAGGGACTCTTGCCAAATTTTCTTGCTTTCTCTTATTAGGTTTTTCTAACTAATATATTGCTACAAATGTTTTTTTTATATATGTAATACTACATGCTGTTGAATTTGTGATATATTTTGAAGCTTTAATTAAAGTTTGGTTGTAATACATTCCCTTTGACGGCAAGATTGCTTTATGTGAGGATTATGGTGGTTGTTCTTTTACCCTGTGGCTGTAAGATATGTTAATAAAAGAAAAATACTGTAATCTAAGCAGTTTCTCACCTTATTGCAGTTGACTAAACAGCGATTAGTGAATGCTGATGGAATCATCAACCCCAATGCTTTTTACATCTACCTGACTGCCTGGGTCAGTAATGACCCTGTGGCCTATGCTGCCTCTCAAGCGAACATTCGGCCGCATCCTCCTGAATGGGTTCACGACAAGGCAGACAACAGGCCAGAAACTGCACTTAGAAGTAAGTCCACTGTTTTTCCTTCCCTTGTTTTAAATCTAATTTCTTAAACTCAATCATTTTGTCTAGCCCATTGTGTAGTTGTAATTAAAGATCTTTTAAGTTTTGTCATGCCAGTTTTTTTTTCCAAAGAAAGTAAGTGTTATTTTTAGGATCAAAATCAGATTAAAACAAAGAAAAAAATGCAGGGACCAAAAAATTCTGTGTATATGTGGAGAAAATCTTAAATGAGCAGGATCATATCAGTCTTTCACTGGATGCTTAATTTTACTTTGACACCATTGTTGGTAGAATTACACATTTTATTTGATACCAATACATTCACTGCAAGATTCCAGAAAACGTGGAGAGTACCTGTCTTTTTGTAACCTTTGACAACTGATGTCTGGCAATGGCATAATGACTTGATAAGCTGTGAAGTGATGATAACTGAACTATCTTGGCCAGGAATAATTCACCTGTTCTTCATTGAAAAGTGCTTTAAAGCAAAAGGAAAATGCTGCAAACACTCAGGACAGGGAGCGGGTGTGGAAAGAGAATCAGAGTTGACACTTCAGGTTGAAGACCCCTCAGCAGAACTGGAAAAGAGAGAAAACAACTTGGTTTAAAGATGCAGAGAAGTTGAGAGAAGGATAGATAGGATGAAGGGAGTATCTCTGATAGGGTGAAGCCAGGATTGCCATGGCAATAAGTTGTAGAGGTCGTATGGTTGAAGGTTAATAGGAGAAAAAATGGAATAAATGCTATGAGGTGAGGACTGTGAAAGAGTAGGAATACAGGCAAATGTGAAAAGATGCAAAGTGTAGGATTTAGAGGACATGCCCTGCAGTTCCGACTGCAAATAGAGAGAGAAATCTGAACCAATATCACAAATGGATGATTTGCAGTAGAAATGGAAAGTTTTGATATAAACAGATAAAGTGGGTTACCTAAAGTTGTAGAATTCAGAATTGAGTCCAGAAGGCTGCAATGTGACCAGGTGGAAGGCGAGATGCTACTCCTCAAGCTTATTGGACATAATTATTGTGGCAAGGGGCCACAAACTGAGAGGTCAGAGTGGAAATTAAAGTGATAGACAACAGACTCTGAATTGTCCAAGCATCTGCAATTTAAAAAAATGTTGTTATGCCTTTCTTTACTTCAGAGGAGATGGGAAACCAGTTTAACATCTCATCCAAATGATGGCCAGACTGCCAATGCTGCACTTACTCAGAAATGCATCAAAGTGTAAAACTGGCTTTTACACCTCACTGGAGTGGGACTTGAACTCACTATCTTGGAAGTAGAACTACTGGAAACTAAGCCAACACTAATACTACAAAATAGGGTGAAACTTGCTATAAAATATGGGCAGCCTGGCTAAGCAACTGATTTTTATCATTGGAAATCATTTTTTTAGTTTCATTTTTTTATGGTCACTGTTCTAATGTAGATTGTGTGTTCATTAAGGAGCTTTTCTTGTCTCCCTACTTAAGATGGTTAAAATTCTGATAGAAAGAGCATGGCAAAGGGTCACCAGATGAATTCCTGGGAATACATCATATCAGGAGATCTTAAACTAACTGAATCTATTCTGTCTTGAATTCAGAAGAATGAAGGGTGATTTCATTCTTGCAAGGCTTGACCAAGAGTAGATAATTTTTTGCTACATCTGTGGTGCCTAGAAGCAGAGGTCACAGTCTCAAAATAAAGGATCAGCCATTCAGGAGAGAATTGAGAAGAAACCTTCACTGAGAGGGTAATGGATTTTTGGAATTGTCTACCCAACAGGGTTATTGAGGTCTAGTCATAATTAAGACTAGATGGAAAGATTTTAAGAGAATCAAGGAGTACTGTTAGCATAGTGGTTAGGTTACTAGACTAGCAGTCAGAATTCTGGACCATTGAGTCAGAGATATGTTTCAATCCCACATAATAGCTGGGAAATTTCAATTTGGATAATTAAATAAACATGTGGAATTAAAGCTATATCTCAGCATCAGCAACCATGAAGCTATTGGCTTGTTGCAAAAACCCATCTAGTTCACTAATGTCCTTGAAGGAGGGAAATGTGCTGTCCTTTTTTCTTGTGGCCTATATGTAACAGTAGACACATCAGTGTTGTTGACTGCTAACTGTTTTCTCAGTTCAGGGACAGTTAAGCTTGGACGATGAATGCTGGCATACCTAGCAATGCCCACATCCCAGGAACAAATATGCTGTTCTAAAAAATGGGATTAGTACAGCAAAGTGGCACTGAGGTACAAGGGTCAGCTATTATTTTATTGGATGGTGAAACAAGCACAAGAGTTCAAATGGCCTCCTCCTGCTCCTATTTCTTTGCTTGTGTTCAATGTCAATTTCTATCAGCTGTCAATTCAAAGGGATTCTGAGTATCCAGCAGCTGTGATGTCAGTAAGCTTACTGAGCAGCCTGCTCCATTAAAGACAGCAAATCATGAAGAGAATAGCACAACTTTTACTAAGGTTTTTTAAAAAATATTTTAGAGCTTTTTTTCTAAAAAAAAGGTTCAAACACTTTCATCGTAAGGACTGAAGCTGTCAAGACTGTGACTAACCACTTTCTCAAGGACAAACAGGGATGGGTGGAAAGAAAGGTGGTCCAGAAATGACCATATTCCATAAATGAAAAACAAAACCCATAATTACTGTTCAACAAAATCCCTCATCCTAAGAGCAGGCAATAGTAAGCCACCTTCTTGAACAGTTTCAGTCCTCCTAGAAGTGCTCCCACATTGTTGCTGAGTAGGAATTTCCAGCAATCAGGGCAAGTGACAATAAAGATGTGATTATGTACTTCGAAATCAAGATGGTATGTAACTCAGAGTGGAGCCTGCTCTTGTCCTTCTTGGCAGTAGAGGTTGCATGTTTGGGAGGTGCTAACAAAGACACTTTGAGAGACTCCAAATGATTGTAGGTGTTACCATCCTCCTTGTAGATAGTACATCATTACAAACTTTCTGAAATTTCACACAATGAAGCTTTACACTTTTTTAGGGTATTTATACCTAGGCTAGTTCATGAATACCCCATTCATATCAACTCAAACTGCTTTTTCATGAAGGGTGATTTTAAAAAAAGTAATCAAAAGAGAAAGGATGAATCACTGATTTAAAAACTTTGGGGCTTCACTATATACTATGCAGGCACAGAAATCTTAAAGTTATTGATGTTTTTGTGATGTTATGACAGTGAATCCGATGATCTTGACATTATAATAATAGTAAAACCTGGAACTTATCATACAATTGTAATGCCTTGGGGAGCTTAGAAATTGTAATTTGGAGCAAGGTGTGGAAAATGACAAGAAAACTTTTAATGAAGTCCATCATAGTTATTTTTAAAATATTATTTTCTTATCATAATATAGTAAATGAATCATTTAAAAAGAATGCACAGAATTGCATTTTGGTGCCCCTGCCTAAATTCTATTTTCAAAAATAACTCAACTTCTATGTAAACCCTATCACTGTTACAAAAAGAAAGCTGAAGGTCAAGTGAGGGAAAATATTACATGTGTATTTTTGTTCTAGAATTCATTTTATTTCCTGTAGAAAAGGAACATGTATTACTCCCTCCACAGACTGTAAAGGCTTTTCCATAACCATTAGTCAATGATATGATACCAGTATGTGGGTTCTTGCACACCTGTGCTTCATCACGATAATTCTGTGGAGTATTGGCCAGGGAGGGGGGTCCTTTATGTCTCGAGGAGGGAACTTGGATTGATTTAATTTCCATTCAGGTTTCAGTTATGTGACTGCTTGCTGGTTGAGGTTATTGGTCTGCCGAGTGAGCTCCTGAAAACGTGATTGGATAATAAAGTTTCACTGTATTCCAAACCCTGGAGCCTGGTGGCAGCCAGCCAAGTCTTGTCTTAATGAAAATTTATAGTTGAGATTATAATAGGGCAAATCATGTTTAGCAAGTCAGTTGAATGACCCTGCAGGGTCTGGAACACACAGCAGCAAAAACTAAATGCTGGTTTTGTTGGGGATTATTTTTTGTTAAAAGTCTTGTATTTAAAAAGAAAGGAAAGGTACTTAGTTAAATAAAAATACGGTTAGATATGCAACTATAGAGGTTTTTACATTTTGATTTTCTAACGAAGGCTTAATTGTCATATTTTATGATCAAACTTAGTTTCACCAGTTAATTAGGTCTGAATATTTAAATTTTATGCCACTGAGGCCACCCAGACATAAACTTCTCATCTGGACTCAAAAACTGATTCTGTACATTAAATACAAAATGTGGTTATTATATTTTAGAAATATATTGATTTTTTTTCCTTACAAATGTTATATACATCATATGTGTATAGATTTTATAATAATTATGTTGGCAAGAAACTCTTGTAGAATTAGTTTTGTTGAATTAGCATTGTGGAGTGGAGGGGTTGAGTTTTATAGCACATTGGTTATAAATGATAGAACGATTTGTTCTACTTTTTATTTTTGGGGGGCCAGGTAGGTATCTTTAGCTGAAAAGTTTTCACTTTCAAGTTTCAACATTTTACCAAAGAGCAAAATGAAGGTTGCTACAATAATAATGCAGCATTTTGATTGATGCTGGAAATCTAATTAGAAAGGAATGATTGGGGGTGATTCTGAAATTTAGCAAGGATGCAATTGCAGAACCAACTTGTGGATTACTTGCCCATGATGCATCTGATATTTCATGCCCTGCTCAAAGTTCAATTTCACTCCCATTCTAATTATTTATCCTCCTTTCCCTAATTCTGTCTTCATTCTGTCACATAGGCACTAACATCAAGAGGAAATGTACAGCAATCAGAAATAAGATCTTTTCACTTCCACCCAGGAGCTTTGCTACTGATTGCATAAGCTCAAGAGCTTGGCTAAGATTAGCAAACTTGGCACAGGCTAGGGACTGAACTTGGACCTGATCTGAACTGTAGGGACAGTTATTTCTTTGAAATTTTTACTTGCTAAAAAAGAAAGTTTTACTTGCTGAGTAATTCTGATTTACCATAGTAGAATGAATCTACACATAAATAATTCTCATTTGCACAATGCAGATAGCAATGAAAATGCAAGTTTTTTTTTAAAAATGTAAACTGGTTTATTTTCTATAGTTCCAGCAGCTGAGCCCATTGAATATGCCCAGTTTCCTTTCTACCTCAATGTACTGCGTGAAACATCGGACTTTGTGGAAGCTATTGAAAAAGTCAGAAATATCTGCAGCAACTTCACTAACCAAGGACTTGCCAGTTATCCAAACGGATATCCATTTCTCTTCTGGGAACAATACGTTGGGCTCCG
>JARFYF010000104.1:69758532-69768567 GCA_030265395.1 Rhina ancylostomus
GATTTTCTGGTCAGTAAGTGATTGCTATATACTGGAGATTGCTGTGCAAAAATTACAACAGCAGCTACATTTCAGAAGTACTTCATTGGCTCTAATGCAGTTGTGATTTCCTGAAGTTATGAAAAAGCTATATACTGTAAGTGCAAAAATTTATTCATTTTCATTGGGGGAAAGAAGTAAGAAATAGACCATTGATTCACAATTGACCCTCTAACACTACTGAGCAGTACATATTTGCTGTCATTGCAAGGTGTTCACATACTTCATGACCCCATCAAGCATGCCATCTGTCTTGTAAAATTATTTGCAATAATTTGCAAGAGCCTTTATGTCTTTGTGGATTAATCTCATTTATAATTTGGTGCAAATATTTAAAGAATTCCTTTCCATGTTTTTTCACAGCTTTAAATTACTTTTGTTGACGCACAAAAATGCATAAACATTTAATATGCTTATACCAAATTCTTTTCTTTACTATCTTAATGGCACCAGGTTAAATAAAACATGGAGGTCTCCATATAATTGCACTAGCATTAGTGGTTTGCAGCTTTCATATCTTCTTGAGCACCCAGAGTTCAAGTCTTGACTTGCTTCATATGTATTATCTGTTATAATTTCCATGACGATTGAAACTCAGATTTTCAGAAACTGATTAAAATGGAATTGATTTGTTTGTATTTGATTTTTTAGACCCTCAAGATGTTGGTAGGAAAAGTAGGAAGCTAACTTTAGGTCTTGTACCAGATAAAATTCATTATCTGCACTGATCTTTTGAATCAGTAGTGACAGAGCATCCATATACTTTGCCAACTTTTTATCAGAAGTATAATTTTGTAAACTGGAAGCAAGTCTGTACATGCTGTGAATCTGATTAAATAGATACAATATATATTTAACATATTACTTTATTCATAAAATTTTCAATTTTTTAATACAGTATTTTCATTCCATTCTCAGTCAGAAGAGACAAATTCAAAAGCATTCAATTATGTAATTATTTTATGGGATACTATTATGCAAATACTTAATGCAAGATAATGAATTTCCTCTCTCTTTTGGTAAAGATAGTGCCTGTTTCAATAAATTGGCCAGTACATTTCAAGAGAGAGGAATTTCAAACTTTCCAGCTTTTTTTCTGCTAGAATCCCTATTACACAACATCAAAGTCACTATGTGATAGAAAGTGGAGGAGGCACAATCTACTCTCAGTTTCCAATATGCCCAGCTGGATCCTGTCCAATATGGAATTCAATCAGGGATTACAGCAAAAGTGACACTTCCTTCACTTTTTCTTTATTTGCATGAATGATTTCACTGCAAATTTTACCCTTACAATTTACAGAAGCATAAACACATTTATTAATAATATTCAGGTCAACATTACTCTCTGAACTAGCACATCATTTTAATAGCTCTGTTCAGCAGCAGAGCTGGGCCATGCCCAGACTCACCAGAATTCCCTGCCCTCTTATTTCCTCTTCCGATCCCAGATGATAATAGAGTTTTCATTGTGTCTTGTTTAAAGTGAGACCATGAGATATATGACTTAATACATAAATCTACATGGAATCTTCTTGTTCACAATGCTTGATCTTTGCAGGGAAACTCCATGAGTGTAATTCTGCTTTGCACACCTACACAGTTTTTCCATTTAAATTTAAAAGGTTAGTCATGGTATATGGTAGAGAAAATAAATATTAAAAATGGAACTGTTCGGAAACTAATCTGTATCTAGTTTGTACAGGGAATTGACAACACCTTAAAACCCATTTCATGAGTGAGATGGAACTTAAGAGATCAATTCTAGGTTGATTTAGAAATTTGCAAATGGAAATCAGGTTTCTGTCAACTGAAGACTTTGTTTCGTACCTTTCTGATATACGATTTACATCAATAAGTCTGACACTGGTGCTAACCTCAGGTAAACTTAAGCTATGGTGAATTCCACCAGTTGATGAAAACTGTTAAATCTATGTAAGCAGCGGCCAATTAAAAATTCTTACCAACAAATATTAACAAGTAATTTTTGGCTTCAAAGTTCTGTTACCTCTAACTTTTTAAACTTTCAATATTACATCTTATAAAATAACACATATTTAATGAATCAATTGATGCAATTTTCCTCTCAGCTACTGCATTTTGAATTTAGTAGTGCTAAGCAGTAAGGCAGATTAACATTACCAGACCAATCAGATGTAATTGCAGCCACTGGACTAATCACATTAAACCCATAGTTTAATGTTAGCTTCAGGTAATATTTATAAATGCATCTTGTTTCGTGGTTTATAGTCTATGAAATCTGAATCCTTCTGTTATATTGCCAGGTAGCTTGAAATGTTGGGAGTGAAATTGGTTTCGGAAATCAGAAGGTATCTTTTGATTGCCTTAAGAAATGTTGACAACAAGGAGACCTATCATTGCATCAGGTTTATTTTTCTATCCTACCATTTTTAGTGTTGTGTGATGTGATATCAGAATTATACTTTAAACCAGAGATCATGTCTATATTGAACAATAGATTAAAAAATTTGTCAAAAGGAAGAGAATTAAGGCATTTTGGAATATTGCAAATGTCTTGGACTAGGATTTAAAATGACCGCGCATACTGGTTGTGCTGAATGAACAGGTTCCATGTGGTAACTGGCATTTGGACATGATACAGATTTCATTGACGTCACACTTTTCATACTATTTCTTGAAGCAACCTCTGAGACGTATTGAAATATAGCTTCTGAAATAAAAAAATCATTGATTTCAAACAGCAATGTTGGAAAACTATTTATAGAAAATAGGATTAATATTGTTTTGCTATAGTTTATATCAATTGGATTACCTCAACAGAGGGTAGAATTTCAGGAGCGTCAAGTATATTGACATTAGCCGCTGCCTCTTAAGGTAGCAATGTATTGTAGTTGCAGTGAATACCCAAAGCCATTGTGGAGATGAGTGTACTTCCAGGAAAACCTCTTGCCACAATGTGCAGCAGAACACTTTTCTGCCATTCCACTGGATGCCTCAGTGCAGAAAGTAGATTGGAGAGAGATCCTCCAGGTTTGCTCATGTAGTTAAGAACAAACAGGCTATTAACAAAAACAGATTCAACAGAAGCCTTATCACCATCAATGGAGCCATGTCACAAAAAACAAGCATATATCATCAGTGCACAGTGTAATATCTGGCTCATCTGCAACTGCATGTTAATTAGCTTCTTTATTTTATAGTTAACATTTATCAGATACCTTTTATTCCCAACTATGATTGTCAAGAAATCCCATGCAAAATATTGTCTCGTTGTAAAACTAGATTGGATCAGTATATCCTATCTCGGTAATCCTTATCAGTAATTTGACCCTGTATTTACAAAGCCAGTTCTTGGAATCAAAAAACTTTTTGATAGGAAGATAGTCCATTAATTGGCTGAGAAAGTAGGTGAAGGTGTTCTGTTGAGATATGACCTTAAGGCTAGTGAGAAAGATAAAGGAGAATATTAAGGTGCAAAAAAATTCAAAGCATGCTGATTTACACAAATAATCTGAAAATCTCTGTATCTGTTTGCTGCAGCCTTTTGACCTTCATAGCACTTTAAGATGCTAAGTCACCAAATAGATTTTGGGTTGGCCAAGTATTGTGCCTGGCTTCACCATGTCCTGTTTCAAACCTACCTTGAGAAAAATTAAAAGAGAAATTCCATAAAATTAAACTGGTGTATTTAAGCATAAAACTGATGTTGCTTAGATCTTCAAAAACATCTAGGGAGATAAGATACGTTCTCACAAAATTCAGTTCTCTATAGAGAAAAATACATTTTCCACTGATGCTAAAACATGGAACCAAAATTACAAAAATAAATAAAAATAAAATTAAGAACGATCAGATTCAATGATTATTGTACTTGAGTGTTTCAAGAAATAGGATGGAAAGTGTGATGTTAATGAAAACTGTACCAAGTGGAACTACATAAAAAGTGGTTTGGTACTCTTGGTTCAAGGTCAGCAGTCTTAAGTTCAGCCTTGATTAAGACAATCAGAACATATTTCATTAGTGCGATTGGAGCTGTAACCTGGCCAGAGATTCTGCATTACAGCTGAGGTGCCATAAGCTGAGGTCCTAACTTCCCTTGTAGATGCACAGAAAATGTTCTGTGGAGAAAGAAGAAGAGGGGAATTCTGTCATAATTTTGACTAATGTGTAGTATTCAAGTAATATTACTAATAGAGGTGATGCCATTGTTGTTTGTGGGACCTTACTAGATGAAATTTAGTTGCTATTCTTTCCAGCATTATAATCATTTGGGATTTCCAGAGGTCATAAAAGACTTTATATAAATACTAATTCTTTTAATGTATAAGTTAAGGAGATAAGTTTAAATTTCATAACAAATGTGTTAAAATAATATATTTAAAGCAAGTCTAATTTGTTGGAAATGTCTCACCCCATAATAATTGTTCAGGCAACAATGGTGAATTATTTTCTTTCGTACTGGTGGGGCATTGGTACCACTAATATAATTCCGGCATGCAGGAATTTGAAAATTTGTTCTCCAACCATTTCTATCCTGCTCCCAATGTATTTTCTGTATTAATATTTTCTTCAAGGATTCATCAGTGAAATGGAAGTACTGCTTGAAGATATGAGGCAGAGGAGATTTGCCATGGTTAGTAGTGTAGTGTGCTATGCAAGCAGTCAAGCTACTCAGAACGTGTAGGAGGAGTGGAGGAAAAACTTATTGCTGTTCCCAAATAATGAATGGGTTCCATTTGTACGGGTGTCCACATGCCAATTTTGTGAATAAGTCAGAAAATACACAAAATTCACTCAATATGGTAACTGTGTCTCCATAGTATTGTAAAGAATGGCATGAAAAGCACATACTAACAAGAAAGTGCAATTACTAAACATACGTATGTACATGGGACTTTTGAATTTATTAATATTATGGGAGCTCAACCATATGTATGATGCCCCATAAGTCAGGTGTTCATAACCCAGGGACAGCCTGTATATGGGAGGACCTGCAAGTGTGGAATTTCCTCAAGACAGGCATCATATCAAGGCAGGCCTCAGCTCTCCAACTCAGATCTGCTTCAGAGTTCAAGTTTCTATCAGTTGCCATGGCTGCACATGCCCAATGGTCTCAACGTATGAATACATCATAGTCACAGAGGACCTGTACCTAATTTCAGTCAGTTTAAACAAGATTTTTAAAAAAATATTCTATTGGGTAGTACACAAAAGCATTGCACAATATGATCAAATTTCTAGGCTCGTGATGTGGCAGTCACAGCTACTGTTATATTTAGCTTATTCTATAGAGTTTCATTGTCTTTTCCCTTTCTGTTCTGTAATGCTTGGATGAAAAGTCAGCATGATAATTGTTAAAATTATGCTTTTGCATTGCTGATCTCTGGAAAGAACTTCCCCTGAATTCAGCACCAGGACAATTAAAATAACATTTTAGTTTCCCACCCTTCCCCTCATCCGCCTATCACTCCCCTCACCTGGATGTACCCACCACCAGCAGCAACACAATAAGTGCTAGAGGAACTTAGCAGGTCAGACAGCATCTACGGGGAGAAATGGACAGTCAACATTTCAGTTGAGACCCTTCATCTGGACTGGAAAGAAAGGGGGAGATAGCCATTATAAAATGGTGGAGGGAAAGGGTAAAGCAAGAACTAGCAGGTGATAGATGGATCCAGGTGAGGGGGGGTGATAGGTAGATGAGGGTGGAAATGATGTCAGAAGCTGGGAGATGATAGGTGGAAGTGACATAGGGCTGAAGATGATGGAATCTGATAGGAGAGGATGGAGGAACCTGGAATAAAGGGAGGGAGGTGGGGAAGGGAACTGGTGGGAGGAATGTGTTGGTGATAGGCAGATGGAGGGGGAATGGTGGGGGCGGGGCAAGACATAGGGTGATGAGGGCCAGTTGGATCAGGAGAGAGAAAGAAGAAAATAAAGGAAAATTAGGGGAAAAGGGACAGAGGGGAACCATTACTGGAAGTCTGAGAATTTGATGTTCATGCAGCCGGGTTGGAGACTCCCCAGGTGGAATATGAGGTGCTGTTCCTCTAATTTTCATTTGACTGTGACCTGGCAGGGGAGGAGGCTGTGAACCGACATGTCGGTGTAGGAATGTGAACTGCAATTGAAACCTGCCAGCTCTTGCTCCACCCCTTCCCTCCACCTTTTTGTACCGGCTCTCTCCCCTTTGTCTTTCAGACCTGAAACATTGACTGCCCATTTCCCTCTATTGATGTTCCACTGAGTGCCACTTCCCTCCACTGAGTGCCTCCAGCTCCTTCATGTATTGTTCCAGATTCCAACATCTGCTGTCTCTTGCATCAACACTTTACTTTTATTCACTCATTCATTCATGAGATTTGAATGTTGCTAGCAAGGTCATTTATTGCCCATTCCTAGTTGGCCCCTGTACTGAGGGACCTGCTGGGCATTTCAGATGGCAGTGAAAAGTCAACCAGATTGCTGATATATACTAACACTTGTCATCTTGTTTTAAAAAGAGCAAAACAAAAGGAAATAGAGAGAGAACATGTGGATCTGTGAACTTTTCCTGGATGGTGAATTATTCCAGTTTGTTGAGGTCAACACAAGCTGAGCTCATGGCCAGAACATACTTCTTGTCACATGGGACCAGTAGACCATTTCATTGTTGGTCCCTTTGAGAACTGACTGTGCTTTATACACAGTGCTAAACATGGCTGGAGGCTGTTAACCATGATGCCTGACTTAGTACTTGGATCAGTGTTCTGATGAAAGGCCATCAAACTGAAATGTTGACTTTACTTTCTGTTTTATTCTAGATCACATTTGTTGGTATGTAAGCTTAATGAAGAGTCATTGGGAACATTTGTTTTGTCTTTAATGCCTTGTTCACAAGATAGACACGACCAATCATTATACATCAGAATACAACATGTTGAAATGATAACCAAAGGGGAAAAAAGATGAAATTGCCTCTGTTTGCAGTAACAGCCTATTCAGTACTCCCACTGGAGGAAGGAAGTAGGTGTCATGTTCCAACAAATTATAGTCCGATAAAGCTTTTTATTACAGTTTATGTGTGAAATTTCATGGGAATTGTGAACTGCTCTGGCAGTCATTACCAACCACATCTTGTTTGGAAACGAGAGCACTCCTACTGTTTTCCACTGTATATCTTCAGAATACTTGTATTGTTTTGCATACTTTTCAACCATTATGCATGTCTGTTATAGGTAAAAGAGTTCTTTGTTGCAGTAGTGCAGGAAGTCAAATGGTACTTGGTTTGTTATTGTGACTGCTGTTCATCCTCTACTAACTTGGAACAATATTGTCTCTAGTGCTAATTTTAGAGATCTCATCACAAATTATAATGAACTCTTCACACAAGTTAAGTTAATTTTCCTCAAGTAGGAATTACTGTCATATGGGCTTTTTTCCAACTTTGATTAAAGCAAATCTATGTATTATGCTGGGCTTGTTATTATTGTCATTCAGTGCTCAGATCTAAGTAACAGCAAACATGACTTTGGGAAGTTTAAATGTGCTTACCAGGGCTGATACTTACGCATTGTAGGCAAATATGTAGAGTGATTTACACACAGAAAGGTCCCACAAAAATATAATATTTGCTACCACAAGGTTTGGGATAGTATTGGCTGGGGGATAAATGGGATCCAGTTGGTGGAAAAATGCCAGACACAAAAGATTACTGTTTTGTTTCCATCCACTTCAAGAGCCAGAAGGTACCTTTTATTTCTCATTTTATTAGAGAAACATTACCTCTGACTTTGCCTCACAGTCTCAGTACTGTATAAAGTATCAATTTGGGTTAGATATTCAGGTTCTGAAGTAGATGGGGGCAAAGGGAGATACCAACTAGATTGTTAGGAAAGGTTTTGATTCACATTTACCCCTGTAATTGAGACAAAACTTATAATCAGCCTTTAATATTAAAGTTTTTGGGATTGAAATTCATCCTGTTTCATATGTGCACTATAGTAGTGAAGGTATGTGGAATTCCATTTCTAAAATTCAGTTCCATTGCTTATAGTCAAACAAATGTACATATAAGGGCACATAAGAGACTGTAGATGCTGGAATTTGGAGTAACAAACAATCTGCTGGAGGAACTCAGCGGGTCGAGCAGCATCTGTTAGGGGAAAGGAATTGTTGATGTTTTGGCTCAAAACTCTGCAGCAGGGATCTGTCGTGAATGATTCATACCTGGCTTTGATGAAGTTTACCCATTGGAGGATCTGAATAGACATATGAATATACAGAGAAAGGAGGGATATGGACCATGTGCAGGCAGAAGGGATTAGTTTAGTTAGGCAATATTAGCTTAATTAGTTCAGCACAACTTTGTGGGCTGAAGGGCCTGATCCCGTGCTGTACTGTTATATGTCCTATGTGGCTTCTGACAGTGGGATCCAGTATTACAGATCTCTTTACTTAACCATTTAAACAACAGAGAATGTTATAGAATTCCACATACTAATTCCTAACATGTGCCCTAATGTCTAAAGTTCTGCAATGGGAACAGAAATTCATAAAAGCAAATCTATTTTCCTAGGTTTTGGAAGTTTTAAGATACTTCCTAAATAATATTTTTGAGGAAATTGAATTTCATAGAAATTACTTCTCCCATATTACATTAAAATGTACAATTGGATTATCAAGTTCCAAACTACCCTTTAGTCTGAAAAAGAAGAATTTCTTTGTAGGCATGTACCTACAAGGGGAGGTTTTGGATCACCCATACAGTGAGCATGGAGGTACTTCAGAAGGGTGCTTTTAGAAGCATTCCTCAGTCTAGTTTGCTCTTTGCCTAGCTGTTTCCAAGAAAATCTATTCCTGTGTCAATAGAACATCATTTACTGGATATATAGGAAGTTCTCTACTATGCTGAGTTCTAATTTCTCTGCAATATTCACAAACAATTCAGAACCTGTGGCATCTATTTAGACCCTGTTTGAAAACAAAGGAGAATTGTAGCACTTAAAGTGATGTAGAAGTGTTGGTTCAGGAAATCATGCTGTTAAATTACGAATATTTTAAATTCAGATAAATAAGAATTGGTAGAATACCAATAACTGATCTTTAGGTGCAATGCAGATTATTTAACCCTGACTGAGAGAACTTAAGGACATGAGTACAACATTACTAAGCCTTTAAAAGATTGGAAAATATCACTTCACAGATGGTACATATTGGCTGAAGTAACAAATTGAGTTATGAAGATTAGGAACAGTAGGGCAGATTTGCAACCAAAGTAGAGAATACTTGGTGGAGGCAGAAAACATTGTAAAGTGGCAATGATGGTAAGGCTGGCAATACTGAAGGTGAGGAGGTTGCCCAGCTTCATAGGATGTCTCCTAGGATATTTTAGCAGTAAGGGTAGAAATTGCAAAAGTGCTCCCAATCTACCAATGCCTCTTTGGAAAAAGGGGTAAAGCTTGTGAAAATAATGTGCTTCCAACTGCTCTACCTAACTCCATTAATCCATTCTCACCCTATCAGATATATTCCCTTTGTTCTAAACATCCCTCCCCTACCTTATCTGCTACTGACTTGTTTTTCTCTCTTCCTCAGTTCTGATGAAGGGTCCCAGACTGAAACATTAACTGTTTCTCTTTCAACAAAGCTACTAGATCTGCTCTGGTTTTACAGTACTTCTTGCTTTCGTTTCAGATTTTTAACATCTGCAATTTTTTTGATTTTCATATATAGTTTCTATCAGATGGTTTTAATAGCTTTTTTGTGATCTTGTGTCTACATTCTAGCAGAACTTGTTGTGTTGTGGCGACTTACCTTTCACGAACTGGCTCCCAGGATTGCCAGCGTCGTTGGAGGCCCTGACACAAGATGGCGTGGGGCACTCCTTCTTTGTTGGGCTAGTGGAGCCCGCGCGCGGGAAGGTCACGTGACCTGCGCGTGACGTCAGCACGGGAACTGTGTTTATTAAAGGGGCAGCGCACCCCAGTCGTTCATTCGACTCTTGGACTCCAAACAAGTGTCCCGTGTCTTTAT
>JARFYF010000104.1:69882087-69894649 GCA_030265395.1 Rhina ancylostomus
AAGTATCCTGTTCATCAACCAGCATGCATTTCCCATTTGGCCAAGAGAGCTTGAACCATCCTGCACCCTCCACTGGAGACAGTTAAGCTTTCCTTTGCACCACAGCTGCTCTTGCTCACTACTCCCACAGAGATGTGAATAATTGAGCTGCTGCATGATTTATGGAAGGCCTGTGGTAGTGCATCCTTAGTAGAGATGATCTTCACTGAGGAGCTGTCATTGTCCTGCACCGGTGGAATGTGTGAAGGCCCTGTGGGAGATAAAAGGCTTGAATGAGTTCTTTCAGGGTAACAATATTTGAAGAAATCAAATATTCTTTTACAGGAGTGTGCTCTTGCTGCTCCCCTGTTGTACTGACTTCTTCCACCCTTCATTAGAAAACAGGGCATCCCATTGCAACCTCAACCTTTACATCCAGTGATCTTTCAATGAACCAAGATGGAGCCATTTAACTTTCAGATTTCACTCCAACACTTCTTTGTCCTTGGCTTCTAACTCCAAGTTCCTACTAATTGCACGTAGGGAGTGTCTCTTTAAATACTGCAGTTAAAATTGCATGATGTACATCACTAATTGGTCAGAAAAATCAGAAATTATATGGTATGCAATGCTGGATTTAAAAGCTGCTGTCAGGCACATACTTCCTTGTTTCCCACATGCTACTGGACTCCCTGCTCCTATCATGTGGCATACTTAACATCAAGCCCAATTACTCTTCACGGACTGTTGCTTTCCACTAAATGACTGCCACGTTCATTGTATTTGAAATACCTTGGTGCGGTTGTAAGGGGTCTTACAATGCTTTATAAGTGCGAGTCCTTTCTCCCCTTTGAACAGGATGAATTATGATTCTTGTTATGCAGCTGCAGTAATTATGACCAATCGCGACTCAAGAACTTCACCTGCATCCAATGGATTAATAGTATGGATGACATATACCAGTGAGGAACATCCTTCAAGGTGCATTACATATTATTACTTTAAACAATGGTAATGGCAATTACAGTGGTCCCAACGAGATTTTAATTTACAATGCCGTCAAAAGCAGATATGAGGAAAAGGTTCTTTTAATATCTGAACTAATGTCTGCTTTAAGTTACATTAGTTAAATTTAGCCTGGAATCAAAAACAATAGCTTACACTTAAATATTGCATAGAGACTGATGGTGACATTTCAAATGCTGAATGACTAGACTTTGAATCAGAATCAAAATACTATTCATGTTGAAAACTAATGTATGGCAGCAGTAAATCGGACAGAGGGGAATTTTAACATCAAAGTGGGTGAATTTGGGAAATCTAGACACTTACCCTTTTCATGGAGTTGGGATGGGAGATCAGTGAGAAAGTCCTGCTTCTGGGAGGTCAGTTGCTTATTTTATTCTAATGAAGCTGTGTCTGAGAGTTACACCTTTCTTCCTGGTTTGACATTGTCAATGTGTTTCTGCAAATCTGGCCACGAAAGGTAAGTGAGGTTTTTTACGTGGAAGTGGTTTGTGATCACCAGCATTGCGTCTGGGTCAGTAGGTATATTCTGTACCTCCTCCCAACTCCTACCATTTCAGTCTCCCCTACACTCCCCTCTCACTCATCTTCGTTTATCTCCGCTGTCAAGCCATCTCCAATACTGTAATTAAAGCCTGCCCCCTCTATTTTTGTCATTTCTTTCCCAATAATAACCTTGCCCAATTCTGGGCAACAGCTTCTTCTGTAACATTGCCTCCTCCCAACTGGGGAACCAAGTCTGTTGATCAAGCAGATACTGCAACAAAGGTTCACCAGATTGATTTATTTGATTGGGGATTGGCTTATGAGCAGAGATTAAGCAAACTGAGCCTATAATATCTTGAGTTTAGAAGAATGAGAGTTGATCTCATTGAAACATATCATTCTAATGGGCTTGATAGGATAAAAGAATGATTTTTTCCCTGGGATGGAGTGTCCAGAACCACTGATCACATTCACAAAATAATGGCTCAGATGAGAAGAAATTCTTTCATCCAGAGGGCAGTGAATCTTTAGGATCCTTTGCACAGGACGGCTTTGGATGCACCATTGCTGGGTGTATTCAAGACAAGATTGATAGATTTTTGCTTGTTAAGGAAATAATGAGATAAAGGGCTAGTGCAGTAAACTGACACTGAGGTAATGGATCATCCTTGATCTTATTAAATGGTAGAATTTTCATGTTCACCGATGAATTAGAATTGTAGTTAAACTATTATGTAGGCAATTTGCACATGATTGTTGTTTAGGGGAACCTGGTTTAGCAATTGGCCGGTTGATTGGTGATGGTGGCAGATGGGGTATAATTGCTAGGCAGGATTTTGGCAGAATACCAAGCTCTTTTCTGAACAGTCACACCTATATTGACAGGTGATGCTTTCTTTTACAGTGTTTTAGAAAAATATCACTTCTGATAATGCAGCCCTTCTATTGGACTGCAGTAATATTCTACTTTGAGGTTTCAAGTCCTGGAGTGAAACCCGAAGCCATTATTTTAACTTGGAGATATAAGTACTAAAATTGGAGCTAAGCTAACGGAGTATAAATATGATTAAATGGAAAAAGTCATTTATTGATTCTGAGAATTTATTATATATTCATGTTAATGTATTTAATATACATAAGGGTATTCAAGACAGTAAAAAAACTATCTTAACAGATTAAAAACCTTGTTGAAATGTTTATCAAATAATTATAAATCATTTTCTTTTATCTTTGAATTTATTGTTAACTTGCTTTAAGGGTTAACTGGTTAAAAAATAAGAATATCCAGAGTAGATCTAAATTCAGAATTGTGGATATGCCTGCAGTGTTGCTAGAATTCATTAACTCAGAATATTAAGCAGAATATTTATGGAACTGTACAGTGATATTCAAGATGTGCCTCATGCAAAACCTGCCTATTTTCAGCTTGTCAAATTTGTTTCACCTTGGAATGTTTTAAATGGGAAACTTCATTGATACTGACTGTTTTAAAAGAAGTTAAGTGTGCAGTTGTTCAAGTAAATAGCAATTGGTGCAAGAGCAAGCAATAAAGGTTTTCTTTTTTTTAATTGCAGCCCAAAGCATCAGCCTTCCATCCTTCGCTATTTAGGGTTGTCGATATTTTTTTCAGGTAAGAATTATATGTTGATTTATTCATATAAATAAACATTGCGCAAATCTAAGGGTTGTGTTTATTCCTATCTCTTTTCCTGTCATTAACCTCCCTGTCAGAACTTCTCCAAGATTGCAGATGGCACTCTGGTGTTGTACAGAAAGCAGTGTCGATATGAGCGACAAGTCACAAAGAGTGTAGACAGACGTGGCAAATCGAGTTAAAATTGGAAAAGCAGAAGGTCAATGATTATCCATGAAAGGCAAATCAGGATAAAATGCTGATAGAAAAGAAATTGTGGAGGAGCCAACAGATTTAGGAGTATAAATGCAAATTTCTAAAGGATGACAAATAAAAAATTAATAGATATTCTATGTCTCAAATGGGCTAGGATAAAAGGAGAGGAAGTTATACTTAAGTTATTTAGAGCTGTCTTTAGACACCAAATGTCTGTTTTCAGTTCTGGATACATGGAAGGTTACATAAAAAATAGGTGCAGGAGTAGGAGCAGGCCACTTGGCCCTTCAAGTCTGCTCTTTCATTCAATGTGATCATGGTTGTAAATTCGGTACCAGCTTTCTCCCTATAACCCTTGATCCCTCTAGCCCTAAGAGCAACATCTAACTTCTTAAGTATATTTAATGATTTGTCTTCAACTGCTTTCTATAGCAGAGAATTCCACAGGTTCACCACCTCTGGGAGAAGAAATTTCTCATTTCATTAATAAATGACCTACCCCTTATCCTTATACTGTGATTCCTGGTCCAGGTTGCCCAGTTGACCTGATCTCTCTTCATACATCAGTTCAGCCATCCCAGGAATCAATCAAGTGCATCTTCACTGAACTGTGGGGTGGGTGCGGCCTTTGATTATGTTGGCAACTTTACTGAGGCAGCAAGAAGTGTTGACAGAGTCCGTGGAGGGGAGGCTGGTTTCTGTGATGTGCTAAGCTGTGTCCAGTTTCTTGTGGTCCTGGGCAGAGCAGTTGTCATATCAAGCCATGATGCATCTCGATAGGATGCTTCCTTTGGTGCATTGATAAAAATTGGTGAGGGTCAAAGGGGACATGCCAAATTTCTTTAGCTTCCTGAGGAAGTGGAGGTGCTGGTGAGTTTTTTTGGCCGTGACGTCAACGTGGTTGGACAAGGATAGGCTATTGGTGATGTTTACTCCAAGGAACCTAAAGCTTTCAACCCTCTCGATCTCAGCACTATTGATGAACGAAACAGGAACTTCTGCACCACCCCCCCTTCCTGAAGTCAATGGCCAGCTCTTTTGATTTGTTGGCACTGGGCAACATGGCACTAGGCTCTCTGTCTCTCTCCTGTACTTTGACTCATCGTTATTTGAGATTCGATCCACTATGGTGGTGTCATCTGCAAACTTTTAGATGGAGTTAGAGCAGAATCTGGCCATACAGTTGCGAGTGTATAGGGAGTAGAGTGGGGGCTGAGGACTCAGCCTTGTGGGGCACCAGTGTTGAGAATAATCCTTGTGGAAGTGTTGCTGCCTATCCTTACTGTCAGTCTGTTGGTCAGGAAGTCAAGGATCCAGTTGGAAAGGGAGGTGTTGAGTCCCAGGTCTAGGAGATAAGTTCACTTGGAATTATAGTATTGAAGGTGGAGTTGTAGTCAATAAACAATAGTCTAATGTAGGTATCTTTCTTGTCCAGATGCCCCAGAGATGAATGTAGGGTCAGGAAGATGCATCTGCCATAGACCTGTTTCGGTGGTAGGCGAATTACAGTTGGGTTGAGGCTGGAACTGATGTGTGCCATGACCAGTCTCTTGAAGCACTTCATGATATCAAATGTCAGATGTCAGAGCCACCGGTTGGTAGTCATTAAAGCACATTACCTTATTTTTCTTGGGTACCAGGGTGATAGTGGTCTTCTTAAAGCGGGTGGGGACCTCAGTTTGAAGCAGGGAGGGGTTAAAAATGTCTGCAAACACCCATGCAAGCTGATCAGTGCCGGATCTAAGGACACTTAGCATAATTGCTTGCTTAAAGCTTAATTGCTTGCATAAAGACTGAGGGTAATCTAATGAGGTGGTTAAAGTGTCATTGACGTTTGTGTTTCTTGAGTACAATAGAATTTTTCATTTAGTGCTACAGCACAATTTATATTTTTTGAAGTAGTTCTTGTATGTGAATGCTTGGCGCTGGGTAAAGATGAAAAATCACTATCAAAATTCTCAAAGTTTTATGAATCCAGAGAATATGGAACTATTTCTGTTTATTTGCTGCCATTAAGTATTTGTTATCACAAATGCCTTTCATTTATAAGGTTCACTGGCCATGAGTCCTTTCAGTTGCTAAAATCTATGTCACCTTCTCCAAATGAATGGTCATACACATTGGCAGAAAACTAAAGTGAGCTTATTACACTCATTCATTCATTGGGATAATCACCAGATGGAACTGTTAAAATCAGGTCTGCTGGCCTGCTTAAGTTTAAAAGGTGATTGGCAGTTTATGTTCTGTTTGTTGTTGCTTGTGTGAAATTGATATCATCACAATATGAAGACAAAGTAGTTCAATGTAAAGTTCTTTCTTGAGTAACTTCATTGTTACCATTACTTATAAACAAATTTCTTGTCAGTTTTACAGGTGTAATACATCGCTGAAGTTTAAGATGATTTTAGTACATACTATAATTTTGTTAAGTAGCCAAAATCAGATGTACTTTTTGTAAAAGATCCATCCTTAAATATTAAACTGTGTTAAAATTCTTGTCTGCTACATATGCCTTTCATTGAAATATCTTTATATTTAACTTCAAGACCCCCATTGGCATTTTTGTTCAGATGTCTGCCATCTCGGCTCTTTTTTTTGCCTCACCTTCGTATAGCTATTGGATAACTTCCAGGATAAATGTTGAGAGAGTATTGGTAAAGGCTTGAGAAAGAGTCCCCACAAGTCCTCTTCAAATGCAGTGTAGTCAGATGTCTTCAGCAGTGAATAGTGAAAAGCTGAGCATAGTTTAATTTGTGTGCAGTCATCTCCAGCACCAATTTTACTTCTGTTCATCTGCTAACTGTCAGAAGCTGTCAATTGCAATGTTTGCCAGCAAAATGGCATGGAACCTCTTTAATGAGTATTAGAGTGTAATTGACTTGATTATTAAAATCTTAATCATGTTCTAGTGATTATTCTTGGCATTGGCCATGTTTTCTTAAGATGGTATCTTTGTGAAAGGCTGATGTTCCAGCTTGAGAACCCATCTTGAGGATTCTATATCATCCAAATATCTAAAGAAACTGGAAATCTAAAATAAAAACAGAAAATATTGGAAATACTCAGCAGGTCAGACTGCATCCATGGAAGAGAAACTGTGTTTAAAGCTTCATGTTGAAGATACTTCATCAGAACTAGGAAGGAGAGAAAAGAAGCTTGTTAAGCTGCAGGGAGTTTGGGAGAAGCAGGAAGTCTATGATAGGGTAAACCAGGGTGACCATAGGGATAAGCTATAAGCATGGTGTAGGAGTTGCAAACTGTAGAGGAGAAAGACATGCCTGGCTGGTCAGACTAGGCATGTCCTTCACTTCCAGAGAATTTTTTTTTAAAAAAAACAAACACTGAGCTAAGATGACATACGATCGACTGATACAGATAGGAAAATCAAGTTATCTGAAGATGTAGAATTCAATATACTGTATTTGATAAAGCATACATTTATGTCTTTGTGGTGAACAGCAGTATCTATAACATATTTTAGGACTAAAATTACAATCTGGGCCATAACAACAAAGAATAATGAGTTCCGATATTAATAAGTTAGATTTAATACAATTTCTTCAATAATAATCTCATTATGAATTTCATTGTGGGAATTTTCTGAAAGTAATAGTTCTGCTTTTAATTACCTACCTCAATCTTGTTGTAGACTTTATTACTCAGTTTTGTTTTATTTTAATTTTTTTCTGTATTTTTTAATAAAAATGGAAAACCAATTTGAGAATAGCTGTTTGTTGTTTCCCATGTAGTAGAAGTGCAGCAAGACAGAGTTATCGTTGTTGCCACTTTAAGGTGCTAGAGCTGTGTGAGTGGTTGTTTTTAAATGGTTCCTGCAGCAACAGAAGATAGAGTTATTCAAAGGAAATGGTTCAACAGGATCTGTTCTGTGCAGTGCATTAGGGTTATTTTAATATAGCAAATCTTGTGAAAATGTTGGAAGGAGATGTTGATTTCATTTGATTTTTTTTCATTAAAAACACATACCCTCACTTCAGTTAAGAATATAGTATCTTGAAAAGCCAATCATTTTTCATATTGTGTATTTTCATGCTTGTATCAGTAGAAATATAGATGGTACAACCAAATTATCAAGATAAAGATAGAACAGATGTCAGTATAAGGTTAAACTGTAGATTATGCTTAACCAGCACGTACCGGGAACTGCATGGTTTAATAAGAACAATACTAGTCTCCATTTGCACAGCAGTTTGCTGTTCTCATGCAAGAATTATTTATCATGCAAAATAATTTGCATTTAGTTAAATTTATCAGAAAAATGTACATGATATACTCGCTTTGCCAAATGCATATTAATTTTGATTTGAAATGTACCAAACCATGTAAATTCAGGTTCTCAATTATATTTTAAAATTTACACTACATGAACTGTCTGTGACCTATTTTTTACATTGGGTCTAAAAGGCAGGCATTGAGAAAATTCCTTGTCTCTTCATGTAAGCAGCTGAATTTAAAGAGCAGGCAGCTGTATTATTTACAACCACATATTATTCCTGCTTTTCTATGAACCACGATCCGTTAGCTTTGGATATAAACAGGTTTATTGTTGTGCATGAATGCACTGTTAAAATCTGGATGACCGGCATTAATGTGTGTTAACTGTGTGATTTTTGTTTTGTCTCTTTAAATCATAAGGACCATTCTACTGGAGACTGATGGGCATCCAAAAATTATAACCATTATACAAGCATTTACTCAATGTTTTGTGCAAGTTCTGCTGCAGGTGCAGACTCAGGTTAGTTGTTTTTCAGTGTCTAAATGAAAAGAGCCATTTACTGTTAAAAGCATTTCATTGAGTTATTGACAGGCCTCGTAAATTTAAAATCATGGTATCTGGTACAGAGGTCATTATTCATGTGTAAGCCTGCATGTTGAACTACAACAGGTTATTTAACTAAAGGGGCAGTGTAGTCAAGCCCAACTGTCTCTTCCACTGCATGTTTCCAGTGGAGGTCTCTGAATTGAGAAACACTTCCAGTTATTTCTTTTCTGCTTCCCGTACACCAATTGTTCCAGTTCTGTTGTGGCTTAAGATCAGCTAAGAGCTGATGGGAATTGTGTCTGGTGTCTTTCCGGTCAGGTACTTGCTGGATTTAATTTAATGTCAGGACATTAACTTTGATATTTCAGTTAAGAAAATAGTGACTTTTAAGAAAATTATTATTTATTGCCCATCCCACCTTAGCTATAAATAGTGGCAGTGAGCCGCTGCCTTAGTTTACTGTAATCTGACAGTGAAATTAAGTACTTTTGTGCAGCTGCCATGTCACTTTATAGGAATGTTTATAATCAACTACATTGGTTGGGACTTGAGTAAGATATTGATTCACTTTCTTCTCTAAAGAACATTAATGAACTCGTTGGATTTATACATTATTCGAGCAGCATTACTTTTATTGATTCCATTTATTGATCAAGTTAAGTATTATATTTACAATTCTGGCCGATGATCTATCAATTCTGTTTCTTATTATTATTATCTTTAAATCCAAGTTTTTAATATATATTCAGTGAGATTGTGTTCATGTGTTGCATCTAAAGATCTCTGTAATGTAAAGTTCCTGTAATTAGCACCCCTTTGAATGTAAATTGCAGCATTTCAGAAAAAAATTTTGTTCGTAACAGTCCAGTTGCTTGTATGCTAAGCCATTTGTTTTGGTTTTTCAATTGGAATTTTGAATAACTAATAAGAAATGTACTTCGTGAATTTATAATCTCTATCTTCATATAGAGACCTACTCAGTAAACATGCAGTTCTTTTCAATGTGTTTCTAATTTTCTTCCCACCACACTGCCCCTACACCCACACCCTTAAGATGCCGCTGAAACTCTACTTTCCACATAATCAGCAGTCCCTTGTGGTGGCACTACTGACAAATCCATCAGGTAACTTTTGTTTGCAATTTAAAAAGAAATAGCTTTTTTGTTTTGATTTCATACAGATATTATGTCATTCTATATACTCTAGTTTGATAAACTGAGAATATTTTGTGAATTCTAGCATATTTTTGGAAAGGACATATTCAATGGAAAATTAATCTGTGGGTCATTATTACTATCACCAAAAAAACTTCCCTTTTCTAGTTCATGTATATTAAAGCATGGTTTTTCCATAGTGTCTTATTAAGATTTTATTGCCATATGATTATCTTGTTTTACATGGTTTGGTTCAACATATGGTGGGTGAACTGTAAACTGCAACCTCACAAGAAACTATAGACTTGAAAACTGAACATGATGGGATTGATATTTTCTTTATCTTCAGCTCCTGGTAGTAGTTGGGAGCAGGCAATTGCCTACCCATTATGGAACTCATTCAATTTTCATTTCATTGATTTCAATTTACTCATAAGGTTACCACACATGCCGTAAAGACAAAATACGTATGACTTTCATTCCCCTTCCTATATCTCACCCTTCTTTTAATTCATTTATTTTCTGTTTTAATTTTTTGTTTATGCTACACATTACAATCAGATGGAGTTGGTACATTTCTCCCCGTTAGCTGTCAATGCTACCATTGTATCTAACGCATGACGGTGCATTGGATCTTTATGAGGTATGTTCATCAGATCTGGGAAAGAGAGAAAACAAACTGGTTTAAACTGCAGAGAGAGTGGGTGGGGGGAATGGATAAAAACAAAGATAGCATCTCTGACAAAGTGAGGCCAGGGTTGCCCAGATGATTCCAATGTATACAGAGCTCTATGGTTATTAGACTAATGAAAACAGTTCGAGAGAGAGAAAAAAACAAACTAAAGAACATGTTAAGGTTGTGAAATGCAAGTCAGGGCTGTTGCTGAAATGAGAATGTTGGAATTGCCCAGCATATCAGGCAGTGTCTAAGGAGAGAGAAAAACTTAGTTAATATTGCAGATGGATAACTTTACAACACTCCTGGCCTGTTCTGAAAGAATTAGATAAAGTGAATTGCCTGAAATTGTTAAATTCAGTAGTGATTTCAGAAGGCTGCGATGTATGCAAATGAAGATGAGGGCTGTCAATCAAGCTTACATTGGGCTACGCTGGACAATGCAGGAGAACTCATGTTAAATCCACCAATTGCTCCCTTTCTCACAACTCTTTCCAATGCAGCTGCGAGAGATAAAACATCTGCTCTTGTACTTCATCCCTTCCTACCATCAGGGATCCAAACAGTCCTTCCAGGTGAAGCAGTTGCATTTCTTTCAAAAGTGTATTGCTTTTTGGTGTTCACATTGTGGTCTTTCCTACAGTGGAGAAACTAAATACAGATTGGGTGACTACTTTGTGGAGCACTTTCAATTGGTCTGCATGGACGACCCTGAAATTCCTGTTGCCTATCACATTAATTCTGAATCCCTTTCCCACTCTGATCCATTTGTCGGTGGTGTCCTGCACAGGAGAGAGGTGATATAATAAATGCAGTCTTATCCTTTCACTTTCCTATATTCAGTGCATCTTAATGAGCTTTAGTCTGCATACATTAGTTCTTACATTCATTGCACCTTAATGTATGAACTAGAGGGTGAACAGTTTCCTCCTGAAATAACAAAGATAATTCAAGTATTTGCTATAACCAGCAAATAATTTTCATGAAAAGAACTATAATTTTGAAAAATCATCATATGCTAGCTATCATTACATATTATAAGCAAATTATGTTCATATATATTTATCTGCTGTAAGTGGTGGAAACCATGACATTTTATCATTTGATCCTGAAATGTTAAAGTTCATTAATATGCTAGAGCTGTCCATACAAAATATTGGCAGTCAGTCTTTATTATAAAACTATTCCTCAGAGAAATGTTAGCTATATTTTGTGAATTACAATAATATTCAAGTCTTACTGCTTAATCATTTAACTGATCCAAAAAGATTGGATCTTAGAACATTTGCTCTGTTGGTTTTTGATGATTGTTCAACCATTTAAAGAACTGGATCACAGAGATTTAACCATATTTAGCCTGCCACCCTCAATGATAAGTTCAATTTTTATTTTGTGTGCAAGGAACTCTTTATTGTTCTTGGACACGTTGTTCCTGTGTGTTCAGACACCCTTGGCGAAAGAGACGGTTAGGTGTTATTTCAAGTATAGTAATTTCCTTTTGACCTCTTGTATTTCTGACAGGCATACTGTTGATACAGGCACACTATTTAAAATAACTTGTGGATAATTATATTGATTATCTTTCCCTATATGATTTGACTTTGCCAGCCACTAAAATAAGTTGTGGCAGTTCAGTACATAATGAGGCATTTGAAAAATTATCCATTGCATCTCAGCCTTTTTTATATTCATTAATCATTTCTATGTTCAAAATCTGTTCAAGTGGAAGATGCATCTATGGAGTATGAACTGATAAACCTGGAAGATGTTTGAATTGATTTCAGCACAATCAATCTACAGCAGTCTCAAAAGCATAAATTTACTGGTGACTAATTCTGACTGTCTTTTCTCCACATCTTTCTTTTCTATTTTCTTTGGTTTACTGTTTTTTTAATTAATTTGTCTTATCTATGTAAATCATTAGCACATTGTACTAATAAATGAATACATAAAAACGGCCTGAGTCTTTGTTGGAACTTTTATTCAAGCATAGGAATGGGGGTAGACCATTAAACCCCTCGAGTTCATTCTTTCATGGCTGATTTATTCTATTTACCTGCCTTTGATCCAAATTCCTTGGTACCCTTGTGTAAAAGGAAATCCATCAATCTCAGTAAGCCCATAAACCAATTCAAGTGCCTTCCAGGTTTCAAACTATATCTATACATTTTCTACTTAAACAGGTATTTGGATGTAGAAATGATTAATTAATACAAAGATGCAATGGATAAGTCTTCACAAATTCCTCATACTACTTCAGTGTCTTGTAAGGTTCAATTGATTCAATACCGTTACCTTTTGCAGGACAGTTTTCCAGATCTCCACCACCAGTTGTGTGAAAAAGCACTTACTGATTTCACCTCTAAAGGTCTAAGATTTAATTTTAAGGTTGTTTCTTTTCTTCTTTCTGCACTCTTCCACCTTGTTTGTTTCCAGGATCATTAGCGATAACAACTAGCAATTTTTTATGCTCTGGTTCTTTAAAAGCAGGGAGTGACATGTAAGGCAATTAGGTTTTGGAATGGAGTTTGAGGCTCTGGATAGCTGAAAGCAATATTGCCAATTGAAGAATGCAAGGATGGAAAGTTGCAGAGTGTCAGCTAGAAATTGGA
>JARFYF010000104.1:70035014-70046384 GCA_030265395.1 Rhina ancylostomus
CTTTTGATCCTGCACATTGGAGCCTCCATACCAGGTGGTGATGCAACCAGTCAGAATGTTCTCCACCATACATCTATAGAAATTTGCAAGAGTCTTTGGTGACATCCCAAATCTCCTCAAATTCCTAATGAAGTAGAGCCGCTGGCATGCCTTCTTTGTGATTGTATTAATGTGTTGGGCCCAAGATAGATCCTCTGAGATGCTGACACCCAGGAACTTGAAGCTGTTCACCCTTTCCACCACTGACCTGTTAATGAGACAAGTGCGTGTCCTCCAGACTTCCCCTTCCTGAAGTCCACAATTAAATCCTTGGTCTTTCTGACGTTGAGTGTGAGCTTGTTGTTGCGACACAACTCAACTAGCTAATCCATCTCACTCCTGCACACCTCATCGCAATCTGAGATTCTGCCAACAACAGCGGTGTCATCTGTGAATTTATAGATGGTGTTTGAGCTGTGCCTAGCCACACAGTCATGAGTGTAGAGAGAGCAGAGCAGTGACCTGAGCACGCATCCTTGAGGGGTGTTTGTGTTGATTGTCAGCAAGGTGGAGATGTTACTACTGATCCACAACTGTGGTCTCCTGATAAGGAAGTCGAGGATCCAGTTGCAGAGGGAGGTGCAGAGGCCCAGGTTTTGAAGCTACTTGAGTAGTACTGAGGGGATGCTGGTGTTGAACTCCGAGCTGTAATCGATAAACAGCAGCCTGACGTACTGTATGTTTTGCTGTTGTCTAGGTTCTCCAAAGTCGAATGAAGAACCAGTGACTTTGTGTCCACTGTAGACCTGTTGCAGCGGTAGGCAAATTGCAGCGGGCCTGGTCCTTGCTCAGGCAGAAGTTAATCTAGCCATGAACAAACTTTCAAAGTACTTCTTCAACAGTAGATGCAAGTGGAACTGGGCGATAGTTGTTGAGGCAGCTCACCCTGTTCTTCTTGGGCACCAGTATGATTGATGCCCTTTTGAAGCAGGTGAGAACCTCAGAACACAGCAGTGAGAGGCTGAAGATGTCCTTGAACACTCCAGCCTGTTGGTCGGCACAGATTTGCAGTACCCTGCCAGGTGCACCATCGTGGCCTGACACCTTGTGAGGGTTTACCCTCTTAAAGGATGTTCTAACGTTGGCTTTCGAGACAGAGATCACAGGGTTGCCAGATGCGGTGGGGATTCACACAGGTGTAGTGTTTTTTTTCCCCTTTCAAAGCGTGTATAAAAGGCATTGAGCTCATCGGGGAATAAAGCATCACTGCCACTTAAAGGAAATAATGACAGGCAAACCCTGCCACAGCTGTCGCGCATCTGACTATGTCTCTAACTTCACACAGAATTGCCTTTTTGCTCTCATAATAGCCTTCCGTAGGTCGTACCTGACTTCTTGTAGGGTTCTGGATCGCTGGTCTTGAACGCCATAGATCTAGCCCTCAGCAGACTGCGAATCTCCTGGTTCACCCAGGGCTTCTGGCTTGGGAAAACTCGATATGTTCTCAACAGCGCACACATATCCATTCAGGGCTTGAAGAAGTCAGTGACAGCCACGAATGGATGAATGGCTTATTCATTCAGATCTGAAGATGAATCCCTAAATATGGTCCAGTCCACTGATTCATAGCAGTCCTGTAAACACTCCTCCACCTTCCTTGACCAGACCTTCGCAGTCCACACCATTGGTGCTGCGGTCCTCATTCTCTGCCTATGTGCCGGGAATAGAAGCCTGGTGATCAGACTTACAGCACGGGATGGCACGGTAAGTATTCTCAATGGTGGTGTAGCAGTGATCAAGTGTGTTGGCTCCTCTGGTTCTGCAGGTGACATGTTGGTGGTAGCCTGTCAGAGACTTCTTCAAGCTAGCCTGTTTGAAGTCCCCCGCGATGATACATTATAGTTGTACCCTCATTGGATTTGTCATTCCCTACGTCAACTCTTTTATTTGGGGGTCAATTTACAACTTCCACTAACATTTCCTACTGCTTGCACCTCTTGACGTTTAGCTTCTCTCCCTGGTTACACAGCAGCCATATCTCCATAACTGCAATTATATCTTATCCAAATTTATTTGTGCAGTTACAGGCTGACCCCAGGTTACCAATGCCTGACTTATGGATACCCCTACATACGAGCAAGCTCCCATATTACTAAATTCAGAAATCTGACATACATGCATATATCCTTTCCTACAAACAGCAGAACTAGATTCCTCTCTCTCTCCACTTTTGGTAATTGTTTTTTCTTATCAGTCCTGTGTGCTTTTGATGCCATTCATTACAATACAATGGAGTTATGGTCACCAAGTGATTTTTGTATACTTTCTGACTTATGAACAAAAATCGACTAATGGACATCTGTAAAAAAAGAATCTGTTCATTACCCGGAGATGACCTCTAATTCTTCAACCTTATTATGAATACTTAAGGCTTGCACTTTATATTCTTTTGTCAACTTAGCATTACCACTCTGTCTCTCTTTCTTCATCTCTGTCCTCCACCCTTGCCTTCCTGACTTGTTTCTATCGTCCCAAATCTTCCCAGTCATGTTCCCATTCATCTGCTATTCTTGTTTAAATCCAGCACCAGCAAAAACTCCTGAGAAGACACTGGTTCCAATCTTTTACTATTAAAATACCTAATCAAATGCTGACACGCATTCTTCAGGGTAACTCCTACCTTAAAGATAAAAAAAAAGTGGTAACAAATTTGGTAATAACAGTGGAAATGGTGTAACAGACTTTCATTATCTACTGTCATACGTGGAAAAGTAGAGGCTGCAAAGTCAGATGAACTTGAGGAGAAATGATGACAAGTTCAAACGATAAGTTTAGAGTAACACATAGTGCCATAATCTATGGATGATACACTCAAAGTGTGTCATTACTTAGGTTTTATAAGAAGAGAGTGGACTGAAATTGCATTGTAACATTGAACTTGCATTGTAAGTTGACAATTGGCAAAGGCTCAATGAACCCTTCCAATCCTCTAAGATTTCTTGGTTAAGAGTCAGCAAGCATGATGTTTATGGGCAAATAAGATTTAGTGCAAGTCAGGAAAATGAGTTTAAGATAGTGTGAGATGAGATCACAAGGACACCATTGGAATAACCAAGTCCAGAAGCAACAAGGAGATGAGAGTTAAAGTCGGGCAATGTCACAGCAATGGAGATAAGAGATCTTGAAGATGGAGAGGATGGGATCAGTGAGCCTTCCTCAGGGTGAAAGACCAATGGTAAAGAACAATCTGGTTCAGCCTCAGACAGTTGCCCTTAATAGAGGTGTACAAGATCACAGATAGGATAGAAAGAGGGAAGCTGTGGATGTCTCAAAAATCAGGGCCACATGAGATAACTATCAGTTGCTTAGCTTAAAAACTTTTGTGGACAGTCCTTCAGTGAGGACAAGGAAGGCTGTTAGGTAGGAGATGGAACAATGCAAACCCAAAGTTTGCAGAAACACCTACTTAACTCCAAGTTGGAGGTAGTATCATGAAAAGCTAAAATATATAACATTACCAGGAAAATGAAGAAGGCTTTCACAATGTCCTCTGCTCTGCCCCTGAAATGACTCAGAGTATGGGTTTAATGATGCATTGTTAAGAACGTCTTCATACAAGTGTCCCCTGCGTACATTTGATGCAAAATTTCTGGGAGGTTTTGTGAACGAAAAGTATGGTTCACAACAACTATAGACGTTTCTTGGTACCGTCTTTGACTCCATGTCTGTACTGAGTTACTGATTTCTGCTATGCTGGAGGTGAGAGGAAAGGTACCAGAGCTACTGTCTCAATACTCCTAGCCTGAGGAGCAAAAAGTTAACCAGGGTTCCACTCTTGATCACCACAAACCACCACAAGCCCAAATTCCCCCACAGTGCAAATTGTGGGGAATTTGGGCTTGTGAATATTGTAACATTCCCTCACTGTCTCAGCTCATACCTGGTGAACTGCCATTCAGGTGAGATCCTAAAGCATGCTTAATCCTGTTGGAATCTGTGGACACAGCCAAAATAATTTAGGAGCGAAAAAGACAGAGTTAAAGGGGACAACATCAATCTGTAAGTGGCAACTTAACTTCTGTGTCCACGTTAGTGGAAAAAGACCTACCAGCCTAATCCCACTTTCGAACACCGGTCTGTTTCCCTATTGGTCATGACACTTCAAGTACAATCCAACTATGATCGGAATATGCCAAAACTTTCTGCCCCTGCCAACCTTTCACCAGTGACTTCCAGAATACACCACCCTCCAAGTTAAAACGGTTTTCCTCATCTCCTGGCTAATCTTTCCACTTTAAATCTATGCCTCCTGATTTTTTACCTCATTGCGAAGGGGAATAGGTGCTTCCTATTTACTCTATCTAAGCCCCTCATACTTACTTCTATTTATGCCCCTTATTAAGCACAGCCTTGTCTCCAATTACCTGAACTTCCTCTGTTCCACAGAAAACAACCCTAGCACATGCAATTTTTCCTCATAGTTAAAAGTGTTCCAGTCTTTGCAAGTTCTTGTAAAAACAGATTGTCTTAATGTGCATGTGGTACTGCAGTTGTACTGGGAATATAGGCTACAGTATCTGGAAGGAGGAGTTGTGGTGGTGGGGGGAGAGAAAGCAGGGAAGGAGACAAATGGAAAGAGGGTATTGGGGGAATGAGGTGAGAGAGGCGGATTGTGGAAGAGGGTGTGGGCAAGATCATGTATGTTGGCATCCACCCACATGTGTGAACAGATTGTGACTGGGTGTGGGCATAGCATGAGTTGATATGCCTATGTATGGGCAAGCAAAGCCTGGTTTCCAATCACCTTGGACTTCCTAGCAACTGGATCTAGACTTTGTCCTATCAAGACTGTGAGGTAGCTGGTGTGCCATGGCATAGAACATCGAACAGTACAGCACAGTACTGGCCCTTCAGCCCACGATGTTGTGCCAAGCTATATAAACCTTATCCACATTCAATCTATCCCCCCTCTATTTCACTTCCCATAACCCTTTATTTTTCTGTGCCTATCTCAGAGTCTCTTAAATGACCCTATTGTATCAGCCCCTACCACCACTCCCAGCAGTGCATTCCAGGCACCAACCACACTGTGTAAAAAAAAACCTAACTCTGACATCTCCCCTGAACTTTCTTTCCTCCAAGCACCTTCAACAGTTGACCTCTAGTATTGGTCATTATTGCCCTGGGGAAAAGATGCTGGCTGTCCAATCTGTCTATGCCTCTCATAATCTTATATAACTCTATCAAATCACTTCTCATCTTCCATCGCTCCAAAGAGAAAAGTCCCAACTCGCTCAACCTCTCCTCATAGGACATGTTCTCCAATCCAGGCAGCATCCTTATAAATCTCCTCTGCACCCTCTCCAAAGCTTCCACATCCTTCCTATAATGTGGCAAACAGAAATGAACACAATATTCCAACTCTGGTCTAACTAGAGTCCCTCTTGGCTCTTGAATTCAATTCCCCAACTAATGAAGGCCAGCACACCATATGCCTTCTTAACCACCCTAACAACCTGTGTGGCAACTTTGAGGGATCTATGTACTTGGACACCAAGATATCTCTGTTCCTCCAAAATGCTAAGAATCCTGCCATTAACCATGTACTCTGCCTTCGAGTTCAATGTTTCAAAGTGTATTACTTCACACTTCTCTGGATTGAACTCCATCTGCCACTTCTCCACCCAGCTCTGCAACCTGTCTATATTCTGTTGTAACCTCTGACAACCTTCTGCACTATTCACTACACCTTCGTGTCATCTGCAAACTTACCAATCCATCTTCCACTTTTTCATCCAAGTCATTTCTAAACATCACAAAATCACAAGGGATCAAAGAACAGATCCCTGCGGAACACAGGAACTCCTGGTTAAATACTCCCCTTCTACAACCACCCTCTGCCTTCTGTAGGCAAGCCAATTTTCCATGGATCCCATACCTCAAGACTTTCTAGATGAGCCTACCATGGAAAACCTTGTCAAAAGCCTTGCTAAAATCCATATATACCACATCCACCACACTATCTTCATCAATTTGTCTTGTCATTTCCTCAAAAAACTCTATTAAGCTCATGAGGCATGACCTACCCTTCACAAAGCCATGCTGACTATCCTTAATAAGACTATGCTTCTCCAAATGCTCATAAATCCTGTTCCTAAGAATCCACTCCAATAGTTTTCCCACTACTGATGTAAGACTCACTGATCTATAATTCCCACGATTATCCCTTTCACCTTTCTTGAACAATGGAACAGTGTTTGCCATCCTCCAATCCTCTGGTACCACTCTTGTGGCTAGGAAGGACTCAAACATCATCATTAATGCTCCAGCAATCTCTTCCCTCACTTCCTATAGTAACCTGGGGTATATCCCATAATGCTTTTTAATACTCCAACTCTGCTTCTTTCTTAACCTCGACATGCTCTAACACATTTGCCTGTTCTACGCTACACTCTCACTGGTGAATACTGAAGCAAAATATTCATTCAGGACCTCCCCTACCTCTAGGCACAATTTTCCCTCTTTATCCCTGAGCAGTCCTACTCTTGTTCCTCACATATATGTATGCCTGAGGGTTTTCCTTAACCTTACTTGCCAAGGCCTTCTCATGTCCCCTTCTAGCTCTTTTCAGTTCCTTCTTAAGCTCCTTCCTGGCTACCTTATAACTCTCAAGAGCCCAGTCTGATTTTTGTTTCCTAAATCTTGAACATGCTTCCTTCTTTCTCTTGACTAAACCTTCCACCTCTCTCGTTAACCATGGTTCCTTCACCCTGCTATCCTTTCCTCATCTCAGTAGGACAAACCTATCTAGAACCCCATGTAAGTGGTCCGTAAATAATCTTCACATTTCTGTGGTGCATTTACCAGAGAACATCTGTTCCCAATTTACACTCGCAAATTCCTGCCTAATACCATCATAATTTGCCCACCCCCCCATTAAACTTTCCCATAACATCTGCTCCTAACATTAAAAAAAATCATGTCCAAATATCTTCTGCTTTGGGGAAGCAAATCATCCTAGAATCAGGGGACTGTCTAAAAAGAAGAATGACAAGTAAACAACAGCCTATTTTATCATGTTTGATTTCTAACTTTTCTTAGCTCTGATTAAAGGTCATCAACTTGAAGAACTTATCATTACTCTCTCCACAGAAGCTACTTTACTTGCGGAATACTTCCGGCATTTTCTGTTTTCATTTCAGATTCATAAGATCCACAGTTTTTGACTGGTGGATATATTTTAGCAATTGATTTTAATCACAAACTGGTTTGCGATGCAGTGACATACATGGTAAGTACAATTTCCTGTTGGCTATCTCACAATTAGAAGTTCACTCACATGATTACATGGCATGCATAACAAAACATTTATATACACAAAAGGGTTATTTCTGTTAGAAATGATGCTAGCCATTGTGATCAATGAAAGTACATACTGGCCTTGGGTCAAAATTATTACCTGAAGTTTCAGAATGAAACAAAATATTTAACTTGCACTGCATGGCCCTCAACTCATATGATATATCCAAGGCTGGAGAAAATAACCTCAGGAATCTGTTGTATAAATAGGAATCCAGACATACAGCATACTGTGTACACACCCCCGCATAAACAGAGTTGAAAGCTAAAAATAACGTACCATCATGTCTAACTTTAGGAACTGTTTAGCATTTTTGCCTATCCCAAATACTTAGCGTGCATTCATTCACAAATCCAAAATCTGCAGTAATATGCAATACTTCTTTTAAACTTGCACCATTTCTGGCTGGCCCAGATTTACATATTTGTCATAGAGAGATACAGCACAGAAACAGGCCCTTCAGCCCACCAAGTCCGTGCTGACCACCAAACACCAATTTTTTACACGAATTCTACACTAATCCATTTTGTTCTCCCCACATTCCTATCAATTTCCTCTCATATTCTATCACTTATCGACACACTAGGGACAATTAATCTCTCAAACTGATGTGGGAGGAAACTGGAGCACCTGAAGGAAACCCCATAGTCACAGACAGCAAACTTCACACAGACAGGATTGAACCTGGGTGGCCGGACTTGTGCTAGCTGCATCATTGTGCCATCCACTTGTGTTAGTATGTATTAGATGCTTTATACTGGTGCTACAATTATATCACTCTTCTCACTTACATTGATATTTACTGGCATGTAAATGGCAACCAAATGATAAAATGCAAGATGGGGCTTATTAGGTATAAAGAAGATAATAGGGTAAGGGTAGAATACTTGATATTACTGCAGGAAGGGTGGCTGAAAATATTGGTAGGAGCTGATCTGGTAGTAAAGGCCAGGATGAAGACAGATAGGCAAGATACTCTGAAAAGACTGGCTACTCTTCCCAGATTGGATAAGGGCTTACCATAATTCCAATGTTCCGAGATAGAGAGGTTCCACAGGATTGGAAAGTGGTTTATGTGACATTCTTGCTCAAGAAGGAGTATAAGCACAGAAATTATAGGTTAGTGAGTTTAACTGGTAGGATTTGGTGTCCTCCAATTTCCTCCCACATTCCAAAGACATGCTGGCTGTTTGGTTAATTGGCAAGTTATCCCTAGTGTAGTGGCTAGTGGGAGGTAATCAGGGAGTATTAATGGGCACATGAGAGAAAATAGTTTGTAGGGAAGTGGGAGAGTAGAGGATTAATGGGATTGCTCTTAGGGTCGGCATAGACGACGGGGTGAATGGACTCCTTCTATGTCAGAAGAAAGTGAGAAATAGTATGAAACTTGACTACTGGAAAGCAGAAAAACTTCAAAGTTTGCAAATGATACCAATATTGCATGTGTGATACCAACCTTTTGCAAGAGGACATAGACAGACTAGCAAAAAAAGGGGGTAGTTGGAATCATATACAGGGAAGTAGAAAATTATGCACTTTGGTATCAGGGATGAGGTCAGGCAACATAGAACAGAACAATTTGGTGGGCTCATGTGTATGCATCCTTGAAGATGGCAGGACATATTGACAGTCATTAGTAAAGTATATTTGGACTTGGGTTTCATTAATAGAGAAATGGAGTACAACAGAAGAGAAGCTATTGTGCAATTTCATAAAGTACTGGTTAAGCCTCATTGCAACCAGTTCTGGTCACCAAAGTACAGGAAGGATCTGTAGGTACATAGAAGATTTATCAGAATGGTTCCGGATGAGGCATGAGGAATGAGGAATTTTAACTGCAAGGTTAGTTTAGGGAAGCTGTGGTTCTCCTCAGAGCAAAGGGGAATGAAAGGAGATTTTAATCGAGTGCAAAATTATGACTGTACCCATTAGCTGTTCGTACAAAGACAAGGGGACACAGATTTAAAGCTTTGGGAAAGAAATACATTGGTGAGTAAGTGGGGGTGGGAGGGAGGTGGGTTGAACCAGCGGGGAAGGGTGAATCAAGGGTGAGCATGGAAGAATGTGAGAAAGTCAATAATAACCTGGAACTCAGCCTAAAAGGGAGATGGAAGCAGAGACAATTAATGATTTCAACAGAAAATTGGACAACCACTTGAGGGAACTAAACTTGAAGGCTTCCAGGACAGAACAGAATGTGGAACTGCCTGGGCTGCTCGACATAGCAGGCTGGCAGAGATTCAATGGGCTGGGTGGCATAATGATTCTCTATTTCTCTATGACAATGAGATGAGCTTTGAACCACATATCCATATCAGCAATGCCACTGTCTATTTCCAACCTCCTCCACCATGATGATCTGCCCTGCCTCAGCAAAATTTCTGCCAAAAGATTCATCCATGCTATATTATGACATAAACTCCAATCTGATCTGTTCATTCCTGGTTAGGTTTCTTGAAGTTGAAAAACTGCAGAGCACAAGAAAAATGCTGATTTTGTTGGAACATTGTCAGAACGTAAGATATTCCAATCCAATCCATTGCACCGTCAGAAACAATGCTTTAAGATTCCAGGAATAGACTCCAAACGTGGTATTCGTATCTGTGAGGGACCTGTGCTTTGCTTGCTTTACTTTAAAGTGTAGCAGCTGCAAAGTATCAAAATGAGCAAGGGCTGTGATCCCTCAGAAGTCATCCTGCCTGATATAGATAGTTACGTTTTGAAGGAATTATTTTATCTGCTGTTTGGAAAGCAGCCAGTTGTCCACATGATCCCCTGTTGATGGTTGCCACTCCTTTTCTAATCAGGAGATTTAATAAAATTCATTCACCAGTTTGATGACATTCTTCTGTTTCCACTTGCAACAGCCCAGACTGCATGAAAGGTGGCATCATCCTCCTCAACCGCCATCTCCATCGCAAATGGAAAATAAAAAAAATTGCCCTATTCTGCAAATTTGATCCCAAAACAAGGTTCAAAACTGACTGCTATTCAATGTCTGCCAACACCAACATGAGATATAAAGAATCAAACTGGCAATATCAAGTTCTGAAACAACATGCTTGATTCTCAATTGTAGAAATAGTTAAGTTAGCCAATGAAGATGAGAGACAGCAGAAGTACAGACTTGAATGACAAGTTATGTCAAAAATTTAACAAGACAGCCATATAAAAAGGTATGTAATTTAGCTTTAATTCACAATATTTGATCCTTCAGATGTGAAGGATGATTATCAAGTTGCTTGTGCAGGAACTGGAGCAGCAGAGATGGCGGCTTCAAGCTTCGGGCAGGTGAGGCTGAGGATTTTGAATTAGACATCTGGTGGTACAGGGAACAAATGAATTTCTGACAAAGCAAGTACAGCAAACAGAATTCTGTGTAGGTCAAGAAGCAAGTGGACAAAACAGAGATAAATGCTGCAGGGATGAAAGAAGGCAGCCTAATACATGAATGGACATAGGCTTGATACTGAACAAGATGAAGCGACTTTTTAATCTATGGTTTTTGCTGTGTGAACAGATGGAGAGGCGGATGGGGTTGAGAGCAAAGATACAGTTTTTGGTAAATTTCAGATGCATTTATACAAAAAGATCTCAGCTGTTACTACCCATCGTGTTTTGGGATTTGCATAACTGTCAACAACAATACTTAAATACAAATAAAAATGAACTCCAACCTGTAAATATCAAAGTCAATTGAAACATATCATTAAAGTGGTAAAGTCTATCACCCAGTTCCTAGAAGGAAATGATTTTATGCTTACTTTGTCCTTCTCCCAGCACTCAAGTAACTGAATAAACAACTAACTTTTGGCATAAACTTACGTTCATATTTATAGGTCATGACTGTTTATATGGCTACATAGAGTAGCAACAGTATTCACAAACAGAGTGGGGATTATTGTGTAATTTCCCTGCCAATCAAATCTGGTGACCACAATGTTCTAAGGGGTTGAGACTGATTTGATGTCCACAGGTTGTACACAATTATCCTCTACTCACAGTATTCTTCTAACAAAATTACCCTGTGT
>JARFYF010000104.1:70108224-70119834 GCA_030265395.1 Rhina ancylostomus
AACGCAAATATTATGAACTCTTCCCATCCTTCTTTATCGGTTGCAGGGCTACTTGATCGTAATTCATGTACATAGTTTCGCCTAAATGTGTTAAATCTGTGATGAATTTGCAGGAATTGACCTGAACCCCTCCACGCCAAATGTGGACCCAAGTCTGCTAATATTTCACTGCTTTATATTTTACAGTTTGGTTGTGCGAGAAGGAAACACTTAAGCACATTTTTTAAATACTTGCTTCAATGCAAGTGCAGTTTAAAAAAACTTTTGTTTTGAAGTTAAGATTCAGTCTCTTTTCCTTTAGGGGGTGTGTTATGCATATCTTCCAATCAGAGAACGCACTTGTGCATCAGGAAGTGCTGTCTCATGCTTACACTGACTTATTCGGACAGAAAATCTTTTGATTTTCTAAATAGTCATCTCCAATCGATAACTACTCCACCCTCGTTTAATATCGCATGGTCAACGCAAATTTTGCAATTTCAGATACAGCTGTTTTATTATGTTGTTAAATATAAAACTATTGATACAGTGTATATCTCTTTTACACATCCCCATTGTGAACTTAGGATTCCAGTGTCACTTTTGTTCACAGCAATTACTTGATATTGACAACTTTTTCACTCGTTGAGAAGTAAGGCGTCGTTCTGTTAATAAGATAATATTTCAGAATCAGGTTTATTATCACTGACTTGTATGTTGTGAAATTTGTTGTTTTGCGGCAGCAGTAGAGTGCAAATACATAAAATTACTATAAACTACAAAACAAATATATAGTGCAAAAAAAAGGAATAACATGTGGACCTTTCAGTAATCTGATGGCGGAGGGGAAGAAGCTGTTCCTAAATCGCTAAGTTTGGGTCTTCAGGCTCCTGTACCTCCTCCCCAATGGTAGTAACCAGCAAAGAGCATGTCCTTAGTGATGGATGCCACCTTGAGGCCCTGCCTCCTGAAGATGTCCTCTATGGTGGGGATAGTTGAGCTTGTGATGGGGCTGGCTGAGTGTACAACTCTCTGCAGCCTCTTGCGATCCTCTGCATTGGCGCCTCCGTACCAGGCAGTGATACAACCAGTTAGAATACTCTCCACCATACATCTATAGAAATTTGCAGGAGTCTTTAGTGACATACCAAATCTCCTCAAACTCCTAACGAAGTAGAGTCACTGGTGTGCCTTCTTCATGATTGCATCAATGTGTTGGGCCCAGGAGAGATCCTCCAAGACGTTGACGCCCAGGAACTTGAAGCTGCTCACTCTTTCCACTGCTGACCTCTCAATGAGGACCAGTGTGTGTTCTCTTGACCTCCCCTTCCTGAAGTCCACAATCAATTCTTTGGTCTCACTGACGTTGAGTGTGAGGTTGTTGTGACACCACTGAATTTTCATTGAAACCTGTTGAATGTTTTTTTTTACAGAAAATAAGTTGCTGCCTACTAGATAATCTTAGTTCTTAAAGCTGAAACATCCATACACCTTTTTTAAATGAAATTTATCAAAGAGTGTTATAAATGCACAAAGAAATTATTAGCTGGTATCTTCATCAGGCTGCTAAAATATATCAGAGTCCAATAATTTCAATGGGAATTGTGTGACTGAATTTCATAGAATCTTTCCTACCCACTCCCCAATGCACTTGACCTGTGCTATGTGTTTTACTCATGTTTTCCTGGCCTGTTTGCCTGCTAACAATGTGCTAAAATGCACTCTATATTGCAGGATGTTCATTTTTTAAGTTCTGATCTATTGCATACTGTGCATTTACAGATAAGCTATTCCTAAATGGTTGGTCTGTGTACCAAGCACACTAACTTTGTTCATCTCAAACAGAAGTTCAAAGCTCAGTCACGTGTAATCTGTTAGGAAAGGATCCCCTTGTTCAGTTCTTTACATCATAACATGAGCAAGGAATGGATAGCAGGAATTTTGGATGACACTAGAGGCAGACTGAGTTTGTCTGCTATTGTGCCGTCAAGTGTATCCTTGGACTCAGGTGAAGCAAGGAAGCACAGTGATTGCCATTTCCTACAAGAAGATATGAAGTCAAACCAGCCATGGTCAAGATGACCATAGGCTCAGTTTTTAAGCTTTTAGTTCCTTCCAAGCTACCACTGGAAACGTTTGCAGTATCAGTGAATTAGCTGCCTTTGGTTATATCAAAATGATATGAGAGCAGAATGAACACTTTCAACTCTTCTCTCCCCCATAGAATACTGATTGGTGATAACTTTATTGGACTTCCCAAATTATCGAGGATCTTTAGTACCTATCTGAGAACAATGCATGAACAGAAGAAACTCCTACTATGATCACTCCAATGTGATCAGTGATTTGCTGCAAAATATAATGGAGATTATTGCCATATTCCAGACATCTGTTCCTATTATTTTATATGAAGGGTAACTAAGTTTATCCTCAATACCCTTGATTTATATCTCCCATGTGAGAGTCATGGACAGAGGCATATCCTAATTGCAGCTGCCAGGATCAATAAAGAGCTTACAGGAGCAAAGATTCGGTTCTTTACTGATCTCTTCCACATAATTGAGAACTAAACTACTGCAGAGTTTTACAATGAAAAATTCCTTAATTATGAAAAAGAAGGGGGTAACTGACAGTCAAGGCTGATCAGAGACACTGACAATGGCAATGTTGCCATGGGAACCCTGGTGTATGCAAAATGCTTTTCAGATAACTTAGCTGTGTGTGAACTGTTCCTTTAAAGCATCCTGATACTGTGCGACATGGAACAAGTCTCTCCAAATACTGTAGGCAATACTGTCCTTGCACATCCTCAAAAAGAGATGATAACAGCTGCATTTCCCCTCTGAACTTCCCTGAGCAAAACTCAGATAAGCTGAAAGCCAGTCTATTACTCTACTTGTGCATTTTGAAATTAGTATCTTTTTTCCACTGTGCTTCCCTTTAATGCCAGTGAGTTGTATGTGATATCTAGTTCCTAATTTAAGATTCCTAAATTGAATGACTAAACGGGTGTATATCCACTGAGCTTCATACAACAATGTGTATTGTACTAGTGCTGTCAGGATTACACAGCACATTTTTTCTATTTTAGAGAATGTTACTTTGTAATAAGCTTGTGAAATCTAGTCCACTAAAACAATTTGTAGACTGATTGAGTCAGTGTGAATTAGATGAATAGATTATTCACTATGTGAATCTGATTTTATTCATTTGTAAACAAGAATCTACCTTCCCTTAAAAGAGATTTCTGGGAGGCATTTTTCTGCATGTTTGTCTGAAGGGCATTAACACTGAATTTGATTCTTCAGTGATTTCTACAGACTAGCTTTTCCTTTGTTTATGGAATTCAAAGTACAGTGTGTTTGGGTATGGGTAGGGATTTGGGTGAGGGTAAAGGAAACACCCATTCCCCTTTGTCTTCAAACCCGCAGGAACAACACTTGTATTATCCTGCCTTAGATAACTATTGATTTGTGGTCTGTGGTGTCCTGCACTATATTAACAGTGTGACAAACCCCTAATTCTTTGCAAAGCTACAAGCACTGTTTATGTTCTTGATTACATCACATTCTTGCAGAGCACTCTTCAGAGTATTTTTCGCTGACCATGTGTACACAGAGGTCTTATCACCTGGACCTCTGAAATGTCGCAATAAAGGTAGAACATATTTGCTAAGCAATTAATTATTAGCTCATTTCAAAGTTTCAGCAGCAAACCTCTTAAAAACTATAGTATTTTTACGAATTTAACAAGGTGTTTTTGAACAAAGAAATTTACAAGACAAATGATGCCAACATGGATTTCATTTAACTGATCTCATTGAATTCTTTCAATATAAAACAGAAAGTAGCAATGTTAATCGAGTAAATCAGGATTTTTAAAAGGGCTTTCAATAATGTCCCATTTCATAGATTAAATAATAAAATGAGACATGTTGACACAGAGAGGATACCAAGCAGGTTTCAAGATAGAAAACAAAAAGAAGAGGTAAAAGGTGGAAAACAGAGAGCCACAAGGTTATACGGTAATATACACTTGGACACATAATGGACATTTATGGATATATATACATAATGGACACTTTAGACTTTGGAATAAAAAATACAATATCTGATGGGAGGTCGTTGACCTGAAATGTTAACTATGTTTGTTCCTCTACAGATGCTGCCTGACCTGCTGAATGTTTCAAACATACTCTGTCTTACAACTCAGATGCTGGAAACTGTGTTCTGAGGAAGGATTCCTAACTCACAATGTTAACTGGTTTCTCTTCCAACACATTCTGCTTGACTGGCTGATTTCTTCCAGCATTTCTATTTTTGTCCTAGCCCTTCTATGGTCAAACAGCTCAGATGCAGGGAGAAGATCCAAAAGAAACCTGCTCATTGATACCCTGTTTGGGTTTCATCTGGTTGACGTAACTCCAAATGCGGACTAATGAGGTGATTCCCAGAGATGTTGAGAGTGACACCCTGGATATCAAGGCAGCATTTGCATGAGTATGATATCATGGACCAATGGTCAATCAATCCAGCCCCAGGACATCATTGCAGGGCGATTTTCTAAGCCTAGATCCCAGGTTGCTTCATCAATGACTTTGTCATTGGGGATATTTGCTTATTATCGAATAATGTTCACTAACAAATCCTCAGCAAATCAAGCAATCCATGCCTGCATTTAACAAGACCTAGACAACAGTCAGGCAAGGGCAAAGAGTTGACAAGTTACACTTTTACCACAGAAGTGTGAGGTAATACCATCTCCATCAAGAGAGATTCTAACCACTTAGTTATTGCTGAGTCCTCCACTAACAATTTCTTGGGATTATCATTAACCAGAAGAGCATTTGAACTAGCCATACAACTACCGTGGCTTTCAGAGCAGATCAGAGATGAGACACTCAAGGCCTTTCCACTATCTACAAGATGCAAAATCAGGAATGTGATGAAATACACTCCACTTACCCGGATTAGTACAGCTCCAAAAATATTCCAGAAGCTTAATAACATCCAGGGCAAAGCAGACTGCTTGATTTTCATTCCATTCACCATCCTCAGCTTTTGTTTCCTCCACCACCAGAGTTCAATAGCTGCAGGGTACACCATCTACAAAATGCACAACAATCGTTCATCCAGGCTACCCCAGCAGTATCTCACAAATCTGTGAGCTCTACCACAAAATATTTGTGCGTGGAATGGGCTGCCGGCAATGGTGGTGGAGGCAGATACAATAGGGTTTTTTAAGAGACTGTTGGATAGGTACATGGAGCTGAGTAAAACAGACGGCTATGGGTAAGCCTAGTAATTTCTAGAGTAGAGACGTGTTCGGCACAGCTTTGTGGGCCGAAGGGCCTGAATAGTGCTGTAGTTTTTCTATGTTTCTAAAAAATGAAAGGGCCTTAGGTGCACAGGAACACCAGTATGTGCATGTTCCCCTCCAAATCACACACCATCCTGACTTGGAAATATATCACTTTTATTTGACCATTGCCGAGTATAAATCCTGGGAGTACCTTCACCAGAAGAACTGTTGTGGTTCAGGAAGGTGACTCACCACCCCCTTCTCAACAGCAGTTAAGGAAGGGCAATAATACTGGCCTTGTCAGTGATGCCTAGATCCCAAAATGAATAATGAAGAGAGTATTAAAAATGTGGAATTTGCATGGACATGGGCTGGTTAAAGCAAACAGTATAGATGCCGTTAAATGGAAGTTAATAAACAAGGGAATAGAAGGATGGTAGATTGGGGAAGGAAAGATGGGGCAGAGGCCCGAGAGGAACATAAGTGTTAGCATGGAATGGTTGAGCTGTGTAAATGATTTCAACTAATGATAACAAATAAGTGTCAACTAATTTATGCAGAAATTATTTTGGTTTTATAAAAATACAATTAAGAAGATGTGTGAGGGATGGGTCCGCAGTAAACCCACGTTTAGAACAGTTGGAGACGAGTTCCCACCATTCTCACTCAGACAGAAGCAATGGCCTCATTACTACAATCACTTTCCCCAATTCACTAGTGAAAGTTATTATGGAATCTGTTTTCACTAATTCTCTTTGAATAACTATGTTCCTTAACAAATGCAAGTATATTCTAAATAATTTTTGATAGTACTACTTGATTTTATTCTGTCACCTGATGATTGGCAAGTAATATTTCCTCAAGGCTATAATACAGTTCAAATATCATACTCTTCCATCAAATGATGGAAGAGATAAATAAGACTGCAAGAATTTAAAAGTGTCATAATTTTGTTTGAAATCAGGCACTTAAACTTCATTGTGACATATCTCATTGTTAGTGCCTTTTCCCTTTATCAGTTTAATACTTTCTTCTCATTCCCTAAAGTCCATAGGTGGGGGAAGAGGGTTGTAATGAAATTCATACTATGTCTGCTATGTCTAATTTCCTGAGGGTTATGTAAAACAAAACAAATCAGAATGTCAAGTCATAGTTGCTAAGTCCAAAGAGCTCTATTTGCTGCCATACAGGATTACCTTCTCGATGTGCCAGAGGGGAAAGACAAATCTGATGCTTTTGGAGTCAGAAAGTCAGAAGATTTAAAACATTTACTGGTTTATTGAGTTTCCTCAAATTAATTCCTGTCAATTTTTAATTACTATGTAATGATCTGCAGACTTATTATCAGCCATGTTTACCTCTGATAGCTGTTTATAGTTTACACTGTTCTGAGTTCTATACAGTTTTAATAGACTTGCTTAGTTTGAAAGTCTGCTTTCAGTTCTCTGGTTTTGCTGACACAATCATTCTTTAAATTTTAAACTACATTACAAGGAACACAGGGTTGATTTTTGATCTGGGCTTGCAGCAGTGCAAGCTGGGTAGAATAGGTCTTCTGCCTGATCAATGCTGATTTCCAAAGGCCAGGATCATTTTAATTATTGTAAAAGGAGAAAGGAAATTGCAAAATCAGGTATAAGGCATGCAGTAAACCTATCTCTGCAGCAGTCTGAAAGATTTTTAATTGGTTACAGTTTAAATTTTAAATCCCATTCAGTCAGCTTGTTTTTAAGAGGCAAATGAGACAAATAGATGGTCTATCATACACATGTGATTTTACATTGCATAATGGTTTAGAGTAAGTACTATGTTGCTGGATGGATAATTTTAGTGCTGAGCGCAAAATTTTCTGTTCTTACCTGCTGAAGCATCCCCCAATATAACCTCGGTGAAAGGTTTCTGCTCAACTGGCTGCAATATTTTGAAATGTAAACAATTATACCAAATCATGCGTAAGAAAGCTTGAAATAATCTAGTGGACAATGGTTCTTCATGTGACAATTTTATGTATGGAGGAGTAATTCAATGTAGAGCCACCTGTTTTTTGCGTAATATTAATTTTCATCCTTCAAATCGTCACATTCAATCTGCTTTGGAAACTTAGTGGAATTTTCTTGGTCTGTATTACTTCTTTGGCCATCCAGACCCTGACCTGAAAAGAGGAACTTTAAATGTGCAACTTAGGATCCTGCAGTGGTTGTAGGACCCAAAATGCAAAGTGCTGGTGTAAAGGGATGCAGCATGGAGATATCACCCTGTCCAGTGTGACTTAACTAACAGTCTTTAATGGGGCTGCTAGAAGCAGTGCAAAAGAAAAATGAAAGTTATTTCATTTCTTTATTACTGTGGAGCCTAAAATGAAACTCTGGACAACTGGAGGCAGGAATCAGCCATTCGGTGCCATGATCCTGCTGACTATAGTAAGATCACATGGATCCTGTGCTTCATCTGCTTTGCCAGTCAATCCCCATTTCCTCTGATTTCCTTAATGTCCTAAACTGTCAAACTCAGCCTTGAATATGCTCCATGACTGAACATACATCATCCTGTAAGCGGGAGAATTCCAGATTTACAATGCTCTAGGTATCCTCTTCTCATTTCTAACTAGCTGTCCCATTTCATTAAGATTATATTCCCTAGGTCTAGACTCTTCAGCTTGAGGAAACAACATAATGTTGGGGAATCATGAGACAGGACTGGACTCCACAAAAGCCCCAAACTTACAATGGTTTGTGCAAGTCCAAGACTTAACTCTGTGCAGATGGCTGATTCCCTCTGGTGTAAACAACACTATTTGCCACATCATGAAAAACAGCATGAATAAGAATAATATCTAATTTCTGTAGATCTCTTTGCATAGCAAATATTTAATTTTATCCAGGGCGAGTATGTACAATGATACTAACACCCAGCTCCTCTTCTAGGTATGGGCTTTCTGGAGGTAATGTCAATGTAACGGGAGATGAGGTGAAGAAGCTTGATGTACTTTCTAATGATATGGTTATGAACATGTTAAAATCCTCCTTCAGTACGTGTGTCCTTGTATCTGAAGAAGAAAAAAATGCCATCATTGTGGATCCAGACAAACAGGTCAGTTTAAAGGAATTCCTTAAACTTTGTAAAATTTCTCTTAACATTAGAAATAGCAATTGTGTTTGGATAAAGCATACTGTACAGATTTATTCTTTGAAATTATATATTACGCTGCATCCATTTTAAATAATTTGCAGTTTGAATTATCTAATTATAGCCTGTAGTTTGTTGTTTATCCATGGATTTTAACTTGCTCATTGTGCTGACCAGCAGCACATTATTGGCAGCTAGGGTTTTAACCTGATTCATCTCAGAGGAATGCAGTGTTAAATACCAACTCTTTCATATACCTCAATTAAATCTGAATGCTAATGCAGTAATGCTGTTGTAAATTACTAACTTTTCTAAGGTTAATGCATTTAACTTTATGAAGATTGTGTGGGATATTGCATCAGAGAATTTTATTTATTTTTTCCCTTGTGGCTCTGCACACCTTAGTCATTGTGCATGTTGATCCTCTTACTATGAGACTAGGTATGTGGAAAATCAGGGATAGCTCAAGGTATATGTGTCATTTTTTTGGATGTGGGAGTTGCTGGCAAAACCAGCATTTATTGCTCACCCTAATTTGCCCTTTGGGAACTCCCAAAAAGCTATTGGGTAAGTATTTTGTTGTGGGTGTGCATTTCAAAACTGCTGCATAACTAATATAATCATTTCCTTGCCAGGTAAAGAAAATTGGGAAGGAATGATAATGCTGCATTGAAAATGTATTCTTACTTTTCAGGGAAAGTATATTGTCTGCTTTGATCCACTAGATGGCTCTTCCAATATTGACTGTCTTGTTTCCATAGGAACAATTTTTGCTATTTATAAAAAGGTAAACATGACTTGAATTTCTTATTTGCTTTTTTCCCAAAAAAATCATGTGTGAAAAAAAAATTAGTCCTTTTACAAACATGAATGTATTCATTTCACCAATGTTCAATGTCTTTGTCATTAGGTTATCCCAGATATATTAGATACTGGGATGTTCCATATGATTTATGAAAAGCTTAATTTATTACAGCAAGCTGGCATGTTATTGAGGTGGTAGTCATGTGAGGGCAGTCACAGCTTCAGGCTGGTCAGTTTCACAATAGTGCCAATCCTGGGAAAAGCACTTCATCAGCTAAGGACACAACATCAAATGTAATAATTGGTGAGGTTCATTTGCATCTTGGGTTCAGAAAAAAACTAGATTGACAAATAGATTTTTTCACTTCCAAACAGTTAATGGGAGCCTGGATATTTCAGTGGCTTCATGGTCCATTTGTTTAGAAAGGAATTTCTTGGGATACTGTACTTCAGATTATGACTGTAATATTTATTTTTCTCACTGTTCCGTGGATTTACTACATCATTAGCCAAGAGACAGGCAGAATATTAGATCAGTGTGAAATCCAAAAGTAAAAATACTGAATTACATATCAGTTATACATATCAGAAATGAGCATGTAAAAGTGGTGGTAGATATAAATTCATCAATATGAGCTGAGTAGAAATTAAGTTTGATGTGGCAGCTTTGGAAGTGTTTTGTAAAATGCTAAGTATGTTCTCTCAGCCCTGCCATTTATTGTATATATCTGATTCTGGCCAGGTCAGACAGCCCACTCTGGCTCCAACCAACCAGGCAAATTTTTGCCTCGGTTTGGTTTGCTGATAGTTTTCATAGTAGAAGTTCTGATTACCAATATCCAAATAGAAGGAAATGGCACTATTTAAAGGTTGAAAGAGATTAGTTTGAGGGTACTAATGTAGACACATGGGCTTTGCTGATTGGAATGATCTATTCTGCTAAACTACCAACATCAGCTTTCACTTGGCTTGGTTAAAACTCCTGTTCTCATTTGTATTTGATCAAGAAAATTAGGGATTTCTCCAGGAACTAAAGCTGCAATCAAAACTGATGCATCATTGCAGAGCCTAGGGTGTCCTTAGTGTGAGGCATCGAAATGAATGACCCATTTTATTTGTTTTTGTGTTACAATTTTACTGGGAAGACAGTGGGGTTCTTTATCTGAACATGATGATAATTAATGTGTTCTTTGTTTTTTTTAATGATTGATCTCATTTGCTTCTTGTCCACTGCTAGTTTCTTAAAGGAAACATAAATTTCCTATTAGTATTTGTCACTAATTCTTCAATTCTTATCTTTTAATAAAAATGTGTTTTTATTTCCCTATGGTCTTGTGCCCATCAAATTTTAGTTTCAATCTGCTTCATCCTTTGCCAAACATCAACTAAAGGAATGACCTGTAACATTAACTCTGTAACATTCACTGCAAAGTGAAATAAATGATAGAAACAGAAAGTCATCCCTCTTCCCCTCTTGACCTAATGGGTATGGTATAAAGTTCCTAAATATCAAATGAAACAGCCAAAGAGTCCCAATTTTAATTTCCACACTGTGCTTTATTTGGTAGATTCAACTGGGTGAGCAACTTAAATACTGGAATTGATGATGCTCCAGGTTGGGGAAATGGGACTGGTATTGCTGCAGAGATAAAACAGATCTATACTGCAGTCATAACCCTTCTCAATATAACACAAAATTTGCATCCATTTTGTGCAAGATTTTACTGAATCATTAATCAGTGCTAACAAAAGAGTTGAACCTATAATCCTGGCTTTGATTGTAATATTGATCTTTCCTATTCTTGGATTAACGGATTTCAGATAAAGAAAAGATCAAACTCATATTATTATGTTCTCCATTGACCAATAGCTGCTGACATTGATTTGTCAAGCTCATGTGTGAAGGATAATCATTTGAGTAAGATACAGAAAGGCTAAGAAATTCTGTTTAACCAGTGTCTGTACCATACAGAGGAGGCAAAGAATATCATTAATGCTCCTATGTACTTCTTTTGAATGCAATGTGTTTTATTTTCCCTGTCAGCTGAAGCTGGTAACTTGTGTCCTTTTTGTATATTCAGACCACTGATGGCCAACCAAATGAGAGTGATGCTTTGCAGTCGGGTCGTAACATCGTAGCAGCTGGTTATGCACTGTATGGCAGTGCCACAATGCTGGTATTGTCGGCAGGAAATGGAGTGAACTGCTTCATGCTGGATCCAGTAAGAGCATGTAACTTGCATTTTTTGTTGAAAGCAACAAAAGTGAAACAAACTATTCCATCAAATCTATTTGTGATCTGTAAACCAGAAAAATCCACTGCAGGATCCCCACTACACCACCTCGCGCGGGGGGGGGGGGGGGGGGGGGGGGGGGGGGGGGGGGGGGGGGGGGGGGGGG
>JARFYF010000104.1:70124104-70135049 GCA_030265395.1 Rhina ancylostomus
AACAAACCTGTTCTAGCTCCAGCTTCTGCAGCCTAGCAATAAAGTCAGCCCGTGACCTCTGTTACAACCCAAATTCCAATGCAGCAATAGAAGCATGATAATCAGGAAATTATGGGTATTAGTTACAGAAAATGCATTATTGTAGAAAGCAGAGAAACAGTGTTCAGAACAGGAAGTGGACAGCTTATCTAGGAATGAGAGAATGAGAACAGATAATTCTTACACAGCAAATTACTATGATTTATAAGGAGGAGACATAGAAGTGTCCATATCCAGCAGTACTTATGGAGCTTGATTTAAAACTACTTTAAATAAGACAGTGACAGCCCCTGGGGTTCCAACCAAAGTTCATCAAAATTATTATAAAAGGTGTCATACTAGACAAAATTTCTGTTATTCATTTAAGAATTTTTTTTTGAAATAATAAGGCATTTTTGGTGCATATACATTTTATTAACTGACACCACTGTTGTAAGTGCCTGGAATTTCCTGAAATTTGATCTAACAATAAAAAAATACTTCCTTCTGGTACCAAAATATGAAATTAATATCATGCTCAAATTTCCTTGATCTCTTGCAGTGTTTCTGAGATCTCTACTTAAGCTGTTGTCACTGATTAACATATCCTCATCTGGAATTTTCTGAAAACTTGCACACATTTAAAAAATTTTCAGGTATCAGTGAAACATCTGTGCAGCATGGGCATGCATGTGCCAGTTCACTAAAATTCTTTAAAGGAGAGTTACCCTGCTTCCTTTCCCTCAACCGGCAAATAAAGAGATGCTCTCTCAAACAAATACCCATTTTATCACAGGACAACAGAGCAGTCCCTTTTACCCTGTAATGGTTTTGTTGCAAGTCATCACAATTTGAAAGCCATCTTCATGGAAGTTCTCTTCCTAGCATTGCTGTCCCTCTTTGTTATAATAAAGCATAACTTAAATCCGTTAGACTATTTTGATCCAGTCATTAGAAAGTGAATTAAAGTGGAGTAATTTCATTTCCTTACACTGTGTTGACCCTTGACTCTCGCAATTGCCATTCCATTCACATATTCTGGCATATTTCATACAGCTAACTGAGGGATCAAAATGTAGGAGATGGTTGATTCTGCCTGCTGTACAATAAGCTCATTCCATTGAAGCTGCCTCATCCCATGGCAGCTGGCTGCTGGTTTAATGCCAGAGTTGGCTTTATTTCTGGAAGGAGTTCCAGGGCAGTGGGTTCTGACATGTAGTGTTGACCTGAGGCATGTGTTTAAAGGAGTTGCATTTGCTTCTTTGCCATTCAACTGGACTACCGATCTATGTTCCTCCAGATCAATGTGGTATCATGTCTATTGGTAGCAGTTAGAAGTCATCATTCATGTTGTGTTCTAGTCAATCCCCTATTTACTTTACGGAGGTAATGCTGCCAACTGATTACTGACTGTTTGTTAGTTGGAATCATGCTATAGTTTTCAACACTGTTAGCCAAAGTAAGACTCCAACTAGCCGCTATCCGACTATTCAAAGTCCTGATGGTTTGGCATCCAGCTCATCAGGTGATGTTTGCAGCACTCCCTCTCCACCTACTGGATCCTTGGTTCCCTTGCTCCCCTTTCACTCACTGGGTCCCTAGTTCCCACACTCTCTTTCGGCTCACTGGGGCTCTGATTCCCAACTCTCTTTAAACTCACTGGGTTCTGTTGACTGGATCGCTTTAAACTTACCTGATTCAATTTCCCATGCTCTCATTAAATGTACCAGGTTCACTGGAAAATGTATTATTCAACTGTGTAACGTCTTAAAAAAAGTGAACTAAAAGTGATCTAGAGCATTGATAGAATAACATCTGATGGTCCAGAAAACCTGATAGTCCAGCACCACCAAAGTCCTGAGCATGCTGAATTAATAGCTATCATTAGAAAAGGTACCACACTAATCTGTAGAGCCACAGACTGGTGGTCCATTTGAACAGCAAAGAACCAAATGCATCTTCCTTAAACACAAATCTCTGAATACATTATTGTCTGTAAGAAAGATTAAGTTTCTATGATGTTGCTGCAAATGAAAGCTGCAGGCTCAATTGACACAGCCCACCTTTGGTGCACATCCTCACCAAATTTCCCTCAACCTATTCCTTGTAGGCTGGTACTAGTGCATTCTGGCTCCCATAAGCAGCCTTATCCCAAACTTCCTTTGGCTAGGAGCCATCTCCTTCCTTTTATCCATTCCACTAGATCATTTCTGTTTACCTAATGCCAATTCCTCACTAAGACAATCATAATCCTTGGGTGAAACTCCCAGAGCTCCTATTGGGGAGAAGGGAATCAAGTGTGAAAGTCTGGAGTGTTAGGGCAAAGTGAAAAATATGTCTGGTGAAATGTTAAATAATCAAATCCTTTCTTTATACTTCTAAATAATATTCTAATGAATTGAAGTTCTGTTTAGTACTACATCATTGGTTTGAAATACTCTGGCTTATACATTGCTCTAATCCCAATTTTAAACATCTAATATGTGTTCAAATCCAGTCAAGATTGCAATTTTAAATCGAATCATGATTGTTATATGTGGATAGTATATTGTTATTGCACTGCACAACATTGTATATCTTGAACTATTTGAGAAGAAATAATTTTATTCTGCAGATCCGGCTGAGCCTCCAGAAAATGTAACTGTTACAGTAAAATCCCATGATGTTATTGAGGTTGCCTGGGAAATACCTAGAGATCCACCTTCCTATCTTATCGATGTAATTCTGGTAAGGGATTTGCTTGGGCTAGCAAAAAAATGAAATCTATTTGAGTTCTGTGCCATGATGGGTTACAACAAAGTTGGGAATTTTTTCAAATAAACTGCCATATATATATATATATATATATTTGACAATATTACTATTGTTATATAGTATGTACCTTGTTTTGTCCTGGAAACTTTATACTTATAACTTCAAATGAACACACCCTTTAATTTGTAGGTTACTTTTTTCCCCTTTTTTAGCACTAAGGCTAAGGATTCCTGTTATGGGACCTGTTCATCTCGGTTTTCAGGTAGTCATCAGAGCACGTAGTCCAGGAACCTTCTCCCCACCACTATCCAGCCTTTCAGAAGGAGAGGCATCTGGGCTTTAATTTTCATTTTCTCTCCACTAATTGTCAAGTTTTAGAAAGTGTTTAAAGGGACTAATTGATATATCCTTTACCTGCAGCCCCAGAAAATAGCAAACAAGTAATAGAAAATTAATTTTTGAACAGATTTTTTCATCTAATTTGTGGAAATTAAAGGTGATAATTATCTGAATTTGTATCACTGGCTGGGAGCCTCTCCAACCAGCTGCATGAATTTGGAAAATCATTCCTAATACCTGTATTGAATTATTCATTTAAAGAATCAAACTGACAAATAATTTATTTTAAACTACTGCAACATTTGCAAATTTTAGCCTAAATGCTGTTATTTAAACTTTATGCAGCAGTTGTTACACTGCTAAGATCGGTTTTTTAACAATTTTTTCAGAAAAATATTGTGATTATCAATGGATGAAACAAGAGACTGATTAGTATATCACTAATTTCAGTCATGGTTAGATCTCTGTGGGGTTAGTTGTATATCTGCCAAAGTGTACCATGTAACACCATTAAATGGCTTTAGCTGCCCAAACATTTCAGCAGCTGCATTTGAGCTCAAGCAGAATCTAGTAACTAGCTAATCTGATAAAACAATAAATGTTGAAGAATAACTTGTAGTAACTGCGATAGAAAATCACTTGAAATTCAAAATATTTATCAGCTCAACTTCTTTGATAATTTGTAGCAAAGAGATGCACCACATTAGATTTTTAATGAAGATAGAAAATTGAGATTAGCAAGATTACTAATAAAAAAGTAAGTAGTTTTAAGCATAACTTAATGAAGAAGATTGAGAGAGAAGCATAAGCCAGATTTTGGCAGAAATAGCTGATAGTTCCACACACAACAGCCAGCAATTTACTGTGCAAGTGCCAACAAATTCAAGAATGTAGAGGTCCACCTCTTTCTGGCAGCTGTGCTTGTGTAATGTCCTGATAGCACTCAGATAATGGAGTAAGCAGTATGACACATTTCCAGCATTGCATTTATGAATCCACTGGAACAACCTCCACTGCATCAGAAAATAAAATAAATACTGTGGAAATTGTAAATCTGAAATAGAAACAAAAAATTTTGGAAACACTCAGCAGGTCAGGCAGCATCTGCAGAAAGGGAAAGAGTAATTGATTCAGATTGAAGACCCTTCATCAAAACTGGGAAAGTGACAAAACAAGTTGGTTTCAAATTGCAGAGAGGGTAGCGGTTGGATGGATAGTGCAAAGGAAATATTTCTGTTAGAGTAAGACCAGGGTTGCCCAGGTGATCCTGCTGATTACAGAATTGTCTGGTTGATAGATTAATAAGGGTAGTTGGAGAGAGAGAAAACAATGAGAGATACTTGATAAAGCTGTGAAATCCAGGTCAGAGCTATGCTGAGATCTGAAACTGAAAGGAGAATGTGAGAAAAGCCCATCAGATCAAAGAGTGTCCATGGAGGGAGAAAATCTAAGTTAATATTTCAGATGAATAATCTTACAGAAGGACTGGACAGTTCTGATACAAACAGAAGAAGCAAGTTATTTAAAATTGTTGTTTTGACATTGAGCCCTGAAGGCTGCAATGTGCTCAGAAGGAAGATAAAGTCCTGTTCCTCAAGCTTATGCTGAGCCTCATCAGAACAGTGCGGGATGTCACAGCCAGATAGGTCAGAGTAGAAGTGGGACGGAGAACTAAAGTAAACAGGCAAGTGGAAGCTCAGGGTTGGCCCTGCGATCCGAACAGAGGCGAGGTTATGATTCAATTGAACTACTTAAAACCTCACTATGTGGTCTCTGCATTGGAGAAACAAAGCAGATTGGATGCCTCTTTGTGGAACACTACCATTCAATCCATATGCATAACCTGAGCTTCCACTTGCCTATCATTTTAATTCTCCATCCCACGCCTAATCTGACCTATCTGTGGCCTCCTGTACTGTTCCAGTGAAGCCATTTGTAACCTTGAGGAACAGCAACTCATCTTCCATCTGAACATATTTGCAGTCTGTGTACTCAATATCTTATTCAACAGTTTCAGATAACTTTCTTTCTCAGTCTGTACCAGAACTGCAGTAAGGTTATCCACCTGCAATAGTAACAGTTTTTCTCTCTCCGCTGTCAATGCCTGATCTGATGGGCATTTCTAACTTTCTACTTTTGGTTTCAGGACTCAGCAAAAGCTCTGACCAACATTTCATAGCTTTAATACATCCCATTGTTTTTCCACTCTCTCGAACTACTCTCATTAATCTTGCAACCAAATGGGATCATCTTGGCAACCCTGGACTTGGTCTGTCAGGGATATTCCCAATGTTTTATCCATCCCTCCTCATCTACTTTGTAATGTAAAACTCATTTGTTTTCTCAATTTCCCAGTTTTGATAATGGGTCTTCGACCCGAAGAATTAACTCTCTTTCTCTTTTCACAGATGCTGCCAGACCTGCTGAGTGTTTCTACATTTTCTGCTTTTATTACTGCACCAGGTTAGATCTGGAACAGGGAATTCTTATTTGATTTCAATGGAAGAAGGAAATTCCAAGGTATCAACATAAATAATGGTATTTTTGAATTTTCCTTAATTTTTGTTTAAGCATTTTTGTATGTTTTAAATGCTGTTAACTTGTTTAACATTTTTAACAGTTTGATTGTTCTTATGGAATGGTTTTAAGTATTTTTGAATGTGTTTTCACAACTTTGACAGTGCACTGCCATTTTTATAGGCCATTCTTCCACCACTTTTAAAGGTGGTTCATATTTTGGCTAATAGTCCCTCCTCCTCCTCCTCCTCCTCCACCGACCAAGTGACAGGAGAGTCACAATGTTTGTAAATCCACCATTATAGTGAAAATGGATAAAACACAGAAACAAAATGTAGCACATGTATGTATATATTTAATCTTGGATGCATGTCAGTTTTGAGATCTGTACAGCATCTTTAAGTTAATATCATATCTCAGCAATATATTTTTAATTCCTTGCAGACAGATAGTGGGGATACCAATATGACCATTGTTAAAACAGGGAAACAGAACAAAACCTGTGAGATCGCTGGTTTAAAGCCATTCACAAGATACACTATAATCGTCATAGCATTTACAGGCAGAGTAGAAGAAGCTCGAATTCATGGCAAAGCCAGTGAGCCAATCATCGTTCGGACCCTTGAAACTCGTACGTTTTCCTACATAAAACATAAGTTGTACTTTAAGGTATTTTCACGATTTGTGGATGAGGATTTTTACTCTATTTCCATGTACAGTTTCAGTTTTGTTATAAGTCTTGTTACATATCTAGAACATTGGATTGGCATAACTGAGTTAAAATCTGGTGTGGTTCTGATGAGAGTGTATTTTGGTCAGTAGAAATAAATGAGAAACGTGGGGCTTTTGAATAATCAAAAATCTGTATCTCTGATACATCTTATTACCGTTTCTCCAGCATCTCATGCAAATATTATTTTAGTTATTTAATTTTTCATTAGGTGTCATGCTAGTTTATCACTGATGTTTGTAATTATTTTGTATTTTTTCCTCTTTTTTTATCATTGTTTCAATTTCCATTGTTATGATATTATTCATTATTATATTTTGGGTTGTGGTGAAGGTGTACACCTGAAAAGGCTGTCTGATTCTAGAATTTTGTTTTCTTAAGAGTTCCACCATGCACAGTTTATTTTTAGTTCTTAGTTACATGGTTGAAAGTGATGTACATTTTAAAGTGTGGCCATAATCAAAATATTGCAGGTGCTGGAAATCTGAAATAAAAGCAGAGCATGTTGAAAGCAGGTCAGGTGATATTTTTGGACAGAGAAAGAGAATTGATGTTTCAGAGCAATGAACATTCATCAGAAGTGAGAAAAAGTTAAAAATAAAATGAGAAAATGCGATAGAATGGAGATGACAAAAAAGAATGTCTGTAACTGGCAGAGGCCAGAAGGCAATGGATGACAGAATGGTGGTGGAACTATTTAGTAGAGAGTGGTAGAGGCCAGTAAATAATACCTCTGTCATGCAAAGCTTTTGCTTTTCACTAGCTTTTACAATTTCTTTTTTTATTTCAGATTTTTGGAGTGGGTTAACTTTGTCTAGATGCCAGTCCATTATAGGCCAGTAATAAGCCTAAATATAACAGATCCTAGTCCTGTAAATGTAATACTGTTTTGATGAATATTATGATTTTTGTGTGATATTAAATCCTGGTTGGATGGAAGTTTAACCTGAAGCATGCAGCAGCTTTATGCATATGTGCAAAGAAGGTTCAAATGGCATGATTCAGACCCCAACCCTAATTTTGCCTTTACTCCATGCTTGATCACCAATCTTGGGCAGTAAAGGCCAGAAGTTGACCATTTCCAATCTTACTTGAAAGAATCTGCTGCTTCTGACAGGCAAGGTAGCTGGAGCTTTTGGAGACACTTTGGTGACACTTGCTTTTGGAATTTCCATTATAATGGTATTGTTTTCTTGCTGTTTGCCCATCTATGGCATTATTCATTACTGTTCTCAAAGGTACACCTCTCTTTTAAGCTGCTAGAGTTGTCTTTAACCTTCTTTACATTTTTATCTATTTACTAATTCTGAGCAGGATATATTTACCAATCACATGCACTGGGAGTGTGGATTGGAGTATCAGTACCACCACACTGTGGTCATGGTTTTGAATCTACCTTCACAGTGGTACTACAGTATCAGTGAATTTACCATAAAGGGTAAATTCACTGTGCTTCCCATCAAGGATCCTTATGTAACCTAAATGGATACGTGAAGTACAGGTGCTATCTGCAAATGGTTTTCCACTCATTTAAAATACTTGCCATAAGATCATGCACTGCATATGCCCATATTCCCATTGTGTGGGCTATGTTTCCCACCAGAACCATAAAGTCAAGAAATTATGCCCTTCACCCAGATCTTTTCAAAGATTATTCTTGATCTGTCAAAATAACTCACCAAAACCTTTTCTTTTTAGTACCTAAAGATGCACCACAGAATTTTACCCTTCAGAAAATACCAGATGAGGTGACAAAAGTCTATGCATCATTCCTGCCACCTTCTATGCCAAATGGTAATATTCACGGATACCAGGCTATCATTCACAAAGAAGGAGAAACTTCTGAACTCCGAGTCAACAATCTGAAAGTTGTGGACCACAACCAATCACTCATTGCTGTCATAGAAGGGTTAAAAGGTGGAAACACATACACCATATGGGTAAGAATCAGCTTATCATTTCAGTTTGAATAAAAAGTTTCTGGTATCCAGAATATTATAAGAAGCATATATGTTCTTATAATTAATTTTTGAAGGGGTAATTAAGAGGCCACATTCTCATTAGAAAATTGTCTCCATTGTCTTATAGATGCATGGAAGGATATTAGGAAATCAATAAATGTATTGATCATTAATAAGGTCATAAAAAGATAACAAACCATTGAAATTTATTTCTAAAGGGATAGAAAACAGCAGGAGAGAAATTATGTTAAACTTGGATTGAACTTTAGTTAGACCACTCTTAGAGAATCGTGAACATGTTTTCCAAAGGAGAACCATCTCTGCAGAAAAACATAGATATATATTTCTCTGTGTATAAAACTACACTCATTATGAACCAACAGTTGAGTAAAATATGTTTTTAAAGGTTGATGATATTTCTTTCTCATAACAAGAGAGATATTTAGTATTTCAAAAAAGGCTCTTTTAATATTGTTTTATGAAGAGAAAATGTAATTGACAACAATTTTGAAATGTTTCAGTCATTTGATACATAAAATCTCTGATTCATTTTTGAGAATGATGGATATGATTACTTGAATAGTGTATTTTACAATGTCACATTGTTTTAGTGAGCATTGGTAAGCTCCCATAAAGTATTGTGAAGTAATCCTTAGAAGAGGACTATGACATTGAATGAGATCATATTCTAGAAGTAGAATGTGTTTGATATTAGTTAAGGTTTATCTGCCTTAAGTGAACTTCCTTTTTCTGTTTATTTAAATGCTGATCCTTATTTTCCAAGGTTCGTGCTGTTAATGGAGCTGGTATTGGGCCCCAGACATCAGAACAGACAGTAACTATGGATGTAAAAGGTAGCCTTTCTAATATTTTTGACATAATTTACTTCGCAAAGAACTTAATTATAACAGCCACATAAATGACTCAGAAAGTAGTAAGAGAACAGAAGTGAGAATGATAAGAAGCTACTTGCTTCATCAGGACATATCCAAACACACGAGGAAAGAAACTGGGATAATTAGTGGAATTTTTGGACCCTATGGGTGTTCAGACCAAAAAAGTGTTGGCTGTATTTTTATGTGCCATTCACATGAGGGCATTAACCTACATGTGTGAATGTCAAGTGAAATAGGAAGACAAGGCGAATCATGATAAGAACCGTCACGCAACACTGATTTAACCCTGTGTTGTCATTTGGAAGTTGGCATTAGTTCTTAACATAGTTGAACACCTTTTAAGGGAATGGTAATATATTTCCAAGTCAAGGTGTGTGATTTAGAGGGGAACGTGTAGGTGTTGTGTACTCAGCGCTGAAGTCTTTGTCCTCCTTGGCAGCAGAGGTCTTGGGTTTGGAAGGTACTTCTGAGTTAGCCTAAGCAAGTAAGCGTGGCGCATTTATTGGTGGTACCCATCACAGTCACTGTGGTGCTGTAATGCTATCCAGCTTGGTCTTGGATAGTGTCATGCTTCTTGAGTGTCATTGGAGCTTCACTCATCCAGACAGATGGGTAGTATTCTTATTACCTTCCTGACTGTTCCCTTGCAGATGATGAAACAATTTTGTGTGTATAAGAAGTTGAGTTCCTGCTGCTCCCACTAACCTACCTTTGAAGCTATAGTACTTATGTGGTTGAGGTTTTGGCCAGTGGTGACTCCCACCTAGAATGTTGATGCTGGGGAACTGAGTTGTGGTAATGTTTTTGAATGCCGAGGGTACATGGTCCAACTCTCTCTCATTAGGGAAGGTCGTTGTCTGCTACTATGGTGGTATAAATATTGCTTGTAAGTTATCAGCCCTTGCTTGAATGTTGTCTAACTCTTGCTGCATGAAGACTTGGATTACTTAATTCACTGAGAAGTTGAGAATAGAATTGAACATTGTATAATCATTAGCAAACACCCCCATTTCTGATGCAGGGAAGGTCATTGATAAGCCAACTGAGGAACTCCTGCAGTGATATTCTGGTACTAGAATCACAAACATCTGACAGTCACAAACATCTTCCTTTGTGCAGTGTATGACTCCAGCCACTGGAGTGTTCTTCCCTTGATGCTCATTGACATCAGTTTTACCAGAGTTCCTTGATGCCATCCTTGGTAAAAGCTACCTTGATGGCCTTGATAAGGCCAGGAAGTAAGCTGTCCTGGCAAAACCTAAACTGGGCATTAGTGAATGGGTTATTGGTGGGTAAGTGACACTTAATGGCACGATCAATGGTACCTTCCATCACTTTGCTTCTAATTGAGTCTGATTGGGAGATAGCCAGCCAGATTGAATCTACCTTTTTTTGTGAACAATATATACCTGGTCAACTTTCCACATCATCAGGTAGATACCAGTCTATAATTGGACTGCAATAGTTGGGCTGGAGGCATAGCTCGTTGTGGAGCACAGGTCTTACTATTGCTGAGATGTTAAATGCTCCCTTTGCCTTTGCTTTATCCAGTGCTCTCAGTTGTTTGTTGATCCCATGTGAAGTGAATCAAGTTGACTGAAGATCTTTGTTGCTGGGAGTCTCAGCAAAAAGCTAAGTTGGATCATCCACTCAGCACATCCGACAGAACATATTTGAAAATGCTTAAAGCTTTTCTTCATCACTCATATAATGAGCTTTGCTATTGTTGA
>JARFYF010000104.1:70283626-70294617 GCA_030265395.1 Rhina ancylostomus
AGGTAAATATTTAACTGTCCGTATATTTCGCCTTCTTTCAACTGAAAGAATGATTCCCCATGAGTTTAACCTTCTGAGACGGTCAAAGTCTATCAATATTGCCACTGTGCTTTTCTTTTCAAAACACAAGGAATTACTTCTCATTGTGATCTTTCCCGTAATCGATAGGAAATAAAATAAATAATATTAAAATATGTTTCCCATTACACTGTGACGCCACTTTCAGGGAATTATGTATATGAATACCCAGATCACTTTGTTCCTCCGCACTCCTCAGTACCCTACCATTTACTGTGCATGTCGTACCTTGATTTGTCCTTCCAAAATGCAACACCGCACACTTGTCTGCATTAATTTATATCTGCCATTTTCTTGCCCATTTTACCAGTTGCTCCAGATTCCTCGCTGTCCACCTCGCCTCCAATCTTAATTTCATCTGCAAACTTTCTGATCCAATTTATCACATTATCAACTAGCTCATTGATATAGACAACAAACAACAAAGGCCCCAGCACAGATCCCCGAGGCACACTATTAGTTACAGGTGTCTAGTCTCAGAAACAATCATTCACTATCACTCTGTCTTCTTCCACACATCCAATTTCGAATCCATAGTTTCTGAGACTCCTTAACTAACGTCCCATGTTGTACCTTGTCAAAGACCTTACTGAAGTCCATCGATGGGACATCCACAGCCTTCCCTTCAACTACTTTCTTGGTAACCTCCTCGAAAAACTCTAGAAGATTCGTTGAACACGTTCTACCACGCACAAAACCATACTGTCTATTCTTAATCAGACCTGGGTTGTCCAAATACTTGTCTATCCGATCTCACAGAACACCTTAGGGTTAGGGTTGGGGGCTACACATGTTACCGCAGACAACTGTGCAATACATCGAGGCCAGAGATTCATCAACAATCAACACATTTCAACTGGGGCATATTTCTTCCGATTCTTTTCTCAAAAAAGGTGCGCGGTTGTGCCTATGAAACGAGAGAAGGTAACACAATGAGGCGTGATGCTTGTGACTGATCAGCATGTCAGCCGCGAGGCCTAACGTTCGACATTTCACTCTGGTCAAGTGAAATGGATCTCATCCGGTTGAATGCCAGATTCTAATACAACAGACATTTGGTTCAGTAGGGATTTGACAGCCCAGTAAAGCCATGAGCTACAGGATTTTGTCATTCATTAGTTGCGTCATGAATCAATACAACTTGTTCTCGTAATCACACGCATATCGGCTATACTCGGGAAGAAGTTGGGGGTGAAAGTCAAATATTCCACTTAATTTCTTGCGAAGAGCAAACAGAATAAATTCTTCCAAAACCAATGAATGAAGTTGAATTCAATTTCGTTTTTCTTCTGCAGCGAATTTGTGAGCCATCGTCATTCTGTCCCGCGGAAAGTGCTGTCTTTCCAAATGTCCCGTTACCTGGTCTTCATGGCCATAGGTGGCCTACTGGTGCGGATGTTTGAAGTAATTCTCTCTGAGATTAATGCTGGCTATTTCCCAAATTCATTGAAGAATTTAACTCCAATCTGCAGTCTCCACCATGCCCTCAATCATTTTTTTCCATTGATTGCTCCGTTTAGCTAACTATGGCCTTCGCCTTTGATCGATTTTTCACCTTTTGTTGTCAGAAGCTACGAGCGAAATATTGCACCGAAAAGAAACTGCTGCTCGGGTGATAACAGTGGCTTTTGTCTCAAGTATTTTACAAAATATCCCAATATATTTCATCTTCGCACATCGAGAAGTAATTGACAACGTAGCTTGGTACTGTATATTTAAATCATACTTTTACACCTTGACGATATTGGAAGCATTTTGGTCATTTGAAACGAATTTAACACCATTTGCACCATTCCTGGTGATTATGCTGCTAATCTATATTAACGGATTTATAAATCTTTGGTTGGGATGAGAGAGCCAGACTTCACAACCATAAACAGTGAAAACTTACATTCATGGCTGCCAGTGCTCCACATCTTTAATTAAATGATATTTTTATATCTATATTTATCTATATCTATAAAATATATACAAGAGATAAATGATAGATAAATAAATAAATAGATAGATAAATAAAATTAGATAAATGATAGATAAATAAATAAATAGATAGATAAATAAAATTAGATAAATAGATAGATAAATAAATAAATAAATAAAATTGCCTGGCAGCTACACTTCTCGTTGTCTTTTAGCAGATAAACCACCAGTACTGTGCTTGGTTGTAGAGCATTTGCATCAATTAGTTCTTCCTCCCTGCCTTGATTTTTGCAAATTGGCATGATGTATTAGATAAAAGACAGTAAAACTTCCCCCTTACTCCTGATAGCATTGAGTTTATCCAGGGAACATGTGAATCTCTTGGAATAATGTTTTAATCCATGTTGGTTGATCTAAGACAACCAGGGTGGTGCTATAGTGTTACAAATGTCTTTGAGGTTTTGGAGGTTGATGTTTTCCTTCATTTCCAGCACCTCTTGTTGCAAGTATACAACTCTGGTGATTGCAAGTAGATGAGTTTGGACCTGACTGTGAAGCCTGCTGGAAACGAATCAGTTATGAACACTGACCAAGAAGCATTGCCTGCAGAAAGTGATCACTTGGAACCAGAGGGAACAGTGCCCATGGAACCATTCCCCAAAAGGTGGGGAATTTTCTTAAGAAAATGGGGGAAAAATACTGACAAGAAAAAATACACATTTGTAAAAGAACAGAATTTAAAAGACCAGAATTCTAGTGTTGGAGATTGTAATCCGAAACTGACTTCCCATTCCCAGCTGCTCCCCAGTTTCTCTTAAAATAGGACCATACATAACTATACATAAATGCACATAAACAACTACTACACTTGCCAGTATGAGAACATTTCTTTTGAAATTCTCTTGTTAGTAGAATTAAGCCGCAAGGTGCAATGAAAACCACTTCAAAAGAGCTCATGACTGAAAGGCAGGCATATTTTTTATTTTTTTAAATCCTCCTTTAAGTTACCCCACCTGTTTTTGTGAAACTGCACAGAATACCAGCTGTACTAAAAAACAATGTTCAGAGCACAACTTCAAGTCACTATTCTATTGAATTTAAATTTATGTTAACTATACTTATCCCAGTCTTCAAGCCCATTAAGAACAATGGATACTTAGCCATCTCAAACAATGTTGGTCTTACATAATGCACAAAGTGATAAATTTCCCACTGTGGCAAACTCTAAACCAAACAGTACTTTTGCACAATTATAAGCAAACAATATCCTCAGAGAGCCAGACTCGAATCCTGGTTTTTCCAACATTCACATAAAATGCTCATAAATGGCAGATACATTAAGGTAGTTTAGCTGTTCTTGATTAAGTCTTGGAGTGTAGTATTTCACTAGCATTTAACTGACACATCATTGAAAACTGAATGGGGTTCTATGTTAGACTGCATCTGCTCCTCCCTACTGAGTGGCTTCTGAGATATTGGATGGAGGGCACAATATAGATAGCCACAAATATGAAAACCACACATACAGTTTGGAGGAGACCAAGAAAATCACACATTATTGAATGGATAAATCTATATGGGAGAATTTACAAACCTGAATCTTCAATCATCTGTCAAAATCAACAACACTATCATTTGACAGCAACCTTGCTGGATTATTAATGCCATTTTAAGAAGTGAAATAAGACAATATTCAGTCTTGACCAGTCACGTAATGATCTGCAAAGCAGTTGTTTTAATAGATGGTTATTTCAAAATGAGACTGCTAAAATAAGGTAGACTGTGACCAAGGGAAATCACCGTTAGATTGGTTAATGATACCTGTTGGTTTTGATGATGATGATGGGGAAGGAGGATAACGAGTTGAGTTGGTCGATGACAGCCTTGGCCTGCGTCTCCTGAAGAAACTTCGCAGAAGTCCACATTTAAGAGACTCCACAAGTGCTGTTTTTCCTGAACCTGAATGTCCAAACAACTTGAGCTTTATTCGGACTTGGGAATTCTGAGAAGGCCTAAGCTGTTGAATGAAAATCCCTCTGTGTGTATCCTAAAGCAAGCAAAGCAACACAGTTAGTAGAATCCATTGATTGATATTCTTCACAGGGGAGGGGGAGGGGGTCATCGGAGACTGCAACAAAGGTATATTTTTAGTAACTGACTAAACATTTTAGATACTTGCATTATTCACCTAAAGTCAACATTGTTGAAATAGCACAAATGAGGTGACAAGAATATCAAGATTAGTGAATGAAGAAATTCCAAGATATAAATATAGACCACAATAAATTAAACACATTCTGAAACCTTGTAATCCTATAAGGAGCATGCTTGCATGTATAATATGAAATAGTTGTCTTCCCTGATGCAAGCACACCCCAGCAGCTAATATAAACATTGCCACTAGAGGGAGTGGATTCTCTCTTCTGACCACACGTGGGCAGATATGCATCAAACGCCTGAACATTTTCCAGTCTGTATCATTTGCTGAAAGGGGTTCCAACAAAAGATGCGAATTAGGAGTTCCAAATACAATGCTTGATGCTTCACATTAGTAAGGTTTGGAGACAATGTTAAAGTCCTATATGTGTGCACAAATGAAAATATCCCACAACACTTATTTTAAAGAACTGCTAGTGTTCTGGCCAACATTCATGCCCTATAACAGTTTAACTAGCCATTTTATCTTATAGCTATTTGTGGGACATCAGTGTGCTTAAATGGCTGGTATAATTGCCTGCACTACAGAACAGTTCGAAAGCATTTGACTAACAGTGAACTGTTTTGAGAGGTGCTACAGCTATTTAAAAACATTACCCATGCAAGTACTTTCTTTTGGTATTCTGGAATTCTGATTAAGATGGATGGATTGAACATCATTGTTGTTGATGGCAATGGCAAAATGAAAAATAAGCTGCTTCCTAAAACAGTTCTCTGTCTAATATTTTATACAATTACATGCATCCCCATTTTTCAAATTACTTAGTTACTAAAAAATTAACATTTTGAATTTTCCTGCTATTTATTTGGAGGTTTAAAAAAAACAGTAATTATGGACAAGGAAGACTGGAATCTTTATTTTGTATCTAGATGACTCATAATTCAGTTGGTGTGTGTGGTTACTGTGCAATTATTATCATTGTTGGTAGTCCCTCGGGATAGGGGATGACTTGTTCTATTTCTGAAAGGAAGGTGCCTGTGCACAAATCGTTTTAATGTAGTGTGGCTGCTGCACTTGGATCCAATGGCAAGGCAATCCAAGCCCACTGGAGTCCAAGCTCTGTTGCATAGCCTTAATGTGCACGTATGCATACACACTAATGCATGCCACACATGCACACGCACATGCCCATAGTTCTCCTTGTCCACACCTTGCAACCCATCACCAACCACCCCGCAATCCAAATCCCAATCCTCCTTCAGTCTCCCACCTCAGACCTTCCACCCCTTTACATAGCCACTCCTTCTCCACACATTTCCTCCAGTAACTCTAAAGTAACTTTATTTTTTTTACTGGCATTCTTATGTAAATTTCTTACTGGGGACAGTTGTAATATAAACCAAGTGTTGGTAATTTTCCTACTGGTAGGTCAGACCAGTTTACTACCATCTCTCTGCTTCCCTCTTCACTCACTCATTCACCTTATCTCCATCCTTTTCCCCTACCCCTTCCACAGATGCCAAGTAATTTTGATCTACTATGTATTACAGGGCAATTTGAGGAGCTCTTCTAGATTCTCTAGTGCTGCAAATTCCACCCGCAGCCATCAATAGCTAGCTTCGTGCAAATTCTGGTTGAAAATGGTTTGAAATGCAACGAGCCTCTATTTTGGCATGATCCCCAATAAGGGTGGTAACAAAATGAGGAGGGATGCTCCATTGGTGTGTGGTATCTCCTTCCCACTTTCTTGGGAAAGGTACTTCAAGCTTACTTGAAATTTGAGTTAAATTCCAATAAAAAAAAGCCTTGAAATTTCCCATCGTGATCCTATCCTAAAAAAGCTTTATTTTGTGGCTTCCAAATATTTGTTTTAGTTACTGTGGTTATGGTTACTGATTAAGATGATACTGCAGCTGAATCTTTCAATTTTAATTGCTTCTACATGGCAGAACAAACTCCCATGTGAGAAAGAGAGAGGGTGAAAGAATTATTCAGTAAAGTAGGCATCATTATAGCATTTTAGACAAAATAAATAATTGAATGACGTTATGAAGCTTGGAAAGCTCTCCTTGTGAACAGCATGCAGCCCCAAGTAAATTTGTGTGTGGTTCCCTTGGTGGGCATGTGGCCAGCAACATTTCTTATCACCTGATAAGATAATCTGGTGAATGCACAGTGGGCAGCTAATGGTAATTAAGGAAGTCAACAGCACAATGCCTAGTGGTAGGCAAGATGAATCATGTCAATGCAACATTTATATTGCTAAACCACTTCTAACTATAATCCTGCAATGTCATTGAGTAAACATCGTTTTGTGTGTACAACTGATTAGTTCTGACACTTTGATCAGATTATTATTAAAAACAATGATACATTGGTAAACAGAATTGAAGTCTTAAATAATCATTTCCTAGGCTGGTACCCAATTAATAAAATCTGTTCTGGCTAAATAACAGGCCATCCCACTTTGCCCTTATGGGACAAATTTGAGATTGCTGCAGATAAATGGACTCCAATGTTGCATTTGGCTATGGTGGCAAGTTGCTGCACACAAGAGAAGCTGAACTGCCATTCAGCAGAGTCTAATTCTCCTCTCTTGGATTGTGGCAGCTAAATAATTTTTCTTAGGGAAGTCAATCAAAGAATGTGAAACTGAGGTGGGTAAATAAAATTGAGGTAATAGCCAAGATCTAACTGAATGACAGAACAGGCCTGAATAGGCTACTCATGCTCGGAGCTGGCACCATAAACTTGGTGCTATTTACATTACTGTTCAGCTCGGGACTTCACTGTTTCTGCCGATGGTCATAGCTGAAGTTCTGCTTTCTCGTACAGTCATTATACTTGCACCCCATAAACAGCCACAGGGACACACTGTTTAAACTGCACCAAAAAAATTACTTTCTAACCTGAATTTCTAGCTTAATTGTCTGGCTATGTCACAGGACTCTGTTCATGAAGATACCACTGTGAGAGAAAGTAATACAAGCTGCCAAGTGGTCCTCGAAAGATGTATTAACATATGCCCGTTGTCAAAATCCTGGACTTGTATGTGTGCGTTACCTTTTTAAGCCTGGCAAGCAAATTGGCAACTTGTTCATGTTGTTCAGCTTTAGCAAGATCTTCAGCAGTTCTTCCATCCTGTTAAGCAATCAACAATCAATCCAATTAGTCAGATTTCCGCTTAATTTCATAACTAACCTGCGAGAAGTCTCTCTGCAATCTGTGAATTTTATTCTCGCACTGTTGGGTTAGAATCCGAAAGATGCCTAACTGTGCAATCAGACACTGAGCCAAGAGCTGCTTAGCAATTCATTTGTGAAGATTTTGAAATGAACCAGATTTACTGCACTGACTGCATAGTAATTAGTTCCTGCTATCACCACATTTAAACATAGCATTTCAGCATGAATGCATAAGTAAATGCCTGCTGAAAAGAGAGAGAGAGAGAGAGAGAGAGAGAGAGATAAAACCTTCACAAAATATCTCCCTATGTTACATTACTAATTAACATGGATATTAGCATTTTTATCCAGAATACTGGTGACGTTAGATGAAAGATTTTTTTTAGGTTTGGAAGTCGAGTCAATTATTGTTCATATAGTTCAAATAAACTCAAATACCATGGCCAACATTTTTTGTAAAGAAGAACTTATCTTCTCCCCTCACCACCCACTATATACACACAAACCTCCCGAATCTCACAATGGAGGTCAGACAACAGCAACTGTACTACAGCTTGTATATTCCCCCTGATGTGGTCTTTCTCCAAACCCCTGCAAGCACTCACGTTCCCATACTCCTTTGTGCCAGTCATTTATATTAACTCTCTTCTTTCTCTTTCCAAGTGCATCATTTCACACTTATGTTAAATTTCATTAGCTATGTATCTATCAATTTCATCTAACTACAGTTTCAGGGCTCTAAGTTGTCAACCATAACAAAGAACTAGCCTATTCATTTGTTATTATCAGCCAAATAATTTATTATTATCTGCATAATATTCATATAAATGCACTTTTCAACGGCAGGCTGATGCTCAAAAACAGCAAGTTCAACTGTTGATTCCATTCGATTTAACATATACCAGAAGTCTTGATGCAGGGTTTCGATGCAAAACATTGACAATTCTTTTCCTCCCAAAGATGCTGCTTGATTTGCTCAGTTCCTCCAGGAAATTGTTGCTGCAGATTCCAGCATCTGCAGTCTCCTGTGTCACCAGAATCTGAACCTGGATCTTCTAATGTATAGGTGGTACTACACTAAATCTTTCTGCACTGTGAAACTCTTAAACAGAGATGTCCACACAATTTCCAAATTGGGAAGCAACCCCAGTGTAAAAGGGAATAATTGCAAAACCAACATCTGGCTCCCTCAGCCTTTGCACTTAGACATACCACTCTGGTGGCTCCAGGAAACTCCTAACACTTCAATTGGAATCAGTACATGAGCAATCTCTGAAATATATACATCATGCTAAATGTTTTTCAGGAACACTGTGACTTGCAACAGGCTCAACCAGTTATATTCCCATACCGCCACCATGGGGACATATACCTAACTGCGCATTTAAATCACTAAAAATTAATTAGTTCCATTTCAAAGCTCTGCTGTGTTCAGCAATTGCTTTACTTTTGTTTTAAAAAAACAAAAACAGTCGATGAGCATTTTAGCAGCTGCACTGATCTAAAACTGACATTTCTGCTGTAAGTTAGAAATGTGAAATGCTTATACCCTTCTCCCTACATGCTTGTTCATAGATCTTCACATTTGACTTTACTGCTTTTGCGGTTCAGTCACTGGTTTTTGGCTGTAAAAAAGTAAAGAGACCACAGCTTAACAATATCTAATGAGGATTGAAATCTGCCATTAAGATTTTAAATGAACCAAATGCTTCAAAATTTACAGGAGACTAATATTTGCTCCTTAAATTATATATGAGCAAACTTCTGATTTCTGCAAGGACATGTTCAAAACTGGGCATGCACGTGGAGCTGAAGTTTCAATGTGGAAATCTATCTGCTAGCCACACCCACAAATTAAATGGTAAATGCTCTTGGATGATCTTCTGTTTGATAAAATAAAAGTAAACTGAATTCAGGGTGGCATGGCTATAACAAGGTACAGCAAACAATTAGGAAGGCAAATGATACGCTAAACTTTGTTGCGAGGATTTGAGTAGTAGAGTAGGGACGTCTTGATCAAATTATATGCAGCCCTTGTGACACTGCATCTGGAATAACCCAAGGAAGTATATAGACACAAAAGAGGGAATGTGGTGAAGATTCAGCAGATTGATTGCTGGGATGTTGGGTCTGATGTATTAAGAGAGAATAAACAGATTGAGCTTAAAATCTTGAGTTTTGAAGAATGAGGTGCAATGTCATTTAAATGTACAACATTCCTTTGGGGCTTAATAAGTTAGGTGTGAAGTTGATATTCCCAATGTCTGGTTGTCTAAAATCAGGGGTTACAGTCTCACAATAAGGGGTCAACCATTCAGGATAGAGAAGAGAATAAACTTCTTCACCTTGAAGATAGTGACATTTTTTTTAAAACCAAAAATACTGCGGAGGTTCAGTCCCCAAGTACATACAATACAGAGAAACAGATTTTCTGATATAAAGGGAATTGAGGGATATGAGCTTAGTGCAAGAAAGGGGCACTCAGCCGAAAGAGGAGTCTGATCTTATTGAATGCTAGAGTGGCTATGAGGGGCCAAATGGTCTTTTCCTTCATTCTTAATGTGCTGTCAGACCTGCTGAGTATTTCCAGCATTTTTAGGTTTTATTTGTCCTCGTTGATCCAGGGGGGCCAATGCCAATATGACACCTCATTAGCAGCTAGCTAACATCAGCTTCTCTCATACAAAGTGAGAAATGAACCTGGGAGCTTCAGGTTCTGCTCTACTTACATCAGCAACATAACACAGCACTGATATTTTGTGTCAAGGTACTCAAGTGATTTGCTCTATTTTGACTGAATTTTTTGTTTTAATGTCTTAATATTCTATTTTGATACTTTTTCTTTACTTGTGGCTTTCTTATGCTGCTGCACATTCCAATGTTCTTTTCACATCTTTTCATAACCTTAACTTCACTGATATTTCATAACATTTAACAACTATTTTCTGTTAAGTAGCTTGCAAGTGATTTAACCATTTTGCATCCTGCTTCTCTCCTGTCTTAATTTATCTTTCGAGATCTTCCTAAACTTTCTCCAGTTCTCAAAGTGGGTTACATACCAGAAATGTCAATGCCTCATTTATCTTTACTGATACTAGTAAGCATTTGCAAAATATCCTGCATCCGAACAAAAAAAACCTGTTCTGTAATGTAAATTATTAAAAAATAAGATCAAGTGCTTCAAATCTCAGCACATAATTAACATGTCCACATATACACTCAGAATAACCAGAAAGAAGCAGCTTAGTGACAAAAAAGATCCATCCTGGAAATGATCAACAGATAAGGCAGCGTTTGTGGGGAACGAGTGAGAGGGCTGCAGTTAATTCTGAAATATTAACTAAGGCATTAATGATACAAATAAAAGATTGCTAATATGAAATTTAAGCTTTGTGGTTCCACCAGTGCTGCCTGATCAGCTGACTACTTCCTTTTTTTTCTGTCTAAATTCAAGACTTCTGAAATTCATATTATTGCTTTCAAATGAGACAAGCAGTTTGCATTAATACAGCAGCGCATATCTTGTATTTTGAAAATACAAATTAAAATGAGAAAATTATTAATCACCATTTAAGTACATCAAAAGATTTACAATTCCAATTCAGTTAACCAGCAAGAACTAGGATTATTCTTTTGCACGCAGCCAAACC
>JARFYF010000104.1:70296354-70308556 GCA_030265395.1 Rhina ancylostomus
GGCAGTGGTTGGACAGACAATTCTGAGAGTGAGGCGGGGGTATGTGTGCTGTCAGACTGGGTGTGAGTCAGGTAGATGAGGTGTTGAAAAGCAAAAGGGTGGTCAGGAGAACACAGGAATGACCAAGCTAAGAGCTAACCAAAGGTAGGAATGAAGATTTCAATAGTTCATGAGCTGACGAAGTGATGGAGGTAGATAACGTTAAGAGCGTGAAATGATAGAGCTCATGTTATGGATTAAATATGACCACAATACTGCAGCAAATATGATTCAGTTATGAGGGAAGGATAGATGTGGTGGTTTGTGAATGGAATTTAAAGCAGGGAATTAAAGGTAAAGTCTTCATTTTGAGGAAATTTCTGCTCATACAGTACTGCAAGACAAACAGGAGTATGACACATTACAGACCAGGTAGAGAGACAGCGGTGGCAAGCTAGAGCTTAGTAGGATTTCTAAAGAACCTATTCTGTTTCTGAATGACATTGCTAAGGGAGTGGGGAAGGAAGGAGGCAATGATGGATCCTTGATGTACTCCAGATGAACCCGACTCCATCACAGTCTTCATTCAATGAATATTTCACTCACCAATAGCAATATCTTGCAGTACTTTGTTACACATTTATTTACTATTATAATGCGAGGTTAAGAAATTCAAATAAAACAAAAAACTTAGTGATGACATTACCTTATTAGTTATATCAAGGTTGCAGTTTGCATCACAAAGAGCCATAACAATAGCTATGTTGCTATCTTTGCAGGCTATGTGCAGAGCTGAATTACCATGCAAATCTTGCACATCTACAAAGCACCCTTGACTTAGTAGGTACTTCACCACCTCTATCTGGCATCTTCGTACTGCAAGGTGCAGAGCTGTGTGACCATCCTGAAAAAAAAATTAAGCAGTTTAAAATTATGCAACAAAACACAAAAGGTAGAAACTGCTGTTTGCCTTTCTTGGAGTGAAACAAACCAGGCATTGGATTCCTTGAATATGCATCTTATGTACTTCACAGCTGTTAAAGAACACATTTTGATAAATTCTTCACTTCTGGAGCAGGGTAGGAGTCAGGCGGTTTCACTTAGAATTCTTTGCAATTCCTAGTCGAAAGGTGAGGAATTTAATTTAACTGTCAAATGACGACCCCTTGACTCAGACAATGCCTGTAGCACATATGTTCCAATTCTGTGCCATGAAACAGGGTCGAACTAATTTCTGCCCAATATGTGATACAAACTTAATGTGAAAACAGACCTATCTGACATAGAAAGGCAACTCTTGTTTAAGGGTAGATTAGCTTAAATTTAAATAAAATGCTGCCCTGCACCATCGCAACTCTGAAATCACCACTCCAACTCTCAAGTAATTATGTTATTAATGCACTTGAAGTCTGACCATCTCATGGTCCCAAGAATGCTCTAAGCACTGCATGTAAGGAAACCAGGACACAACTGGAACTTCCCTAACAAAGTATTAAATGGAGAAATACTTTAACTGATGGCCATTTCCTAAAGATTTGGGCATTAATATCATATACCCTGGATATTTGCAGACACAAGATCTTTGCAAACATGCTTCATGTAACATTAGAAACTCTGCAAAAAAAAATAGCAGCAGGGCAGTAAATTTAGGCACATCTTGCAAATAAACAACCTAACTATTTGTTGAATTCTGTCCTGTCTGTCTCCTTTTAGGATGTCTGAAATTCCATTTCAGCCCTCTGGAATAACTAGAACATTCGCATGCATCAGTTCTCTTCCCAGTTTGCTTCACTTTTTATTTCTATCCAACTAATTCCTAGTCCAATTCCTACTTAGAGATCTTTTTTTATTAAACCATTGGCCATGATACCTCAAACCCAAGTGAAGCTCTGGTTACCTGGTTCAAATCCTGCCATCAGGAGAAGGAATTCCTGATGATATTGCACATTACCAGATATTCTGTGACCATTTGTAAAACCATTATTCCCCACATGAAGTAGAATGTGTGATACTGCTATTAACTAGTTAAGCCTATGCATCCTATTCAAAAGCAATGATTTATCCACAATTGCTCACTCACATTTCTGACCATCAGCTTGACATTGGATAACTACATATACATATGCACATTCACATATTGGCTGGTAGTGAGGAGCCTCATAACAAAATCATATCGCATTTTCAAAAGTCATCTTTCCCAGGACTACAACTGAGATTTTCCCAGTCTACATGGTTCATGTAGAGTGTAGTGGGTATAGGGAACCTGCTGCCAGAGGATGCTGTGGGTACAATTACAACATTTAAAAGACATTTGGTTAGGTGAATGGATAGAAAAGGTTTAAAGGGTATGGGCAAATGCAGGCAAGTGGGACTAGCTTTAGTAAGCATCTTGGTCAGCATGGATGAGTTGGGCCAAAAGGCCTACTACTGTGTTGCATGACTATTTACTGCAACAACCAGAAAAGATACAAGGAAAATAATATTTTCTCCATTTGAAGCTTTAGATCTTTTTGCTCCTTAGTGGTTTGATACCTTGTACTCATTGATCACAAAGATTTGAATGCCCAGATGTGTTAATCTGATAAATATAGACTTGTGTGAATTGTTAGCTCCTTTTGCTTAATTTATGGCAAAGTAGAATTGTTGGCGTGTGTGCACAGAAGTTAAAAGTTGCAGAAATGTTGACTGTGGTGCGAGCCAACAAAAAACCCCACTTTCATAATGGTTTTGGTTGCATTGTTCTAGTTCCAGAAAATCTACTCACTTTCATTCATTATATATAGATATTTGTACTATATATTTGGTGCCATCAGCAAAGACTTTAATTAAAATGTGTTCTCACATCAGCATTAATTTACTCTGGATTGTGTGAAGTTGACATTCACGTGCCACTCCTAAACCTGTCTTCTTCCCAGCAGAACTTACTTTGTACATTTGCAATTCTGTTGCCAGGATGAGAGCCAGATTCAATCACAATATCAGGAGATGCCAGTATACAGTTTTGGCCTCCAATGATCTCAACTCAACAAGTGTACTTATAGGAAGTGCTCATCTCCTTTACAGCAGCATTGCTGAAAGTAGTAATCAGAATGCTCATCACAGTGCAAGAGCAATCTGAGAAGAAAGGGTCTGTTGTCATAAAATGGTTTTCAAAAATGAGAAGTGATTCATTGACAAACCTTGTGTTCCATGAGGAGAGCATGAGCCTTGCTGTAATATCACTGTTGCAAGAACATACAAATATTGTGACATTGGAAAGGAGGAAAAAAAGTACCATCATCTTCACGGGGTATACTGCTAAAATAATAACACAGAGCAAATAACAATTGGCTCTATGGCTAGCACTGACGCCTAAAGGAAAACACACCACAGTGTGGATTGGAAAATCAGTCTCCCAAGGACTGGTAACATTATGAAGTGGCATAATCAAACACTAATCAAGTTATGTGCTCAAAACTGACCGTGTCAACTTCATCCATGTCTGCACAATGTTCCATCAGACATTCCACAATATCCACATAGCCTCTTGCAGATGCAGTCAAGAGAGGCGTCTCTCCTTCTTTATTCTTAATGTGAACATCACAATCAGCTTCACAGAGTGCTTTGGCCACTGCATAGTAACCATGCCATGCTGCACAGTGCAATGGGGTTTCTTGTTCCTGGTACAAAGAAAAAATAAGGGGAATTAAAATTTTAGTAATAGTGAATAAATTAGGTACAATTACAATCAAGTATTAAAAGATAATGGAACTAGAAATGTTGCAGTGGTGAAAGAAATAACACATCAATGCAATTTAAAAAGAGTGAACTGAATATGCATTGAGAATCACTGTTTATGAAAATGCAAGATCCAAGACAAATCTTTGAATGGCACCACTTCAAAATAACCTGCATCCTGACTCATGCAAATAAATATATAAAATAGGAACAGGAATGGTCCATTCAATCCCTCAAACATTCTGCTATTTAATAGGATCATGGCTGATCTGATTGTAACCTCAACTCCAGTCTACCCACTGTAACCTTTATCCTTTGCTTATCAAGTATCTGCCTACTTTTGCCTTAAGGTTCCACAGCCTTTGAGGGTGTATTCAGGACTCACAACACTCAGAAAATTTCTTCCTTCCATTTTAAATTGACAAGCCTTCATTTTTTAGCAGTTACCCTTAGTTCTAGATTCATCCACAAGAGGAACCATCCTCTCCTCATCCACCCCGTAAAGATACTTCAGGATCTTATGTTTAAATCAAATGCATCCTCACTTTTCTAAAATCCTACAGATACAAATCTATCCCATCTGAACTTTCCTCATAAGGCATTCACCCATTTCAGGTATTGATCTAGGAAACCTCCTCTCAACTACTTCCAATTCATTAACATCCTTCCTTAAACAAGGAGACCAATATTGTACACAGTATTCCAAATGCAGTCCTATCAATGCTGTACATAACTGAAGCATAACTTCCCTATATGTGTTCAATTCCCCTAGCAATAAACAAAATGTTCCATTAGTTTTACCACTTACTTCCAGTACCTCCATACTAGTCTTTTGCCAGTGATGCACTAGGACAACATATCAATAGCAGAGGTAATGAGTGTTCAGGGTGATGAATGGGTCACTAAATGCATAGGCTGATTTGCCCTGAATGGTGTTGAACTTGAATGTTGTTAGAGCTTCACTCACCCAGGCAAATTTCAAGTATTCCACCACATTCCTTTATTTATTGATATTTTTATTTGTACATGTCACTGACTAGCTAAGCATTTATTACCACATCCCTATTAGCCCATGAACAGATTGGGTCGCAAGGCCATTTCATTTAAGAGTCCACCACAATGCTAAGGGCCCAATGTCACACATAAGCACAAGCAGGCAAGGATAACAGACAAGCATAGCAGATTTCTCTAAATATGCATGTGAACTGAATGGGTTTTTAATGACAATTCAGTAATTTCATGGTCAACATCACTGATGGAAGCTTTTTATTCCAGATTTATTTAAAAGCACTTAAGCATACTATCTCACCATACCCAACTGAGCAGATGGTTTAATTTTTTTTAAACTTTGTTGTGATGGTAATGTTTATAAGACAACAGCATTTTCAAAAATTATACTTTATACATCACTTTAAAATAAATAAATGGATATCAGAAAGTTCCTCTTCACAAAAAGTAATCAACTCATGTAAATCCCTGGTCATTTAACAGTTAAATATTGCAAAGGGAAAATTTTGGTGGATATCTATTGGCTTTGGACTGCCCATTCGGATAAAAGTCAAAATTTTGATTCCTTTCTTAAAATAGAATATATGGGCTTATCAAGGGTCTGAATCAGTAAATGCATGATGTGATTCTACACCAAAGAATGCCAGGTTTGATTATGGGTTTTGGCTTAGCTAACTGATCTCAGCTACAATCAGAGTGACGCTAACATCTATTATCTGTGATCTCTCCTCCTTGCATTTATTTGGCAGCTCTTGCTAAAGTGCAAATTGGATAATGTAGCAGGACAGAACTGTGCTTTGGTGTTTTGTGATCTGAAGGTCAAAACTTGCTGACTGCTGTCAAGGGGTTCCACACAAATTAGCCACTCCTGTAAGAATCATACCTCAGCACAAGCAGCAAATTATGAAAGGAAAAGGCAGCTACCAAGAACATTTCATCATAGTCACTCCATGATATTTCACTGAAAACCTTTTGAAATATTAAATTTGCCTTTAAAAACCATGAGCAATAATTTATGAATGGTACAATTGTGAACTCTGAATCTGGAAGTGCAAAGTACACCGCTTTATATTCCTGTGCATAGTCCATAAATGTCGTATCCTTGCTAACATTTATGTTTCTTTATTGTCCATGTGTTAAATCATCAATGCAATAAATCTGTGTTGTTTAAACTGTACTGAAGAGAAATTAGATTTGACAGATCGTTTTTAGGGGTCATAAGTGCTGCAAATTTGCTGGCTATGCTTTAATAGAATTGCTTGATATAGTTAACAAATGTATAAATCATTGACTGCAAGCAGGCTAAACTGCAAGTATCTTTGTATTCTATCTAATATATTTGTATTCTACCTTCAATCAATCACATATTTGTCATTTATGATGTCTCATTTTTATACTGTTTTTCTCACCGCTGATGAAAGTTTCTAGTTTAGAGAACTCCGCCAGAACTACAGAATCTGACTACTGAAAAGTGTACGAGAAGCTCCCAAGATTTCTTGCGTCTGCCCTTGCAGGGAACGGACAGGTCTTTGGTCTTATCCCAATCTTGTTATAAGACATTCCCACAAAAGGAGATTAACCTGGGGGACAATTACACCAAATTACTTATGGTTTTGGCCAAACCTGATGCTTTGATTGATATTACAGATTATCTGACTTTTACATTGGGCATTCACTGTGCAAAAAATTTGGTTGTTGTGTTTCCTGCAGTAACTAAACTTCCAAACTCTTAACAAGCTTGGCAGGGGCATGAAAACCACAAGGGGAATTCAGGAAGGAAAGAAAGAAAGCAGGAAGTGGAGGGTAGAAAATAATAAGCAAAATAGAGAACAGAAACAAAAGGCAGGTAGAAAAGAGGGTCAAAGTACAGAAAAAATATTAAATTGACCATTGTTAACTATGCTACATCTTAATGTGCACAGAATTTACAGCAAGGTGGATAAAATAATTGAACAAATAGTAATGAATGGGTGTGATCTAATTGCCATCAGAGAAATGATCGAACAAAGGTGACCAAAGTTGCAAGTTGCATGTTCAAGGATATTTGATGTTTAGGATATCCAAGCAGAATGGAAAATGAGGTATATGGTGTAATTAATAAGAGGGGACCAGTGCAGTGGTAAGAAATGATCTTGGCTCAGCAGAGCATGATGTGGAATTACAATCAATTTGGAAAGAGCTAAGAAATAGCAATGCACAGAAAACATTATTACTGTTATTTGTAGGCCACCAAATAGTAGTTGAAATACTGGGCATAAATCAGGAAATCTTATTGCATGTAATTGGAATAGTACAGGAATCATGGGGGACTTGTCTGGACGGGTCAAATTCACAGTCATGAGATGGAAGACAAATTTAGGAAATGCATGTAATGGTTTTTTCATTCGCTATGTTGAACTATCTTGAGAAAAGGCAATTTCAGATCTAATTTTGTGCAACAAAAAGTGTATAACTGATGATCTTATTGTGCGGGATCCTTAAAGAGTGACCATAGCATGATGGAGTTCTTCATGAAGCTGGAAAATGAAGTGGTTTAATCTAAGACTAGCACCCTACATCTAAATAAAGGAAACTATAAAAAGGTACGAGGAGCGAGTTGACTAGTATAGATTGGGGAAATTCATTAAAAAGGCACAATGGTGAATAGGCAATGGCTAACATTTAAGGAACAAATGCAAAAACTGTAATAATTATGCATTCCTCTCTGCCACAGAGGAAAAGCAATCCTACAACGGCTAACAAGTGAAGTTAAGGATCACATTCGATCCAAAGAGAAGTCATATAAAGTTGCCAGAAAAAGTAGTAATCCGAGGATTGACTGTTCAGAATTCAGTGAGAAAGGATCAAGAGATTGGCCACCAGATAAAAAACAAAGCATGACAGAGCATATAAGGGACAAAAAGCAGATAGTAAAAGCCTCAACAAATATGTAAATTGAAAAAAGATTAGTAAAAGACAATGGTACTTCTTTACAGTCAGGAATGTAAGAATTTGTAATGGGCAAGATGGAAATAGCACAGCAATTAAACAAATATTTTGGTTTTGTCTTCAGGGATGCGAACACATATAATTTCTCAAAAAACCAGAGGTCTAATGAAGAGAGGAATTAAAGGAAATTAGTAGTAGTCAGTGCTAGAGAAATTAATGAGACTGGAAAGTGATTAAGTCCTCAGAACATGATAATATGCATCCTAAAGTACCAAAAGTAGCAGCTGTGAAAACAGTTGCGAAATGCTTCCAAAATTTTTCAAGAAACTTCTTTCAAAATCTGATTGATTATAGAATGGTCCCTGCAGACAGGAGGGTGGCAAACATAAACCCCACTATCTAAAAAGGGTGGGAAAAGAGAAAGCAGGGAACTGAGTAGTGGTTACTGAATATCAATAGTAGAGAAAATGTAGAAGTATATTAGAAAGATGTGAAATTTAGAATATATCAATGGGATTAGATAAAGTTAACATGGATTTATGAAAAGGTACTCAAGTTTGATAAACTTAAGAGTTTTTGAGGATGTAACCAGTAGAATTGATAAGGATGAGGTAGTGGATGCAAGGTGTTTAAATTTTCAGGGAGGTCTTTAATGAAGTCCTACTTAAAAGATCAGTGTGCAAAGTTAAAATACAAGGGATTGTGGTAATACACTGGATTGAAAGTTGGTACACAGGCAAGAATAAATGGGTCTTTTTCAGTGTGCAGGCAGTGACTAATGGTATACCATGGGAATCAGTGTTTGGGGTCCATTTATTCATAATATTCATCTATGATTTGGATAAAGGACCCCAAATGTAATGTGTCTAAGTTCGCCCATGACACAAAGCTGGGTGGGCCTCTTAAGTCACGAGGAGGATGCAAAGAGACTTAAAGGTGACTTAGACAAGTGAGTGAGTACGTAAAAACATGGCAGACACAATATAAAGTGAATAAATGTGAAGTTATTTACTTTGGCAGGAATGTTTATGTACAAAGGGATTTGTCCATTCTTGGACACCAAGCACTGACAGCAAACATGCAAATGGAACAAGCAGTAAAGGTGGCAAATAGTATACCATCTTTCAGTGTAAGAAGATTTGATATAAGAGCTAGGATGTCTCTCCACAATGATACAGGAACTTTGTAAGGTTCTACAGAACTGTGTACAGCTTTCGGCTCTTTACTACCAAAAGAAAAACTTACCACTGAGGGAATGCTACATCAGATTGAAGCCTGGAATGGCAGTGCTGTTGTACGAGGAGAGACGAGGTTGAGTAGGTCTTTTATCACCAGAGTTTAGAAGGATGAAAGGAAATCTCATTGAAACCACAAAATTCTGACAGGGCTCGACAGGGTGAATGCAGGGAGGATGTTTTCCTTGGCTTTGAAAGTCTGGGAGTGACTAGAACTAGGGCTTCCATCTCATGATACAGTGCAAGGTATTTAGGACTGAGATGAGGAGAATTCCCATCACGTAGTGAGTGGTGAGACTATGGAATTCTCTGTGCAGACCAAATTGCTGAATATATTTAAGAAGGAGATAGATACATTTCTGGAACAAAGGGCCTCGAGGGGAAATGGGAAGAGAACCAGAATATATTTGGAGATGGAGGATCAGCCATGATTGTATTGAATGGTGAAGCAGGCTCCAAGGAACAAAAGGCATATTTCTGCTTCAATTTTTCCTATATTTGTAAAGCACATGACTCATTGTAAATGCTATTGATGTGAAAGGGATTATAACATTTTCTTGAGGGAAAAATCAGGTTTGCAAACAAGCTTCCCACTGTTCAATGATACAGTGCACAAGAGTTCCAATCATCTGCCCTTATTCCAGTTGCAGCAACATCTATTATAGCGAATACCAAAACATACATCCCTTGAAGTGATTAAGTGGCTTCTGAAAGCAAAACATAAATTCATATTCTATACTGGCCATTTGATTTGTTTCCTGTGAGTAGATTTCAATTTCCAGAGGGAGGAAGGGGATAATTAAAGGGTGTCTCCGAACAGGGATCAAGAATAGTATTACCAGAGGTCAGGAAACAATTAGGGCAATCCACTTCCTTAGCTGACTAATGGCATGTCGTGTAGAGAAAAAGGGTAATGAAATTGCTGTTCATGAAAAACTGAGAATAGAACATTATTCATAATCTTCACATGACACAAATATTATTTGGTCTTCAAATGTTGACAACGATGTAAACTATATCCATTATTAGGCCTGTTACTAATCCATGCCAAATGGTCAAGATTCGTATTAAGTATTGGATTAACTGATCTCACTGAGCCAGTTGTAACAGAAATCTGGTCTCATTATTACCAGGTAATGAAAATGTAGGTTTTTTTAAAAAAAAATTGCACTTCAGATCAGTCTCTGTAAAACTTATTAGAAAGTATTGCATAGATACAAGTTGAAGATAGGTTGAAGGCCAGATGTGATCATCCACCTGCCACATGGCCAACACTCAGCCTCATTAGAGGGAAACAGTTTGGATGAGTCGCTTGAGGGCTGTGGCACAATGGAATATCCTTCCATTATGTTTGTATCCTCAGATCAAGAATAGGAAATGATTTTTTTTTGTACAAAGGCAAGTTTGTGAATTAAGTAAAAGGGAAACTTTTTTTTAAAAACGCATTGTGTGATTAGTGTCTGGAATGCACTGCCAGTAGTGGTAGTGGAAGCTGATTCAATTGTAGCATTCAAAAGGGCTCCAGACAAGGATATAAAAGGGAAGAATTTGCAGGACCATGGGAAGAGGACAATAGAGTGAGAGTAGTTAGATAGCCCTTATGTAGAGCTGGTATGGATTTAAAGGGCTGAAGGCCCCCTTTTCCTGCTGTTGCACTGTAATAGATTTGTAGAATCCTCTGTTGAAACATAAAGCTAAACTAATTCCAAAAATGTGTGCAAGAAAATACTTACTGAATTCAATCTTTCCCAGTCTATAGAGGTGAGGTAAATGCAGTGAATAAACAAGTTTTTAAGAAACACTTTCAAGTGTTTCCTGATTCAAAGGATAATAGTTTCATTAACATCTCTGGTACCTGGCTGTACATGGTTATGTCCACCATTACAGATTAATTTTGAATATGGGAGCAATTTTCAATGTCTTAAGACAAACCATCAAACTTAATTTCCTTGCAAGGAAAATGGGTGGAGTGAAAGACAATATTGCATTATATATTCCCAGGTGGAATTCTTTATTCCAGTTCCCTTCCACATTCATTGCATAATCATTAATCAGCTGATTATGTGCATATCCTAATACCACAGAGAATCAAAAAGAGTCAAGTTGAATTGAAATGTAATTTTTAACGTGGCAGATCTACTTTACATGCTCTTACCCTGTCTTGAAGATCTGGATTAACACCAATTTTGCAGAGGTATTGCACAACTTCAACATTACCATAACGAGCTGCTACATGGAGGGCAGTTTCACCAGACTACAGTAAAATATAAACAAAATAAAAGTTAAAAATCTGACTAAACCCAAACTAAAATACACCATAGTGTTTAAGCTCCATTTATAAAGACTCATTTCATATTAACATTTGCTATGGGACTTTCTATGTACAAAACATTTAAAAATGCATCAATGCTTGGCTACCTCGCACAAGGTTTTTTGAAAAGTTAGAGATGGATAAGTAATAATTACAAACTAGCAGTCTTACAGAGATACATCTATAGGAAATCAAAATAAAGATGAGGAGTCAAAATTTGATGGAGAGAGTAGGTGGAGTAGAGTGGGAAGATGAAGGAAGTGAAGAGCAAAAGATTTGCGAGTTCAACAGAGCTAATAACAAGATTAGTCAACATGACTATAATTAGGCCACCCTCTTGTCAAGAACAGTTAAACAAACACAACCACATAATAAATGGAGGTCCCTGGAACCTCTGAGTATTAAGGAGAACTCAGTGTTGTAATACAGGCACTACAGGATTGGAAATACAGCAGATTGGAGGGGCAGCACTCCTGCTTATACATACTCTTCAGCTACAATGCCAACTTTCCAAATAGAAAAACCGTTAGGTTATGGGTGTAACTGACACAGCTTCTGAAGATGAGCTCCAATGTACCTTTTACTGTAACTAATCACAGGGATTTTGGTTTCTGTTCCTCCTTCATCCTCAAATACATTCCAGATTAGTTCCACCCAGTACCCATTACACATCCAATCACATCAGGTTATCTTATACTTTGATCCCAACAATCAATCTTATACACTATAAAACTATAAAATCAACTGTATGGCATTTTCAGAATTCGACTAGTTAAACTAAAACATAATAAACCAATACCAAAATTAGAAAATGCTGGAAAGTCAGCAGGTCTGCGACTTAAAACGTTGACTGTTTCTCTTTACAGATGCTGCCTGACCTGCTGTTTTTCCAGCATTTTCTAATTTTGGTATTGGTTTATTATTGTCACTTGTACCAAAGTACAGTGAAAAACTTGTCTTCCATACCGTTCGTACAGATCAATTCATTACACAGTGCATTGAGGTAGTACAGGGTAAAAACAAT
>JARFYF010000104.1:70308751-70319490 GCA_030265395.1 Rhina ancylostomus
ATATCTTCTTCCCAATGGGAGTGGGGGAGAAGAGAGAATGTCTGGGGTTGGTGGGGTCTTTGATTATGCTGGCTACTTTACTGAGGCAGCGAGAAGTGTAGACAGAGACCAAGGAGGGGAGGCTGGTTTCTGTGATGTGCTGAGCTGTGTCCACAACTCTCTGCAGTTTCTTGCGGTCCTGGACAGAGCAATTGCCGTACCAAGCCATTATGCATCCAGATAGGATGCTTTCTATGGACTGTCGATAAAAGTTGGTTAGTGTCAAAGGTGATATGTCAAATCTCTTTAGCCTCCTGAGGAAGTACAGGCACAGGTGAATTTTCTTGGCTGTCGCATCTATGTAGTTGGACCAGTAAGTTCACTCCTAGGCACTTGAAACTCTCAACCCTCTTGACCTCGGCATCATTGATGTATACAGGTTTACGTACACCGCCTCCTTTCCTGGAGTCAATGACCAGCTCTTTTGTTTTGCTGACACTGAGTGAAAGGTTGTTGTTATGACACCATGTCACTCAGCTTTCTATCTCCATCCTGTAGTCTGACTCATTGTTATTTGAGATACGGCCTACTACAATGGTATCATCTGCAAACTTGTAGATGGAGTTAGAGCAGAATCTGGCTACACCGTCGTGAGTATATAGGGAGTGGAGTAGAGGGCTGAGGATGTAGCCTTGTGGGGCATCAGTGTTGAGAATAATCATGCTGGGAGGTATTGCTGCCTATCCTCACTGATTGCGGTCTGTTGATCAGTAAGTCAGATTTCCAGCACCTGCAGTATTTTGTTGATTTTCATGAAATCATATTTCCTCTGCAGCTGTTAATACTGATTAAGTGACACCAGAGACAAATTTCTCATCAGAATATGTATGAAAAATTGAGCAGCACAGTCCAGCAAAGTCCTCAGCTTAAACCCAGTCTAGGCAGAACTAACTGCTTATCTACAAGAACAGCAGTTAAACAACAAGTAGCCCAAGATCAACATTCATTTCATTCCCAGATGCTTCACAACAGTTGAAGAAGATTGTTCAAAAGCAAGGAAGGATCTTAAGTAGAATATCAGACAGGGTTTCCTCTCTCAATTGCGATCCAGCAACTTCTCTAACAACAGCTTGATAGTAGAACTGAAACTTAAGGGATTAAAGAGCAGTGGCCACATGAACACGAGAGAGTTGTGGCGACTGGTTGCTTTGCAGACTAGAGGAAAATACGCAGTGGTGTTCCCCAGCAACCAGTATATATTAGAACAACACCTTTCTAAATTTGTGAATGTCATGAAAATCAAAAACATAATGAAGAACGAGGAGAGTGGTAACAGATTCCAAAAAGGCAGGCAGACAAGTAAAACGGGCAGACACACAGCAGATGACACGTAAAACAACAAAGTGTGAAATGATTACTCACGTAAGAACAAAATCACAGAAACTTATGGCAGGGAAGGAGACCATTTAAGCACATGCTGTTTCCACCACTGGTAATAGAAAGCTACTCAGCAAAATCATACTTCCCAGCTCTTGATATGTCTATAAGGAACAAGTGCTTATCAAATAGGTTTTTTAAAAAAATGTAATGAGGCTTTCAGTTTCCACTATCCTTTCAGGCAGAGTTCCAGATACATCTTTGATCCCAATAGTTTAATCTTTTGGGTGAATTTTTGTTCCTCTACCAGACTACATGCCTAGTTACTTATCTCACAGCTAAGGGAAATCAGATTCTTCCTATTCAGCCTCTCATAATTTTATAAAGATCTTAAATTAAAATATTCTCCCAAGCGCCATCATGTCAAAGAAATCAGCTTCAGCCTGCCCAATCTTTCCTCACATCAAAACTTCTCCACCCAAGCAATTCTCCTATAATTTTCCTCTGCACCCCCTCTACTGTCGTCACGTTCTTCATGTAATGTGATAATGAGAACAGTGCACAGTGCTCTAGCTCTGGCCTGGAGTTTTAGAAATTCTAGAAGTTCTCTTAGCCAATAAAGCATTCTTATGCCTTCTTACATTCTTTATTAGTCTACTACCTTCATGGATCGTAAATGAGGAGAGGCAATTTTATTTGAATGCAGGATCGGAGAGGGATATATTCACGTATTTTTGAAGTTGGTATGCCAAATTGATAAGACAATTAATAAGGAATTACTGTCATTTTAGGAAGCAACGTGACTTCACTTCTTTTGTATTCTAAGCTAGACTTCAATAGAAGACAGGTTGGGTCTCAGCTAAAGAATTTTTGTCAATACAGTAAGAAAAATGTCAAGGTCATTGAGGAAATTTACTGGAAATGGAACCCAGAATGAAACACTGGGATTGTTCTTCTTAAAGCAGAGAAGCAGCAGAAGAGATTATGAAAGACTTCCAAAATCTTGAAGTGCTTTAATGGAGTAAGTTGCTTCCTATGCCAGAAATGCCAGCAATCAGAATGGTAATTGGCATTTAAATTGCTATAGATTGGAATGCACAGTCTATTAGAAGAGAATTAAGTATTTGCAGGAGAATATTTACAAAGCTGGTAAATCATACTATTTGAATGCTTCAGAATTCACTGGCAGCATCTGTCAAGTCCACAGTTACCTGCAGTGTAACTTTTTCCAATGAAACTAGTTATTACCTGATTGCGAGACCCTATGTAATGCAAATCTAAGTAACATCATTTGGTAGGACCAGGAGAGGCTGAAAAATAAATGCTGAAAAATAGCCTCTGGCAGCCAGGCATGTGCCATCTAGGCTTAATCACCTCCCAAAAGTGAATGATTCTGAATATCCCTGACATACAAAACCATTCACAATCATTAAAAAAACTGAAACACTGCCAACAATTAAATGCATTGCTGTTACTCAATTAATTCAAAAATTGTAGACTACCCAAAATATATCCCTCTCTTGAACTGCTGCTTTCTATTGAAATGCATAGAGTTATTCAACATGTGCAAGGTCTTACTTGGTACATACTTAGTGGAATGATTTCCCAGCATAACTGCTAGGGAACTATGGGAAGTTGGCACCTGGTGTTGGACTCCATAAAAAGTCCAACAACTGAGTGCAATCAGGTAGCAACTCTCAGGAAATTCGGGACTTCCTACGCAGGAGTTCCTAGCTTCCTGACAATTACTTAGGGAATGTCATTAATTCTGCATCAAATTGCCATTGGTTTCTCGACAATATCTGGCCCAATATCATTTTCAAATAGCTGGCAGTTACAATGGGTCGAGCAGCCTCATTCTATGTTGTGGCATCCTGTACTCCAAAAAGGATTCAAAGTGATTTTACCCATCCTATACAATCAGTATTTGCCTCTTGAATTCTGGCTTGGATCAGGCAGCAAATGTCCCAGGCACATTCTGGAAAATGATGATGCCCTTGCATTCACATGATGCATTTGATGTAAACAAAAATCTTCACAGGACACAAGGAAAATAATTTCTGAGAGTCGACATTATTGGGATAGGTATCTAAATGGTTAGTTGAACATGTGGGTTTAGTGAGGAGAGTGAAAGGAGACAGAAGTAGAAGTAGAAGGAGACAGACGTAGAGGGACTAGAAAGAAAATTCTAGACAATATAGGAGCTTGGAATCTGAATGCAGTGGTGGGGAGAATGGAGGAGAAATGTACAATCACTCAGAGGAATAAATAGCATGACTAGAGGAGAGAAGGGTAGAAATTTACAGTTAAAGGTAGTCAGGTAAACATCTTTCTGATGGAGAGGGTACAAGAGAGCAAGTAGCTTGGAGTTGAACAGGATGAGGTCCAGGCCAAGTACATGGGTACCCAACCACCTGCAGGTTCCCCTCCAAGTTGTACAACATTCTGCCTTGGAAAAATGTCATCATTTCTTCATTGTCACTGAATCTAAACTCTGAAAAATTAAGCACAAAAAGGATGCTAAATCTGCAGAGTCTGGTTCATTCTGCAAAGTCTGAGGTGGCAGTCAGTGGCAAAGGAGCGAAGTGTGTGGGTGGAGTCAAACATCAATGGAACAAATCTTTATGAAGGTCAGTTGGAAGTAGTTAAGCTTCATCTTGATGACACAGACATAACGAAGTGTTTGAGAAACAAGGTGGGCAGGTAAGGCTGGGTTATATTTGGATTTGAATGATACCCCCTGTGTGTTTGCATATCATCAAGAAGCAGTATGTACATAAAGATGAGTGCATTATGGGTGGGTTCCCAACGAACTTCAAGGCTGGTGGTATAGGGATGGGGAAAAGGAATCATTATTAAACATACCCCACTTTATAGTAAAGTACAAAGAGTGACGATAGTCCAAACAATATGCACAACAGATTATAATGTTGGTAATATTAGCAATGTAACAATATTACAATGATGCAAAAAAAATTTTTGTCAAATTTTTAAAATTTGTGATTATTATTGTAAATTCTGATTAATTCCCTGAAATTCCATTTTATATCTTTGTTAAATTTTATTAACTTTTTAGGAAGTATTATTGCATCTTTAAGGCAGACAGCAACAGTAATAACTCTTCCCATGAATTCACTCATAACAAATTTCACTTCACACAAATATGCTACATTCTTTAAAAAAAAGGGTAATTTAAGTACATTTATTTTTGTAAGGGTGACAGTGGTGTTCATTTTCTTACCTTATCTTGAACATTCAGAGGACATTCTTGTTGATGCAAAAACCTTAATGTTTCAGTGTGACCGTGTCTTGCAGCCCAGTATAGTGCATTGGAACCAGACTGGAAAAAAATTTAGATTACTTTCCAAAAAGTCTGAAATGTTTGATACCCAAAAATGTTAATCTACTTTCAGTGAATTTTATTAGTCTCATTCACAAACTTTTGAATGTCCGGTCAATTAAACACCGTCATTAAAGTAAATTTACCTAAACAGCAAACGTGATCATTTTTTTTTCCTCCAGTGTAATACCAACTGCATTCAAAAACCTATGATAATTAATGTGAAAAGAAACAATAGTCTTTCAGACAAAATCAAGAGAATATTTTAATAAGTTCCATTACAAACCTTGTCTTGGACATCAATCTTTGCTCCCTTCTGAATGAGCAAGTTAAGAATTTGGATGTTTCCACAACCAGCTGCTACCAACAGCGGAGGCGTTCCATGCTGCAAAAAGATTAAACCAATAACATGTTTGGGGTGGAAATGTAAGTGTCCAATTTTCCTCTTTTGTTTAAACTGATTGCCCTGTCAAGAGTGAGCATCTTGTAGCTCCAAGGCCAGTTGCATCACTTGGACTGCATCTAATCCATTAAAACTTGCTGCAACATTTGTAATTACATTTTCCAAGACTCTCCTGCACTTTACCATTTTCTGAATCCTTGAAATTATCTTGCAAGCTTATCCCAGCATCTAACTGCTGCAGAGGTTCTTCATCTGAAGGGTTTCCTCAAAATGAGCCAGCAAATTAGGCTGAAATTTTAAAATATGTTTTATTTAGTATAGAAAAATACCGCTATTTTCAGCCACTTTCCACCTATCCTGATGTCAGTGCCTTTATCTGTGAATAAAAAAAAACAATTTCCAGGTTTGAACCTGGACTAAATTAGCTGGGTGCTACAATTGATCTGAGTCCCCCAAGGATGCGCAAAGAAAAATAAATGCAGTAAATGAACCTTCCTGGAAATTTATTTTGTGAATATCATTTCAATACAATTGCATTTCACTTGATTCCCCCATATTAAAAATTCAAAAAAATGCCGTTTCCAAATGTGCAAAGATTTATTTCTCCTTTAAGCAAGCCACAATAGTTTCCTCATGGGAAATACATGCATTTTTGCTTCTTAGCCACAGGTGGTGCAAGGTTGGTAAGGCAGTACTGGAAGCACAGAAACACGCAGCCACTGGTAAATACACATCAGTAACTAAAGATAGAGGCACTCCTACTACTAGTTGTCACTGGAGTGGTGACTGCAGAAAATGTACTTTGAGGAATGCATTATGGAGTTATCGCATATTCCAACCTGTTTAGAAGACTACTTCCGCCACAGGCACACTACTGCCACTTTCGATACATGGCACAAATATCCCAGAACGTAATGCTTCAGTAGTGATGTGCACAGGAGATTAAATGTGTGGGCTTTATACTTTCAGTGAAAAAGTGCATCCATAATCTTGCATTTTATACTTTTATTGGATGATTATTGGAAGGCCTTTGCCCCTCCTTACCTCCCTCACCCTTGCACATTTCCTTATGCTCCATGGCCATTCCATCTCCCTGACATGAAAAATACCAGCCAAACATATGGGTGAAAAACAACAATTAAGTCATGACAGGTCTGAGAAATCATAGGGTGTATCTACACAACCTTAGGAACTTCTTTCTTCAATGCCATCACCAAAGGCAACAAAGGTAAAGAACTGCAACCTCTCATCCAACAGCTTGCTTGTGACTAAGTGCATCCCAGCACACAAATGAATGCTTTTAATTCTGAGTGCTGCCACGATGGCTCTATTTGTACTAATATATTTTTATCCAAAGCTGGATCCTCTACAGCCATCTTTCATACTTATCTAGATTTCCCACAAACTAAATTGAGTAGTGGTAATAATGAAGTCACTAGCGTAAAAATTAAACTTCAGGCACCTGCATTGAACAGGTTTGCTGGGGGACCTGCAATAGTTGTGTTTAGGTCAGGGATAATAGGATATTTTCTTGGAAGAACATTAGATAACAATTTTGTTTAAATAGTTCCCTGATAGATTCCATGTTTATTTGTTCTGATGCCAGAAAGAAATATGGCAGTGTAGAGATTATATTGACTTTTCACTGATGAATTTAGATTACAGAGAAAGTATTACTTTATTTTGGTTAATGTCATCATTTTGTTTTAAAAGGTGGAAGGCTTTATTCCTTGAATGTACAGGTAGCTATCACTTGTTAAGGTATTCATCAAGACAGAACAACGAACATGAACAAAATAAGAATTAAGAAAAGTCACCTAACCAGAATTTTTAAAAATTTATTATCTGCAACTTGGGCAATATCAGTAAGGGCAGCATTTACTGCCAACTCCTAATTAACCTTGAGGAGGTGGTGGCGAGACACCTTCTTGAATTGCTGCAGTCCCTCCATTGAAGGTATTCCCATTGTGCTGTTGGATAAAAAATCCCAGTATTTAGATCCAGTGACAATGAAGGTCCAGCGAAACACTTTCAGGTCGTGATGTAGTGTGACTTGGAAGGGAACTTGCAGACAATGTGCATTTCCATACATCTGAAGCTCTTGTCCATCTTGGTAGTGGAGGTCTCAAGTCTGGGAGGTGGTGTCAGAGTAGTCTAAGGGAGTAACTGCTGTGCCTTTTATAGATGGTACAGACTGAAGCCATAGTATACTAATGGTGCTTGGAATAGATGTTTGGGATGATGTAGGGATCATCAGTTAATTGGACTGCTCTGTCCTGGAAGGGCTCGAACTTCTTCAGAGTTGTTGGAGCTGCAATCATCTGGGCAAATAGCAAGTCAATTGCCTAGGATTTGCAAATGGAATTGAACACTGCATACATCAGTGAACTTCCCTACTTCTCGCTTTGATGGAAAAGAAGATCATTAATGAAGCAGCTGAAGATGATTGGATCTCACCTAATGTAACCACAGTTATGCTACAAAAATAAAATATTCATTATACAAGGATACACCATGTGGCAAAATTTGTTTTATATCATCTTACATACTTTGCTCACTTTAAGCTGCAAACCTCAGTTCTACAAGTGTTTTATCAAATATAACACTACTTTTAAAGATGTTAAATTATTCCCTATTCTGGAAACTGGGAAGGAAATAATTCTTGAGGCATTAACAAAATATATTAAAGGATGCACAAAGCTTTACCTTGTTTGCCTGGTTTATGTCATAATTGGCAAGGGATCCAAGGAGATGTTGCAGACCAGGAACATTATCATCATTGATGGCATGGATAATTGCTTTCATCACAAAAGAATCCTCTTCATCCTTATCAGAAAGCGAGAAATAAAACTAATCACTCTTGGATGTCAACCATTCTTCTGAACATATGGGGGAGCAAGTAAGAATATTTATGCCATTTTCAAAAATAGAATAATTTATACATAGATACAATCCTCTGCCAATAATTCTGAATCATGGAAATCCAACATGTAATTACACTTTAAAAACAATACAGTTTAAGTGAGGATGGCAGAACTGCATCTGCTTTAGCTGTATTAGGTCAAAATCCATGACCTCCACAGATTTATCAGCAGGTTAATCCACTGAGCAGTTAATCAGTACAGGTTTCAAAGATTCTAGGCTGAACCTGATCTGTTCTGTACTACCAAATATTATGCAGAGCAGCAGTTCGAAGGCAAGTTAGTTTGGATAAATGAACCTGTATTTAACAATGGTCAAAGTCAGAAGCAGCTTTATTGGAGTATAATTAGATGAAAACTGGCATTGAGCCAAAGAGACTGGGTCAAACGGAGTGTTTTCAGAACTGGAATACTATGCAACACTTCTCCACATAACCCAGTTGCTAGTCCGTAATTTGCACGTGAGCTCTCAGTGCAGATAAACTGTAAATGTCATTGAAATCATCCTCCTGAATAATGGAAGATGAACAGCATTAAGGGAGTCAATATTGCAACAGGGATGCTCTTTCAAGGATAGGGAAGCAAAATGGATGAGGAATAGAAAATTAAAATAGAAAATTTGTTGTTCAAAGATTGTTTCCATCCCTTTTCACTGGAGGGTAGAGACTTGGGCTGTATGTTAAAGTGAACCACGAGTGAGCCAGAGAGAAACAGGAAACTGACCCAGATTATAGCCAGCATACAAATACACACAATTCTTCCTAGTTCTCAGCATCACAAAAAGAAACAAAGCCCTCAGCTGCTGAATGGATTTTTGTTCAGGTACTTACCAAAGTGTCCTCACTCCTAGCAACACTCATGTTGCTCCGAGAAAGGAATGATCTTGATAGCCGTTGGCACAGTGATATTAGCCTTACTGATTGCTAAAGGAACAACAATTTAACAAAATAACTTGGGTGGCTAAGTTTCAATTGAACACATTGAGAACTCTCACTTTACAAAAATAATTGAGCTCGCAATCACTAGCAATAGAACATGGAGTGAATTCCAAATAGTTGAAATGTCACAGACAGCTTTAAATTTGCAGGCCTTACTTTGGTCATGGAAATTAAAAGCATATCAGAAAGGAAAATTACACAATTGCATTAAGGATTCAATTGTCACTGAAGATGGGTCACTTTGTTCTACCACATGTATGAAATACAAATGTGTTTGCATGTAAAATCGTATATTCATATTGATTTATGTTGATCACTTCTCGTGCCAGTTTTTATTAAACACCATTTGCAATTACCTTTCATTTAGCAGGTTTATGCACTGAATTAGTAAGTGCAGTAAATGTTAACCAAGGTATGACATATTTTGTAACAACTGAGAGTAAACAACAGGGCAAGTCATAACATGAAAAGAAAATAATTTCCAAGAATTAAATATTCCAACTTCACAAAATATGATAATTTGCAGATAGAAGTAGTTAATTTTTCCATCCAGTTTATCCATCGGTATACAGAATAACACCCCATTGCACTACTATATGTTATAAATTAATCTCATTAAACGACACCTCACATTTTCTCTCATTTAAATTCCATAGTATTTGCTGTACTATTCATATTGACAATCAACTTCACGTTAATTAATCTCTTGCTGAAAAAATTTTCCCTGAACATTTAACTTGCTTTTGCTGATCTTAATTTCAGACAGCGATTTCTTGTTTTTCAAATTAGCAGAGAAGAATTCATATTCTCAAAGGGCTATGCAAGGTTAAGTTTTACTATTAAATTATCCCTTCTACTTTCAAGGTAATAGAAATCCAAATGCCAAGCCTCAAGCTACGCTTAAAAAAAGTAATGATCTTAGACACACTTGGAGATATCCAGAAGACATTAAAGGTTCTACACAAACGTATTTGCTCTTTCTCTTATTAAACATATTGAATATTGTCTGAATTTTTAATTATGAAACAACTATTTTTGAAACAACTTTCCCCTCTTCCCCAAAAGTTTTCCAGCGTCAGATCATTCCTTGTACTTTTCTCTGCATGACTCAAAAAATAAACGGGCAAAATGCCCTGATCCAGATTCCTTTGGAAATTTATTTCCAATTCTAAATGAAGTGACCTAGCAAGCTTATGTAAATATTGAATATTAGTTAAAAATCCCCATACCTTCCATTTCCTGCGAGCTGCAAACTTTTTGAACTTCTCCATATTTACAGCAGATGCTTTTCTGCTGAGAGCCTGCTGACTGTCTTTTGGCTGAAATATCATATAAATAAAAATTAATTACATCTTAGCTTTTTTGACTTGGAAATAAATACAAATAATGTAACTCCTGCATTACAGTATCATAGACCTGGGTAGTCACTGAATCATCTTTCCCTCTGTCAATAAAGCAAAGCTGTCAGATCTTGTAGACTGTTGTATAATCCACAGAAGAATTGCATTGATGGTAATTGAGCATGAGGTGCAGGAAGAAACATGCATGTTTCCCTTATTTTATCTGAGGTTGCTAGGAAGGCTCAAGACCTGATGAGAGTCAAGATACTTAACTCAAAAACTTACTGCAGCATGCATCTGCCTGAACAGAATATGGCTAAAAATATCAACATTCAATTTGAGTTTTTTGGAAATCCTGGCCCAATAGTACTGTTTCTTTATAATTTATCTGCATACATATATAAATTTTAATTTCTATTAACATTGTGATCTTGCTTTGAA
>JARFYF010000104.1:70331518-70344994 GCA_030265395.1 Rhina ancylostomus
CCACCCAAACAGCGTCTGCCCCAAACTGTGGACTTTGGGAGAGGTATTGCTGGTTCTGGGGGGGTGGGGGGGGTCATGTAGCAATCTACCTTTGGGTAAAACGAACTGGCTCCATGAACGGGGCGCACGTCAGCGAGAAGGCCGGCCGCAAAATGGCGCCGGGCCTTCTTCTCTGGCAGAGAGGAGAGAAAGCTTGCGTGTGGGAACTGTTCGATGACGTACCGCGGGCATCACTTCCACCCGGAGGGGGGTGGGATCTGTAACTGGCTTAAAAAGCCAGAGTGGGAAGTTTAAAATAAATCAGTCTCGAGCACAGATCTCCGACTGCATGTTTCATTCTTAGCTCGGTGTGTAGCACCTCGCTACAATATCTTCATTTTCAGTCAGTCAGCGATTGGGTAGTATCTGGAGGAGGCAACGAATTGTGGAGAGGAAAGGACAAAACTTAAGCATTTCTAATGTTTGTGTCCAAAACAAGAAAGCAACCATAAAAAGAAAAAAATTCTGATATTCATTCACTTGCAAATAATAAAACGATTATTTTGTGTTTACATTGAAACATTTTTTCCTCAAAGTTATAACAGAAACATCCTGAGCAACGTTATTTGAGAAAGGGTATCCAAAAGAATTTCATTATGGTCCCATTCAAATAATTCACCATTTTAGTGATTTGATATCTTTAAGACCATAAGAGATAGGAGCAGAATTAGGCCATTTGGCCCATCGAGTCTGCTCCACCATTCAGTTATGGCTGATTTTTTTCCCAACCCCATTCTCCTGCCTTCTCGTCAAAACCCTTAATCCCCCTACTAATCAAGAACCTTTACAACCACTCTCTAGTATCATAGCCTCAGCATAAAGTAATGTGAAACCGCAGCTCCCTGCTTTGAGAGCTTCAAGGAGGAAAGACCAACCAAGATAAGATCATGAACCACTTAACCTTCCTAGCTTTTAAAATGGGACGAGGCAAGGTGGTAAGGAAGCAAAGTAAAATACTGAGCATCAACTCTCAGTTATTGAGAATAGAAACGCACGACAGTTTTCAGTGTATCAATTTAACTATTGAATCATATGTGCCATGGCTAATGTATCTCAAAGTCAAGAGCATTTAAAAAGACATTGTGGTTTAAACATAATCAAATGAGTATTTTTCACCTGATGCATTTAAAAAAAAAGCCAAATAATTTCACACTCAACTTACCTTAAGGTCAAAATGGGCAATGCACTTGGAATGGAGGTATTGAACGCCATTAAGAATCTGCTTCAGAAATTCTGTTGCCTCCTCTTCTGTCAAGGACTCTTTTTCAGCCAGAAAATCGAACAGTTCTCCCCCAGACACACTGAAATTAATTCAAGAAAAATAACTTCACAGGATTGTTTCCAACACACTTAAAATGATTGCTCAAACATGTTGATTTTAAGATCCCTCAAATAAAATATACTATTTAAGATTGTTAAATTAAAGCTACTTGCACTGAGTGATACAGCATTGACAATGGCTTTGGGTTGATAGCTAATGGATTTTGTCCCATAAAACCAGCTCTTATTTGATCTCTTAGAACTTTGGTACAACATTACGGTTAAAGGATTTAAGTTATCCAAGCCCATTTTTAAGATTTGAATTGACAGAAGTTAATAGCCTGCAGTCATCTGAAACTAATTAATCTGATTTACCTGATTTATAGATATACTATTTTTACATATTATAAGAAAAATGAACACTATAAAGTAGGCACACAGAATATTTCTAATGAAATAAAAGCCTCTGACCTGCACAACACTAAAATCCATTGAAACAACTTACAGAACCTTTTTAAGTCCTTTTATTAAAAAAAACATCACATTGTTAAACATAAATATTTCGCCTCACTCTACTTGGAGTTCTTCAGGATTAATCAATACAAATGTTTTGAACAAAAATACAATATAGTAATTAATTTAAAAATTTAATAGGTCTTAGTATTCCAGTTCTATGAGTATCATGGACAAACTCACCCATCTATTTAAGGTTTTTACTTTTATGGAAAAGACCAAGAAAACAGAATCAAGTAATTTGCATGCACCTTTCTACTTTACCCAGAATAAAACTGGTCTGATATAGTACTTGATGATCATACTTAAAGATTTTGATTCAGCCCTTCTCTTGTAGTTCCACTTGGTATCATTCCCAGCCTCTATGTCCCCACACTTGTGGTTCTCTAGTCTTAATTCACCTATGCTTTCCCTTCTACTGATTCAATCACCAGCTTATCTATACTGCCAGTCCTATTTAACACTACAACAAACTGTGTATTTCAGGAAGTGTAATTTTTACGTTGGAAAACTCAAATAGTTATTATTTCTGTATTTCTCTGAACCAAATTCAATTTATGGCCTTTCTGTACATACAATCAGATTTACAGCACACAGGGAAACATTCACAGCCATCATATCCATGCTGGATGGAAAAGAGCTACCCAGCCTAATCACCCACCTTGAAGCACCAGATTATTGCCCAAGTACAGACACAAGTACTAATTTTTTTTTTAAAAAAGTAATGATGGTTTCAGCCTACACTACTAAAAAAGGACCTCTACCAAGAAAAGACTTTGCTTTATTTGTTCTAATTCTGTTCTTTCTTGTAAAATTTGTGAATAACTTTGTTCTTCTTGTGAATGCTGCTTACCTGATGCTATGTCCCTGTGATGTTGCACTGCAAGTAAGTTTTTCATTGCACCTGTGCAATATATGTACAATAAACTTGACTTTGACCTTTCTAACAATTAGTTCCAGATCCCTACCGTCTTCTAAGTGGATTTTTTCCCCTTCATCTGTAATCCTCCTACCAATAATCTTAAATCTATATCCCTCAATTTTTGACTTAAAGGAAATGGGTCCTTCCTACTTGCTTGTTCCAGACCTCTCATAATTTTAGATGCCTCAACTAAATGTCACCTCTGCCTCCTCTACTTCAAAGAAAACACTAGCTCTTCCGATCTTTCTTCATATCTACCATTCCTAGCAAGATTATAACAGGCTCCTTGCCAGAACAATTGCATCCTTCTTTGCAACGCTGTGACCAGAACTGCATGCAGTACTCAAACTATGGTCAGCTGCTGCATAACCTCCTTGCTCTTATATCCTACACCTCAGAAAATAAGGTTAAATCATCCAATTCTTATGTTCTTACGCATGTACCATTTTAACCTTCTTATTGATCTGTCCTGTTATCTCAAAAGATATGTAAATATACACTCCAAAGTCCTTTATTTCCACCCATTTATTGTATATTCCCTTGCAACAGTGGAACTCCCAAATGCTTTGCCTCAGTTCTCTCGATTAAATTCCATTTGCTAATTTCTGTCCAACAGATCAGACCATTCAAACATTCCTACAATCTGACATTTTCCTCATTATTCTCAACTGCATGGGCAATTATTGAGATCTGAATTTGCTCCCTTATATTGTTTACTCTTCCTGTACTTAATAGTTTAATCTCATGGATTTCTAATCTCTTTAATTATATACATTTAACTAAGTATTTATAGGAAATTTGACAAATATATTTCTGACATCGCTGAATAAACTTTGGAATTAGAAAAGAATTTTCTAACTTTAACCAAATTTCTAACTTTAGAATTTTCTAAAAATTTACTGGAATTTTCTACTGGAACTAGAAACTAGTAAATAACAAGGAGAAATGTATTCAATAGAGTAATGAGATCATGTGAAAGCTCCTTCTTATACTGAAAATTAAGGAGAGAAAAGCTATCTCACAAAATAAATGCATAATCTGATTTGCCATGTGTAATACTATACAGTAAAACTCCATTAATCCAGCACACATGGCACCGAGCTGCTGCAAGGTTCAAGCAAGCACAGATATCAAGGCTCCCACCAATTTGAAGGGAGTGCAGAACACAGGCCCTGGTGAATTTAAGGACAGCGTTGGAAACAGAGCCTGTAAGTTTAAATAGGGGGCAGGAAATGGGGCCTCAGTTTAAATGGAACATGGGAAACATCACCCAGTGAGCCAGGTATCAAACCATTGCAATTTCCAAATGAATGGATTGTAATTTTACTGTTTATAAAATACCTCAACAGATTTTCTTTGGCATTACTCCAGTGCATCAGAGGTTATTATGCTTTTGCTGTGCCATGGAGAGGTGGGGAAAAGTGGAGAGTTTATTTTCTAGATTCACTCACTGGATACAGCTATCACTGGCATGGCTAGCATTTGTTGTCCATCCCTAGTTGTTCCTGAGATGCTTGAGAGGCAATTTCTGAAGATTGTTTACAGGGTCAACCACATTGCTATTGGTTTGGGATTCTGTCAGGAGTTTCTTCTTTGAAGGACAACTATATAGGTTTTATCCACAGAGCAAGTCATATCACAGTCACCATTAATGATATTATTCCAGTTTTACTTAATTGAATGTAAATTCCCCAGCTACAAAGGTGGCATTGAAGTTTCTGATCATTAGTTCTGACCTTCGGATATCAGTCTGATGTGGTCACTAAACTACTACATTTGCTTAAATCTGGAAGAAAGAAAACTGTCTGTAATAGATTGATCTTAATCACAACATAAACCAGGGTATTTTTTGCTTAATTGGAAATTTAGATCCTTTCTGTCTGTTAACAGTTGCTTAAAAGGCAGCTATTTAATACTATCTTCTGTGAAAGAACTCTCTTAGCTTAGTGTGGGCAAAGGTGAGAAATACAAAACCTGCACTAGTTTAATATAAATTTGATGATGACAATGTTCTGTGGTGAGATAGATAAAAGGTATTTTAAAAACAGGACAAATGCCTCACAAGTAATAAGAGACAAAGGATTACAGTGACAATAGCTTGAACTGAAAGGATTTGGAAGTGATCATTTATTATACTCAAATACTTGGCAATGTTAATTCAGTTGCTGTTAAACATGCAGTAAATGATAACTGATACTAACTGTGCAGAGAACAGAACAACATTGGAGTGCAGGTACAAAGATCCCTCATGGTGATAGAGCTGTTGAGGCAGCAGGAAGAGAGGGATGTAAGAGTTTGAGATCTGACAGAGGATTGCTATCTGATGTCTGTTAGTCAAAAGTAGCCTGCAAAGCTGTTGTGATATTTTTTTGAAAGTTCTCATTCCCCACTGGCATGTATGATTTTATGCATTCATGATGATTAACTGACAGACCAAAAAAAACATTTACATCATGGCCCAGAATTAACCTAGAACAAGTATTTTAAGCTTGTTTTGAAATAGTCGATGTAAATGAAGTATTCCATTCAGATTTGCAATTTATTATTTAATCAAAATCATATGGGTCTCAAATGATATAGGCAATTAAGTTATGCTTGTTTGGATGGTAAAATGTGGTTACAAGTAACAAGGCTTAATGACATTGGACAATAATTTCCTTCCGGTTTCATGCAGAATAGACTGGGTTAGAAGGCAAAGCACATTATTATCAACTCTCAACCAAATGGCTTCTGAATCTGCAATGTGTCATGGCAAGTCCATTTCCTTCTCAATCATTCAAATATATTTTTGAATTCTGTTAATTTTGCAATGGTTAATAGACAAATCACCATTTTGCCCTGCTGAATGTGCTTGCTTATGATGTAATTACGTGCACAGATATCAAGTTCTGTGTAAGGAAGCAGATTTTACCAATTTTATTGACCAGTAACTGGTTGAAAAAGAATCCGTGCAATCAGATCCTGACTTGAGGTGCAGCCCAGTGCAGAATATTGTTTATTCCCTTTGTGATTTTGAAGCAATTTTATATACAATGATTTCTTAAGGAGGTCATGCATAAATCTTCAATTTAAAAGTAGATGCTATGGTACCTATGTGCTTGGAACATTTGTGGATGACTTACAAAGTCACTTTGGTATGGCTCAAAAGGCACTACCCCACTTGAAATATCACAACTGAATGACAGTGTATGAAACAGGAACATACATCACACAAGGTGTGACACTCTATTGACTTCGTCTAGTTTGCATGGAGGTAAAATTACAGATTTTGCAAAAGAAACCACCCAAACTGAACGTTAACAAGATACAATGAATGAAGGAACATGCAAGTGGAAAACTGAGTGAAAGGAAAGAACATAGATCAAGGAGAGAAGGGAAGCAAGAAGGATTAGGGTGAATACAAATATGTTAATAAAAAAAATAACTCAGAAGGCAAAGAGTAACTAAAGAGTTAATTCATGGATTATGAAATATAAAAAGTCAGCGTTGGAATAAGCCCCTTAAGGAGTGGTAAGATAAGATCAGGATTTTTAAAAAATGCCTGCAATGACATAAGAGAAGAAAAATTAATCTTTTATTATTAGGGAAATAGTCAAGCTGACTTGACATAAGAAGATGAGGCTGGAAATGATATCCTCATTTAAAACAGACAGGTGAAATATTAAATAAACTGAACAAATAAGGATAAAACTCCATCTAGGCAAATTAAGAAAGGTGTATATTCTTGGCCAAGGAGCCAATAGTGTGGAGCTAATGGAGTCATTCAGCACAGAAACAGGCCCTTTGGCCCAACTGGTCCATGCTGATTAAGATGCCCATCCAAGCTAGTCCCATTTGCCAAAGTTTGGCCCATAACCTTCTATTGTCAGAATGTCAAAAGTCAGGATCCCAACTAAACATGAAACTGGTCACTAAAAAGATGAAAAAGGTGCAAAGCCAGTTCACTGATGTATAATTAATATACTCATATTTAACAAAGGAGTTAAATATGTCCAGAAATTATATCCCTGGTGATGATAGCCAGTTGCATTTATGTGACAACGCAGTAAAATCTTACAGACGATTCACAGGAGTCTATCAAGTATGAGATTGGATGACCTAAAGCATAGTGTAGGACATTGGCTTCAAGGGGTCTCATAAGGAAAAAAGAGAGTGGAAATGCAAAGCTACCAAGGGCACAGCATTTAAATTTAGTAATGATTAAAAGGCTAGGAATGGAGAAACACAGATATTTCACATGTTGTTGGGCTGGAGGAGTTAAGTGAAGGATCTGGGCAAGGCCAAGGAGGGATTTGAAAAACAGTATGAACCATTTTAAAACAGAAGTCAAGGCATTGTTTAACAAAGAGCTATTGGAGGTCAGCAGTCAGACCTGGTCATGCATATACAGGGCACAATTCCACGTTTGCAGATGACATGAAACTCCTAGTTATGAGGTCCATATTCAAAACATTCACTATTAAATCCAACAGAGAATTCATTTTTTTTACTGAGTGCTTGAAATATGGGACATCACTAGGACATTCAAGGAAATATTAGGACAAATGATCAAAGATATTAGTTTTAAGGAGCGCCTTAGAGGAGGAAAGACAATATAAAGCAAGGAGAGAGATCCACACTTTTAGGCCTTGGTCTCTGAAGACATGGCTACCACTGCTGGAGCAATTAGATTTGAGAATGCTCAACAGTGTAGAAATGGGAGGACCACAGGTTTCTCCAAAAGGTAATAGGGCTGGAAGAAAACACAGAACAGAGAGAAGCAAAGCCAGGGAAGAATTTGAAAATAAGGATGAGGATTTTCTTCATATATAATAAAAAGCATTGCATAATTGAGAGCCAATGTAGTCAGTAATGTAGGGCTGCTGGGTCATGTGTTGGAAGAGTTAGGACACATGGAGGTTTTTTTTTTAAAACCAAGATTGAGGGGGTTAAAAAGGGAAGTCTACCAAAATTGAACTGGTTAACCAACTATTCAATAAAAAATAAACTCCGTAAATAAAAAGGATGAATGAGGTCTTCAGGAGTGGGTTTCTCCAAGTCAGGTAATATTATAGGAGGTAAAGATAATTGTTCTTAGTGATGTTGCAAATATTTGGGTTGAAGTATACCTTCTTTCGGATAATGCAAACTATTTAATGAGCAATGAGAGATAATAGAATCTCTTAAAAGGAGAAAGAAAACCAAATGGAATCCAAAAATATAACAATGAATAATTAATATGGATTTCAAAGGGAAACTCTTGACTGAGCAACCACAATTTCTGAGAGGGGTTCGGGAGATGAGACACACAGATGTCATCTATCTAAGTGTTCAAAAGACCTTAATGAAGGTACCCATAATTTGATTGAATAAGGTTCGAGTATGCTGAGTTAGGGGATAAGTTGTATAATGGGAAGCCAACTAGTTGAAAGACAAAGGAGAAAATAGGGGTGAATGGAAGAAGACAGTTTTTCAGATTAGCAGAAGCTTTGGAAGTGGATTCCTGCAAAGATCACACCACTTTTCACAGCCCCATAATAGCAACTTAAACTTTGGAAGCAAAGCAAAAAAAAATTAGAGAATGGCATTATTTTTAATTCTACATTGTTTTCTCTTTGCTTCTTTTGGTAGTGCTGCTCACAATAACGCCTGGAAAATAAACTCACCCACTCAAATAAAAGATGATTTTTCACTTCATCTATAACAATGAGGGCAAAACAATTTAAGGATTTACTTACAGTTCAAGAATGAGGATCACATCAGTTTTACTCTCATAAACATCATGCAGAGTTATGATATTTGGGTGCTGTATTTCCTTTAAGATGTTGACTTCTCTCTCAATGTCTTCACGGCTCACTCCACGGCGGCTTGACTTTGAGCGCCGTTTTTTGATAAACTTTGCTGCATATCCCATTCCAGAACTTTTCTCTGTGCATTTTTTCACTATTGCAAACTGTCCACTATAAAATAAAAGACAGAACTATAATGTATAATGTAAATATAACTATCACATAAATATTTCATAGGTGTAACTACAAATAGCACCAAGTATTGCTATAATAAGTTTTACATTATTTCTGTACAAGTTTGATTTTTTTGTGTTTCACCAAGTTTCTCTCCTGCCTTCCTGCACGTTTATCTACCAGGGTTGAGGGTCCACAGAGTCAAGTCACCTTCAGAACCTGATCCAAATGCCAAGTACAAACTCAGATTTTCCAGGTCACTTGAGTAAAATGGCAGTGCAGTACAGGATACCGGTCCCTAGAAATTAGACTACACTCTTTTTGGGGACTGCATCTAGTGCTAACTCCACATTAGGACCCCTGCAAAACAGGACAAAATTGGCCAAAAGTATGTAAGCAGCACAGATTTGATGGCTTTCATCCAAAAATCATCCATTAGGCAGGACTTGTGCAATTTAGAGTGGGACCATACCGAATTTGACATAACTGGAAACATTTCACTTGCAACCGTGCCAGAAGGGTGTCATCTCTGATTGGCACACTGTGACAGCCAGAGTACACTACATATACTATGGCTGTCACGAAGGTTAGAGAGGCTGCAAGGGGGAGGAAGAGAACACCAAAATACATTCAAAGAGACAGAGAAATCTAATAAGTGAGTCTAGGTACTCCCAGTTGTAGTGCAAATGTTTAAGAAGATTGTATGTTGCATCCAAAACTGCAGTTTATGCTGATAATGGAGGAAATGTGCAGTGGTAACTAATGCCAGGAAAACAACAGATTGTCAAGGTGAACTGTGCACAGAAATGCCTCATCCAAATTCCAGGTGACCACAACTTCAAAATGGAAATTATTTTTAATGCTAAATTGCTCGTGTGTGACATGCATAAAGCTGGGTACTCATGGATCCAATTTCTTGAATCTTTCAGCAAAGGTTGTTGAATTGTGATTGGAAGCCAAGTTAGAATTTCCTCATTAACCTCAGAATGCTGCAATTTACTGGAACAGAATCACTACAGATGGATTCAAGCCTGGAAACTTTGTTGTCCATATAGCCAAATTACTGGATACATTCATAATCATCAGACAGTTCATTAGGCAAGTATCTCTGCTTTGTCCCTTTACAGAATGCACTATATTCACATTTGGAATGCAGGACTGTAAAGACTCTGGTGTTCTGCAGCTTTATGTAACTGCTAAAATAAAATGTGTGTAATTAAATTGGAGCAATTAAAAATATCCTTGTATTTCATCAGGTCAAGCAGGTTTTTGGAAAGAGTACAATAGATGACAAATAAGTCCTTTTCAACAGTTACAATGAATAGGTGTCATGAGCAGATTGTGGCGATAGGTGTAAAAAGTGTTTCTGTCCAAATCACGACTTCCTAGGAGTGCTGTATCATGGATAGTTTGTTGCCAACCCATCCTTACAGGTATTGAGAACACAGACCGAAGTCAGATATTGATCTGAAAACCTGACGTAGACCTATAATACAAGATAAATGGCAATAGAGAAAATAAAAACACAAAAGGTTACTTTTGAACTTCAACATTTCCCCAAATAGCAAGTGGTGATGAACTAAATCCTAAACGATAGCAAAAAGGCTACATGAGTATTTGAATGTATAATTTTAACCACCAAATATGTACAAAAGCTTTTTTATTCTACTCATCTCAAATGGCTCAAATGAAATCTCCCCTCATTTCTCCAGCTCTCTCACTATAATTAGAAAAGTAAAATTAAAAGTGTATTCTATCCCTTCCACAAAGGGACATAAACTTAATTGACTTTACTGCCACCTCTTCTCTGAGTGCACCCTACACCCTCCCCAGGGCCACCACCAATCTTAAGGTAAAATGATTTTGTAAAAACTGGAGGCTTATTTTACATCAAATTACATGCCACAATCTGTCCATAAAACATGCAGGGAAGAGATTTCTCACCCACAAAGCCTAAAATACATTTGAACTCAGTTGAGACAATGCAGGAAAAGGTTAGGTTACATTCTGAACAATCAATTTGATTGCAGGTTTCCAACAAAGAAACAGAAGCAAAGTGCAGCAGGTGCTAAGAATTGCATCGTACCAGAAGGCTGGAAACACTCAGCAGGGTTGAAAAGCTCCCATTTAGAAAAATGCCCAAGCAACCTGATGTTTTGGCCACAAGCAATATACAAAAGGGAAATGGGAAAGGGGAAGTGAAGCATAAATACACAGGAAATGAAAAATACAGATCACAGAAACAAACAACTGAGAAGTACTTAAGGGGATATGGTTAATTACTAAAATTAACACAGATGTCAAAAAGGTGTACCATTACAAAACATGAAAATAGAAAACATGAAAAGCTCATGAGCTGGGGGCTAGGCACAGAGATATTCACAAAAAACTCTCAAGTACAGATCATTACTTCTACAGCGTGTAGTAAATGAGAAAACAAAAACTAACTCTTTCAAGGTGCACAACATGTAGCTTCTGGGCTATACTTGGACAATGGGATGTGTCCATCCAGCCTACACTTGGTGTTCTCAGAATCAGAATTATTATCACTGACGTATGTTGTGAAATTTGTTGTTTTGAGACAGTGGTACAGTGCAAGACATAAACATTACTAGAAGTTACCAAATAATAAATAAAATATTGCAGAAAAGGAATAACGAGGTAGAGTCCATGTGTTCATAGACCATTCAGAAATCTGATGGTGGAGAAGAAGCTGTTCCTGAAATGTTGAGTATGGGTCTTCAGGCTCCTGTACCTCCCTGATGATAATAATGAGAAGAGCCCACCCAATGCCAGGCTCAGGTTCCTGTGGCTTTCACAATACTGGGCCTAGGACCAAGAGGCAAGATACCTCGGGGCCATACAAGGCCTGGTCAAATCTCTTGGGTTGAGAAAATATCCAAGTTCATATCATTGCTATACCAAGATACAACCAACTGGTTCGGATGTGTCCATTACTATAAAACGGGTTTAATACTGGTGGTTGCAAGCCTGTATTGTGTAATACTGGGTTATGTTTGCTGGCAGGTACAAGTTGTCATACTACTTGATTGAAATACCAGTGGGCACAAATCTGGCAAGGTGGAAAATGAGGACTCAACATGCAGTGAGGGGGTGGACAGAGATAACTATGGCATTTGTTTTAAACATGACTAAAGATATCAGGATCCATTTATGTATGGTTAAAATAAAATGCATTGCTCATGCACTTCATTCTTTGCTTCTGCAAAATCAGCTCCAGGGCTACTGAATACAATTAAAATTTCAAACTATAAATCCATCAAGTGAGCTTCATTTCTCAAAGAAAAACTAACTGAATTGTGGAATGCAATCTCAGCACACTTGTAAAAATCCTGACACTCAAAATAGTCAGTAATCAAATAATCTTGCTCATTGTTATTTGGGATTGTTTTTAAAATTGCAAGTTGAGATTAGCTTTGAATATTTTATAGACTGACATATTTAAATTTCAGACATCATCTTACATGCTTCAATGCTTGGTACTTGCAAGACGGGACCCTAAAGAGTATACTTTGAACAAAAAAAAGTGATTTTCTCTGCAATTGTCAAAGTTCCTCTGGAAAGAACAAGGTTTTGATAAATTGATGCAATATAATTACATATCACACCATAAATTCACAGATCCTCAGGCAGTTTGGATGATTTCCCTATTTCAGACAAACAGAAATGTTCCTTATGAAAAGACACCACATTTTTAAAAACACCAAACCATGGCCACAAAACCTGCCTTTTCACACTTCCTCAAAATAAGATTTTAAAAAATGGGAAGTACAAACCATAGTTGATATATTTAAGACAAGCAATGCACATTGTACCCTTGTAACTTGGTGTCGAATCAAAGTCAACAGCTGCTATGCAAATGTTATATACTCAAAGTAGTCAAATCTGGATACTTCACAAGAAATGCAACTGTCCTTTTTAGAACGTCTTCAAACAGAATTTCTTGAAATATTACAAATCTCTCTGAAAATGTTATGAGCAAAAAATTTTTGCAAGGCAACAAAGAATTAGAAAGCAAGGCAATTACTAAATCGGCCTAAGCCACACCCTGGTATTGCTTCCCAATTATTGCTAAAAGACCGTCAAAACAAAAACCACACCTCCATTTCCTAATGTTCACATCAACAAAAAGGAGGGATTTGGGGTTGGGGTTGGGGGCTGGTAGGAGAAAGAGGGGCAAGTGAATATTACAGATCATCTGATATCTTAACCAATAAAAAGTTTTCTGCATACACCACAATATCAATGAAGTTGATCAGAAAACAAAGACAGAAGCATGCCCAGCTTCAAAAAGTGATTTGCATAAAAATACGCACCAAGCAACAGAAAAATTCAAAAGCACTGCGGATGATGGAAATCTAAAATAAAATGAAGTACTGGAAACATGCTGCATGTCAGACAGCTTTCTATGAAGGGAGAAATAGAATCAGCACTTCTTATACGTATAGCAACAAAAAGCAGCCATATGGTCCATTAGGTCCACGTCAGAATGAGATTTATTATCACTGACATGTGTTGAAATTTGTTGTTTTGAGGCAGCAAGATATAAAGTCATAAAAATTACTACAAGTTACAGAAAAAGTAGTGCAAAAGAAGAATAACGAGATTATTCAGATGATCAAACCATTTTCCTTCTCATTTTCCTCTACCCCTGCAACCTATCCTTTCTCACATGAGCTCATCATCACTCCATTTTATTCTTTTTGCCACAAACCTATATATCAAGAGGTAATTTACAATTGCCAGTTAACCTACCAGCACACTTTTAAGGATGTGGGA
>JARFYF010000104.1:70357058-70372259 GCA_030265395.1 Rhina ancylostomus
CCCCCCCCCCCCCCCCAAAGGAAAACTATACTACAAGCTGCTTCAATGATTTTAAAATGCTCTTTTGAGCTTGAAGACATATCAGAACTGTTGCAAATGTATCGCAATATTTATCAAGCATTGCAGCCAGGCAACAGGTTTAATTCTGCCATTGTTTAGCTTTTACCTAACTGATTGCAGTCAAGTTTAATTTGCTGAAAACTATTCTAAATCAAGCATCACTGAATAGCACACGACACATTTTATGACAAAATCCTTACAAACCACCTTCCAAATTGAAATTTTCCACCTAGTGAGTATGCATCAAAGCAGCATAGTTTTGCTTGTTCGAGTGATTTTCCAAATTATTCTGAACATTCAATATCAATCACTTCAACTTAAGATAGTATTTTATAAAGAATAATTATGATTTCTCCATTACCCTACAAGGCTACCTCCCCAAGGTCAAACTGTTTTCTGAATAAAAGCTTTGGGTTAACCCAATGCAAATCAATTGGATGTTGAAGGTCAATAATTACCTAGACAACCACTAGTTCCGCACAGCATTCAAGAAAGAACAATTTCATTGACTACCATCTAGTTAAACAAGGTGAGCAGGAAAAAAAATTTAAAGTGTAAGCTATTTGTGTGTGTGTGTATATATATATGTATGTATGTGTATGTATATATATATATATATATATCTCTAAGGAAGTCATCTGTATGACTCAACTATCCTGCTGAGCCCATAACTACTTATGTGAAAATTACTCGGTAATAAATTTGCTGTGTTTCAAAACTCAATGCTCTTTTTTGTTCTTCTCCCAAATTAGTCCAATCACCTAAAATTGAACACTGTTCTTCAGACTTTGTGACACCAAGTCAGGGCACGAAATGGATAGCCCTCAATTTCTGCTTCTGTTTTGTGCTCGTAATAGTTTTTGATTTGAATGGTTAGTTACAAATAAAAACTATATTTTTTTGGCACAAAAGCAAAATGTAATTGACAAATGTTACAAGTAATCAATGGAACAACTGAAAACATCATTATGTTATATGCTAAATACTGAATCCATTATTGTTAAAGGCAACTGATACTACAACAAAAAGGCGTTGCTCATGGAACTTCATTCAGTTATTCAAATTTCAGATAGCTGAACATATTTCAATGCTCCCTTTAAATTCAAAACGGAGAAAACTGACTCGTGCATTGCAAAATAGTTGTAACTAATACCCAGGTTCTGTAGGGGGTGACCTATCTTTCTATAGTTTGCTCATTATAACACCGCTAATGAATCACCAAAGTCTTGTTAAATCAATGGCTAGCACAAAATAATCATGTACAAATCTGAAAGATGCTGTTCTGCCAATATTGATGTTACATTAATAATTTTAGATGAAATACAAGAACAGAAACACACATTTCCTCTAGCTATATGTATAGATGGCAAAGACATTAATTTTCCATTAAGTAATGCAATCGGCATGAAAATAAAATCTCTTTCCTTATTAACCAACAGTTCAAACTATAGAAGAGGCATTATTCCCAATCACCATTAGCCACATTCCATCATCTTTCAATCAGGTTAGAATCCACAATGATCCAGAAATTAGATGCATATGCAGGTGAATACTATTCAGATTGAGCCCAAAATAAAACTTTGTACCTTAATTTTTGATGACAAAATTCTAATAGTACAAATCAATGTTTCATCATATACATCATCGTACAAATTTAATTCTTAGTGTGGACGATAACATGCAAATTTATTGTGTCAGTAACTTGCCCCACATTCCACACCCTAACCTATCATTAGGGGACCTTCAATAAGACTTGTGCAACCCCGGGTGAAGGTGGTTTTCTTCCTCCTGTCCAATGACATTTGCTAAATACCTCATATTAGGCAATGACGGGAATGGGTTTGGGTAAATTACCAAGTTTCAGTTGGACATCTGCAAATTGTTACTTGGAAATTAGGCACTTGGTTTTAGTTTGTGATGGGTGGGTAACCCAGCTGAGAGTCATTGCCTTGATGAGAAAGTGAGGAGAAATAAGGAAGTGTTGTGAAAAGCAAGTACCGTGAAGAAAAGTTCGTCAGATGCAACTTTCTAAAACTCTAACAATTAAACCCTCAAGATCAATAAGTGAGAGCTATATTATGCATACCTCATCATGGGATGCCAGTCAGAAAAACCTAGCATCATGTCTGATATCCGACAATTACTACAAAATTAAACGAACGACCAAACCTAAATGATTCTAGGGACACGTCTCCGAGTATCCACCTACTCAGCTATAAAAGTTAGCAGAAGATGAAAATATTTGACATTTGATTACTAATAAAGCCTTTTTTAAAAAACACTTTATTTTTGTTTTTTTAGCATGGCAGATGATAATGAACTCCCCTGTTTTCTCTTCCTCTTTCCACCAACTGCATGTCTCTTTAAAAAAAGATAATGATAAAAGGTGATAGGAAAAAAAAATCAAAAACAAATAAAATGATGCTTTTGTTTCCCTTTCAATTTATAATGGATAAAATTTTGTTAATTGAATCAATTTCCAAATCCAAGTGCAAGACTTCATTGTACTAAATTATTTTAGGCTAAATTAATCTTCAGTAAAGTTGCTAATTCTACAAGGTTATTTTTCTTGTGACTGGTGTTCTATGAAGCATGACCTATACACTGTGGCTGGCAGAGAGCACTTAATGAACATCCATTTCAAAAAGGCCCAATTACTGGCTGCTGGCACAAAGATTAGGCCAAGAAGTTAACTATAATTTGACTTTCACCATTCTTTACTAAAAGGTAATGATCACAAGTACAATTATTGAAGTTACTTGCTATAAATGCATTTAAAATTTTGCTCAACCTGAAAGTAGTTGGAATTCTGTGCACATTACCCCAATGACCGGCAAGGTGAATACTACAGCCAGGGTTTAAAAGGAGATAAATACAACACAGAAAAGAAAGTTATGCTGATGATTAGGTGAAAGAGGGATGAGAGGGTGGTGAGCGTTCCCAACAATCCCATGTGGTACAGGATTTCCTGTATCTGGAAGGAAATTTAGAGGACATTAATTTTCCTACAAAAACCAACAGGGGCTGTGAGGCTGAGAATGTCCAGGCAGGAGACATCACTACTTTGTAGTTACACACCATTGTAGTTAGAAACCTGGCACCACATTGAAAGTCCAAGGGGTGCCGTGGAGGTTGCTGCAGACTGTAAGCAGGCATCACATCTACCAACCTATCTGCTTGCCTTTTGGGGACCAACCTACAGTGAGCCTGAATGCTGGGGTCCACTTCATGCTGGATCCAGTGCCATGTACCTGGAACCCAGGGATCATGGATCCAGAGACCACATCAGACCTGGTCTGATCCTGAACTGACCAAAGTCTACATTCAGTTCCAGACCCAGCAGTGCAGGTCTCTCACTGGTATTATGATAGAGGCTGAGTGAGATGCTCTGGCTGTACAAATCCACTCTGTTGGCTGGGAAGTCACATGCTAGCACAGGGACTCAGCAATCTACCAACATCAGGCAAATGGCTATAGACTTCTCTGGGAGTGTTTTCTGGGACCAGGGCTAAGCTGCGGCTGGTTAGGGTGGGACGGCAGGGAATGGCATGAGGTGAGGCTGCCTCCTTCTGGGCCCAGGAGCTGGAGAGTGGTGATGCAGGGAGGACAGGAGAGAGAGGGGATAGGCCAAAAAAAGTGAGAGATCATCTTTCATTCTTCTGAACTCAGGAGGGTGTAGGTCCAGTCTGTTTAATGTCTCTTTGTATGAAAACCTGCCATCCCAGGAATCAGTCTGGGGAATCTTCTCTGCAATCCCTCTAAGTGCAAGTATATCTTTACATAGGTTGGAAGTCCAGATTCCTGAGCAATACTTGAGATGTGGCCTCACCAGGGCTCTATATATTTGGATGTCTGTGCTTTTGTACTCACATACCACATCCCTTCCTAAATGTTTGCTGTGCCTGTATATTAACTATGAATGAATTGCATACAAGAAGACTCAGTTCTTCTGAACATCTACACTTTTCAACTCTTACCATTTTAAAACTATTCCACCTTTCTACTTTTTCCTACCACAGAAGCCCTTAATTTTTTCTACATATTAGTCAGAAAGATATTTAAGCCTCTAACATCAACACGTTACTAATTCCACATGAAGCAGTTTAAAGTAGCTCTTGCACCTCACTTCCCATGTTCTGCCCTTACTCACCTCCCTGAGTTTCTATGGTTGAATGGTCACTGTTCTCCCCCACTGTACACGATGGCCTTATTAGTACCTGCTTACAAATCAATTTAATAGTCATAATACCATGCACACCGAACACCTACCAGTGATGTTGGATAATGATGACCAGAAGCAGTACACTGTTTCTCTTCCTTTTCCTAATAACAGTGGGGGTATTTTGGAGCCAACAGGGATACCACAGCAGGGTATCTGAAGCAGGGAACTTTCTAAAATTGTCCAGCTCAGGTACTCAATTGATAGTAAATTGGAACCTTCTGTGAAATCATTAGGCCCATTGAGTATTTGATTGTTTTTGAGAAAAAGGCTTGAAGAATTTGACTTTAAGGTATAGCTCCATTTTAAGCCTTAGATCCTTTACTCATCTGAAGGAATCATATTTGGAAAGCATTTTCTTTTGTTCAGTTTGGTGCTTTTAGCTGCCAGCAGAGAGGTAGAAATATTTAGGAGCTAACTTTCATTCTGTGATATTTCATTTCAGTTTATGAGAAAAGGTCTGATCTCAGCAATTGTACAAATACATCGACAGAGAAGTCAAAATCACTTCAAGAAAAAAAACACCACTTCCATTGCTCCCATACTCATTCTTACAAAATATGATGAAAAACAAATAATGAAGACTAATTTCCATTTGAGTTCTTAACATCTATTTTATGCTCTAGGACAAAAATTTACAAACCTCTGAAGTCTAGTGTATTGCAATTGAGTCAGCTTTGGAGGTTAGTTTCTCTCTTCACTACTGCACTGTATCATATTATGAAATTTATAGAGTAGTCTATGTTAGATCCTCTGGAAGTGATAACATTTACTATTTTCTGTTGTGCATAAAAAAATGTGGAACAGCAGGAAAAAGCTGTCCACAATGTAAGATACTGACTCTTTTCAAAAAGGAATTGTATTTGAATTTGGCTCGGCAATGCCATTATCTGTAAGTGTCAATTGATATGCACATTGTTTGCAGCTGTTACCAAAGGAGGAAAGAAAAAAAACACCCAGCTCTGTAATGAACTGTAGTTAACCCCTGTTATAGGCGTATGATTAATGACAAGCAGTCAATGTACTTGAACTCTCTTTACCTTTTGCCTGACTGACTAAAGCAGTTTCTATGCATTTGAAAATTAGTGAACCAAATTTTGAAGGCAAACTATGAAAACAATTAGATTTTATTTTTGAAATGTTTAATCCACTTAAAGTCAAAATGGAGTTGTGCGTCTGCAAAATTCTCATTGTTAGCTGGGAGATGCAGTTTTCCCCTCCCATTTCCCTATTGAAAGAGGAAAGCTTACATTTGGTGTCATGGATTTCATTTTCTGGAACAGGAAGAATTAACTATCACTCTCTAGTTCTATTCTCTGGATTTGATTCTGCTTCCAATAAAACTCTGTCAGTAATTTATGTTAATATCACTGAAAGATTGTGGTCAAACACAGTCAGGTGCAGGTAACTGTAGTTTTTGTCAACAATTATTCTCTAACATTATCAGTGTCGGAATTTAGTACCGACTACCCAGATGAAAGCTTGAAAGTTAGAACATTCAGGTTGACTATTTCAAGCAAGATTCCAGCTAAATGCAAGTTGACAGTTCAGACAGCCGATTGTATAAATGCCAGTATTATTAACAGACCAACAGCAGAATATAAAGATTGCACATGACATAATGAGGTGTCTTGAGTTCTGAATTGAGATGTTTCATCCAATAACCTATTCTTATACTGACCCAAGAGCATTCAATACCATTGCCAGAACCAATTCCTCATTTTGATCAACATAACTTTTGAAGAGTGGGTGCACAGGAGTACAGAATGCCAGTTCCTTCAAATCTCAAGTTGAAACCCACCACCAATGACAACAGGAAGAAAATCTATTGCGATTTTTTTAAAGATGCTTATTCTTGGAGGGCAAAGATGGAGAAATTTAAAAAAAATTATACATACCCAATGTTTTATGAAACTGATAATAATACCAAGCAAATGATCAAAATGAAAGCAGGTTTTTATTTCCAACACACTATCAACCAGATTATGCTCATTTCTTTCCATAAGTTCTGTAGGGAACACCTGGCTATCTTCTCACTCTCCAGCTTGACAGACTTCCATGCCTGCATGTTGAAATGTACAAGCTGGATGGCTGAGGTAGGCAGGAAGTCAAATGGCAATGGATCTGCTATCCTGTTTCTCTGCTAGGCTAACCAATGAGAGCCTTTCTTGTGCATGTCAGAGCTGTCCAATTCTGATGCATGGTTGTTCACCTGTATCATTAACTCATTTCTTCTCTCTCCACAGATGCTGCCTGATCAGATAGATATTTCCATGTTCTCAGCAATTGCTGTGTTCTCCATCTTACAGTTCTAGAATGCACTTTTGTTTTCCCTGCCACTGTCTGCCCTTATTTATTAACCAGAAGGCACCAAATGTGTTATGTTGCCCGGACAACCTTGGTTTCTAGCCATTATGTTCTCACCAACTTTTCCCCTCTCTGCAATTTAAAACCCACTTGTTTTCTTCTCTTCCAGGTATGAAGAGCCATTGATCTGAAACAATGATGCTGCATGGCCTCCTGAGTAATTCTAGCACTTAAATTTTATTTGTGTTTTACTTTTCTTCACTAATATTTTAAAATTTTTAAGTTTTTGAAAAAAAATTTAAAAACGTTAAACCCATTTAAATGTCTCCGATCATCAGCAATGACAACACAAAGACTTGATAACAGCAATCTATTAAAAGGATACAAGGGCAATTTGGGGGCAATGCTGCAGGATACACCAGATCAGATGTACTCACTGCCCATGGCCCACTCTGCTTTGTGGGACTCTCAATTAAGAGGATGAGCTTAACTGGCCTTCTATCTCCAGATCAGAGTAGTGAGGGTAGGTGGGCAAGGCACAGTTATTCCAGTGTGTTTAGTGGGACAATGTTTAGTGCGGATCAGATAGCAAAGCCCTGGTTGTTAAACTTCTCACATTGAGAAGACTGTTCTCATCCTATGGAACTCAATATCTTCCAGTCAACAAGTACTAGTTTATCACAATACAGTGATAACATTCATAATTGGCACATAAAAGGGCTGATTCCTCAGAATTAAAATATAGAGATTTTAAAATTTAAAAACTTAGATTAATTACCAAGGTACATAGAACAGGCCATCGTGAACTTCATTAAAAATGAAATTATATTTCATTGAAAAAAAACTCATCTGCAGAATGAAAATAGACCAGCTGTATTAAAGACAATATATAATTTATAGCAATAACAAAAACAGTAAAATATTGAGATAATGCTGGAAAACAAATTAAAAATAGGTATTTGCTTATGGATTATGTCTGTTACCAATAATTTTACCTTTGGGCATATTTTCTGGAGCAATAGGATTCTGACATTTATGGAGCACATAGAGTAGTCGGTTCAAACACTTTCCTGTTATGTATTATTCCAATGTTGCTATGGAATTTTATGTACCTTTAAGAGATCTCAGATATTTTAAACAACATGCAACCACTTGGCTGTATGATTTTAATGTCAGAACCTAAATTAAGTTGTTGATCAACTCTCGGTTAGCAGCATTTAATCTCCTTTCATCCTGTGTGACAATATTCAAGATTCTGCTTTCACTGTACAGCACTGTTGGGATCAAGAATTCAATAAAGTATTGAACAGATGCTTGTAATCTTCCAACTTAATAAAAGAAACAAACATTCTTCTGACTAAAACATCCAGGGAGTACTGATCGACTATTCTGTTACTGGCACTCTTCAGCCAAGATCATGACTTTAATCATGAGAGGTAAACATGATTAATTTTTCATGTTCCACCTCAGGAATACTGAAGATAGTTGCAGTGACCTCAGAGCAGACTTGGCTGAAATTGAGCTAGTCAGCACAAACCAAAGAAATTCCTGAAGCAAACAGCAAAGTCCCTCACTGGGCAGCCATTAATTGTTTTCAGTTAAAAGTGGACACTTCTTGGGTGCATTTCATATACTTTAAGGTCAAGCTGGTGTTTAATAAATTAATCTGAAAGTAGATCAAATCTATAATAGAGCCCAAAGTAAAAGTGCAAAGTATTATCTTTTGAAAATGTTACTAGAAGACATTGACTTTCCTACTAATGATTTATAATCAGGGACAGAGAATTATTGTCCACTTAATCAGAGAAGCAGAGGAGAAAGAAAATAGTGCTTTCTTGAGCATCTAGTTTTTATTCTTTTGAACAAATGAACAATCATTTTATTGGTTTTAAAAATTCTAATTAGAAGAATCTCTTTTCAGCCTGACTGGAATAAGTGGCCTGACAACGTATCCTCAGATCTTTGAGGGACCTTGCTGAAAAAGCATTAATGAAGATATCTGTTCATCTATAAAATATTGGCAGATTTGTGTATTTTAGCCTCACATTCAATTAAATTGAATACAGTCAATTATCTTGCTTTTTTCACCGTCATTAGCTTTACCATTATGGGAAAGCTCTACTTGTTAAAGCTTCAGTATCTGAATAAGTTTTTTGGCAGAACAAATAAAAACATGTTGTAACATGTATTGCTTCTTTTATGTTTTAACTGTAGTTTAGCTGATTGCACTTCCAATTTAAATAATTTTCAATTCAGATGACTGTGGGTTCTTCAAATCTCACTCCAATGATTAATGAAGTAACATCCTTTTGATAAATCATTTACCCAAGATCATGTCACAGCATACAGACATGGATAACCTCATGGCACGATTTTAAAGAATTTAGGAGTTATGTCTATTGGCCTGGCCAACATTTAGAAAAGGAGTAAATCATCTTGTGTGCAAGGGACGTGCTGAAGCTGGGTGTAGCCACTGCAAGGAATCCATAGGAAAGGGCCATAATTTAAATCTCTCCTGCCATTGCAAACACGTCAGAACCCCTTGAACTATTTGCTCTACGGTTGTTAATGAATGATAACTGAAGATATGTTAATATTAAGTAATGTTAAGCATGATGTTGTTAAAATGTTGACTTGAATGTTCTGTAATACATCCTTTTTCTTTATATACAAGTTACTTAATTTTTAAGACTATCTGGTTATTATCACTTGCTGCAACAAAGAGCTGGCACACATCCTATATTACAAAAGTGCCTCCATTTCAATTAGTGCAAAAAAACCTGCAAATACTAAAAATCCAAAAGCTAAAACAGAAAATGCAAAAAGCATTCAGCAGGTCGGGCAGCATCCAGAGGGCAAGAAATAAGTTTCAGATCAAGGACCCTTCATTATAACTGGAAAACTGAAAAAAACCAGTATGCTTTAAGTTGCAGAGAGGGGGAGGGGTGGAGGGAATGTCTATGATAGGGAAGGTCAAAGTTGGCAAGGTAATAATTAATTTAAACACCTGCAAGTACAGATAGAAAAAATAAAAACACATTGAAACAGAAGTGCAGCCATATCTGTGGAGAAAGGGACTAAACGGGTTGTCACGTAAATGTATTACAGTAAAACTCCAACAATGTTCTCTCCGATTCAGAAATCCCAGTGGTTCGGCATCTGGCACACCAAGTAATATATGCCACGTTCCCTTCTGATTCACCAGAGCCTCTGTTCCCCCGTTCCCATCCCACTCATAGGGACCCTGGTTTCCACAATCCCCCCACCCCCAAACCAGGGACCCAGCTTCCATGCTCCATTGTGTAACAACTAAAACAAGTTACTTAAAAGTGTGTTGAGATATTAATAGAAATAACATCCAATAATCCAGAAAATCAGCTAATGCAGCTCTACCAAAATCCTGAGTGTGCCAGATTATAGGAGACGTATTGTAAATTCAAAGTTAGATCCCAAGGGCTGTATCATGCCAGGATGGAAAATTAGGTGCTATTCATCTTTGTTGAAGCAAAGAGGCAGATGACAGAGGTCAGAATAAAAATGGGGCAGAGCATCTTAGTGACAGGCCAATGAAATTTTAGGGTCAGAGATATTTTGCACTGTGGTCACCAACTTCACTTCAAATTTAACTGGCTGCAATGCCTTCTTGACATCCTGAGGTCAAGATGCATGCTACACAAAAGAAAGCATCTTTTTCTTTCCTTTGCAGTTACTTACTTGAATGAGAATTATAGGTGAAAGGCAAGTTTATTGTTAGCTCAATATAGCACTCAAATTCTAGACTTGCCTGTAATTTACTAACTTTATACAGGAATAGGTGCTTATTCCACTTCATGGTTTTAAATAAACACAAGATACAAGCATTCCATCCTGGTCAAACTTATGCAAATCAAAGATCGCCTCGCTGCTATTTTTTTCAGCCCGTTGCAACCAGAACCATGTTGGAATTTCCTTCTACAGCCATGAAGGAAAGAAGCTCGGGACAGTCAAACTTAACCTCCAAAGCCAAAGGAATAAAAGCTTGCATCCTTTTGTTTTAGGAAACGGAATCCTTCACAAACTTACATGTCATCATTGCACAGGGGTCACATTATTCTTCTCTGTATATTCCAATTTTAACATGTGCTGGTGAGGACACACTAAAGAAAGTCCTGGCTACTGAGCAGCAAAATAGAAATTGTGCAACAACATCAAGCACCATAAAATAAATACAATGTCCTTGTGTGAAGTAATCTGAGAGCAGGTTCCAAGCAGGTCATGGTAGAATTCCATGGGCAACACTCAGAAGTCAACACTACATTTCAGAATCAGCGCAAGGTGCAAGGGAGTGTACAGTTTGTCACCCTGTTATAGAAAAGACATCATTAAACTGGAAACAGGGTGCAGAGGAGATTTACGAGGATGCTGCCAGACTTGAGGGCCAAAGTTAGAGGGAGAGCTTGGGCAGGCTAGGACTTTATTCCTTGGAACGTGGGAGACTGAAGGGTGACCTTATAGGGGTGTATAAAATCATCAGGGGTATAAATAGGGTGAATGCACACAGTCTTTTTCCCTGGGAAGGGGAACCAAAATCTAGAGGGCATTGGTTTAAGGTGAGATGTGAAAGATACAAAAGAGACCAAAGAGACCTGAGGGGCAACTTCTTCATGCAGACGGTGGTGCATGTATAGAATGAGCTCCCGGGGAAGTGGTTGAGGTAGGTACAATAACAACATTTAAAAGACACATGGATAAATAAATGGATAGGAGGGGTTTAGAAGGATATGGGCCAAACGTAGCCAAATGGGACTAGCTTGGCGAGCACCATGCTCGGCAAGGGCTGAAGGGCCTGTTTCCATGCTGTATGGCTATGAGTAAGGATAGAAGAGTGGAACTCAAGAGGATGAGCCCTTTTGTCCTCCTCATCAGAAATTCTTCGGTTGCACAGGCTTGTGCAAGACACATTGAACAACCACCATCCTGGAGAATGTCACTGGCAATTCATGATGGACACTTCAAGACTTACCTGGGTATCTAAAATGCATCCCCAACATTTTTATGGACTGCTCAATGAATGTCTGATGATCATGCAGCACCAGTTATGGAATTGTGGGACAAGTTTGAAAAAGGCACCCTCATCACTTGAGAGGTGGTCCTCAGATCTACCCTACGGAACAAGGTCACGGTACAAAAGCATCACAATAGCACCTAGGGAACCTCGTGCACACTAGCAAAAACCAGCTCTTGTGGTAGCATGTCAGATGCATAATGATGGACTGAAGTCCGTTGTGGTTGATAAGGGCTCCTGGTTGCCTAGTTTAGTGTGTGACTGCCTTGTGTGTGCAATTAGTGGCAATCCCTGCACCTGTGGGAATCTAATACAAGATAAATCCAGGGCCAGCTCAGTCTGACTGTTTTCAAAATGTGATGTTCAGCTAACTCCAAATCTACCCATCAACTGGCCTTGGGTGTATTCAGTGGACTGCGAGGTGCTCATGATGTTTCCTGTATCTCCTTAGGAGGAACCAGAGGGAAATTCATTGTTGCCTGCAACATGTTTAACAGCCACACGTAATACACATGTGCCAGGTCCAGCAATAAGGCTGTGATGACTACAGAAAATGCTGGAAAGAACTTGTGAAGGGTCTTTGACCCAAAAAACTTTAACTCTGTTTCTCTTCTCACTGAGGTGGGCTGGCCTGCTGAGTATTTCCAGCAATTTCCGTTCATTATCTTAGATTTCCATTATCTGCAGATTTTAAAAAGATTTTCACTGTTGATATCAGCAAGCAGCTGACAAGACCACCACAGCTTTTTCCAAGAGATTAAAGCAGCTGAATTTCAATTTGTAAAGCCTGTGACATGGGTCATACATCTTGCAGCCTTATCACTTCTGTTCAACATGTTCTGCAAGTGCACTGATCCCAGCACAGAGTGCAGTTTGGAGCTCTGCTTACGTACAAAATTAAAACCTGACGCGTCCATGTCCAATCCAAATCCAACTGAAGCCTGAGAGCTTAAGTTGCTTTGATTCTTGACCAACATGTACAATAGGGTCCAAATGGACTCGAGGCAGGTTTTCAAACCCCATCAATGGTTAGTTTTCATCTTTTAATTGCTGAGGTCTGAAAAAACCTTTTTTTCTGGTTTTGTCAAATTGAAATCCTCAAGTTTAGGAAAGAAAAACTATCTATGCAAGCATGGATTTCCAGAGGGAACAAAGTCATCAATGGCTTCAAGTGAGCTTTTATTTAGGTGAGTAAATCAGTTTTAAATACCCATGTGAGAGCTCAATCTAACCCCCAGTTTACTGGTCAGTTTCCTGAAAAGTGGAAAATGTGTTAAATAAAGTCTCAAACAAAATTCAGTGTAAAAAAAAGCACACCATCAACATCTCTCAAGGGCGTTAAATACTACAATTAAAACCAATCTGCCTTAATTAAGGTCTCTGCAGCAGCAAGTGAGACATTTGTGCACATTCATAAATGACATCAAGACTAAAAATGAAGGCATTGGAGCTGGGCTGCAGTTATTTAAATTTCAGTTGGGTCAAATCCCATGGGGAACATATTCCGGAAACACTAAGTTGAAACCATGTAACTTGAGACATTAAGTCTAGAAAGTAGGAGCCCAGAGATCTGGTCCCAAGATCTGACAACCTTATTTTTTTAAAATAAAAAGAAATTTAAACACAAAACAATGGGATTAATAGTCTATTAAAACCTTCATTCACAACATTGATTGCTGGCTATTGATCCTGATATCATAGAGAAATCTCCAAGCAGCAGAGGGTTGTGCAGCCAAACTGAAGGAGAGACAATATATTCAACCGGAGAGGGGGGAGAAAGGGGGTCCAGGTGGAACCACACCTTGGTGCTGAATGGTCACACTGCTCACCCCAGCCCTCCCAGGCAGCTTCTCCACATGGAGCCATGGGGCAATTCATTGCTGTGGGAGTGTGAGTGGAGAGTCAGAGTTTGCACCAGGCTAGTGTGCAACAGTGGGAGGGGTAGGGGTTTACACCAACTCCTCAACACCCAGGTTCCCATATGACAGTGTACAGCAGTGGGGAGAGCAGGCATTCATGCTGGAGTAGATACGAAGCAAGTTACTATGTAAGTTGGAGCATTGGTCACATTATGCAATGTGTATATACATTAATCAATGCGACTCGAAACTGTGTAACTTGGGGCTCTGACCGTATTTTAGTGACTGAGCCCACCTCCTAACTACCCAAGTCTTAGGCATTGAGGAATCCACTTGCTGTGGCATAATACTCAGGCCAAAAATTTACTGCATGTTATAAAACAGATTTATCGAATCCAAATATATAAACTAGGAGCATGAGTAGGCCACTTAGATCTTCAAGCCTGTTCCGACATTCAATAAGATCCTGGCCAATTTGACTGTAACCTCAACTCTATATTCTTGTCCATCCATGGTCACCTTTCACTCCCTTACTTATGAAGAATCTACCTACTTCTGTCTCCACAACTCCTTGTGGAAGAGAGTTCCAAAATGGCACTTGGCACTGCAGTTGTTGCTGCTGCTGCTTCACAGCTCCATGGACCCAGGTTTAATCCTGAGCTCAAGTGCTGTTTGTGTAGAGTTTGCATGTTACCTCTATAGCCATGGCTATGCTTTCTTCAGTGTCATGCTCCTTAGTCTATCCGCAATCATATATTAAACAGGAAGCCGTTTGCAGTACTCTGCGGATTAAAGATTTACAGTATTAAAATATGTCATTTAGCATCATTTTGTTGGGACGATCCAACCAGAATTTCACCACACTTCTCATGAAGCATTTGGTTAGAACAGAATGCTCATGATTGTAGCACCTTTGAGTCCCTTGATATATCCTCCTTCCTCTTCCCTGCTGTGGGTGATGAGATTGTGAATTTGTGACTGAAGTTCTTTAACCATCAATGTTTTAGAATTTCGGTAGGAATTCCATCTGTCCCCAAAGCCTTGTTAGCTATGGCCTTTCTGACTTCTTGATAGTCAGGAGTAGGACTGAATAGGCTACTACGAGATACAGTCAAGGGTACCAATGTTAAGGACAAAGTTGCTATTGAGGTGTTTGTCAAAGAATTCCTTCCAGAAGGCATTGATTGCTTTTCTGCCCTTGATAAATTCACCTGTTATTGGCTCTCAATGGGCAGCACAGCCTTTGGTCGATCAAGGGCAAGGGGGTAAGCACAAAACTGCTCACCTCTGCACTTGGTTTATAAGGCAGCAGTAATCCTTTACCTCCTGTCTACCTCCGAGATCTGGACTATCTACAGCAGGCACCTCAAGACATTGAAAAGATACCACCTATGCTGTCTCCATTAAATATTCCAAATCCATCGGAAGAATAGACAAACCAACATCAACATCTCCTCCCAGACCAACACCCCTAACACTGGATGTGCTAATTGTACTCAGATGGTTCCACATTGTCCACAAGACTCCCAAAACTGACACACTGGTATGAGCTCTGTCATAGGCAGAGATTATCAAGTGGACACAGGAACATATTCAAGGATGTGTTCAAATCCTCTTTGGAATAAGGCAACCTCTCCACTGACTATTAGGAATTCCTGGCCCATGACCATTTAAAATGGAGAGACCAATGTGGGAAGCTCATCAGTAACTTC
>JARFYF010000104.1:70390838-70405541 GCA_030265395.1 Rhina ancylostomus
CATCTCAGCCAACATTTTATTACTCAACTGCAAGAGCTTAAATGGCACTTAACTCACTGCTATTTGCTCTACACAAGACAGCTTTATTAGCCCAAATAACCTCAATTACCAAACTCCAAATTTATTGGCTGCAAATTCATTCAATTTTATCAAATATATCATGAAGTTCTAAATTATGGGAAATAAAAACATTTAATCATGATTTTTCATGTTATGTTTATGATCACATAAGCAGTTTTAAATTCCTTCACAGGATGTGGACTTTGCTGACAAATCCAGAATTTCACAACCATCTTTAATCAGCTGACACAAAGTTGTGACAAGCCACCATCTCACCAGCTGGGTGCCTTGCTACATCAATCTTAACAGTTTCACCATTTCTGAGTTGAGTCAACACATTGCCAAACCAAGCAAGGACACATTCCCTTCCCTAAAAAAAATGACATTAATGAGCCAGATGAATTTTAATCATAATTCAATAGCTTTGTGGTCACCATTACTCATCCTAGCTGTTTATTCCAGAGTCACTTAATTAACTGAATTGAAGCTGTCCAGTTTCCATGGTGACTATGAACACATATTCCCTATTTTGTAAAATCAAGGCTGAAGTCTAATACCCTAACTACCACACAAAAATGCTCTTATCTTAAATAGTGAAGACAGAGCTAAGTAATTTAGGTAAGATTGAATGAAACAATCCAAAAGGAACTTCAACTTCTAAATTTAACATGCATTCTTGAGAAACAGCTCACAGGCAGAGTTTCCCCACTCTACAAGCTTTATACTCTCAAAGGTAATGACTGCTGTTTTGTATTGTTTTTATGAGCGAAAAGCAAATTGATAGAAGGATGTTAATTGAGCTTTCTTCATAAAAGCTTATCCTGAATAAGTTTTCTCAAGTTGAAGGATACATTATAGTCGAGCAAGTCCCAAACCTCAGCTTAAATCCAGACATAAACTATATCAAATATGAAGCTTTTGTGGATTTGCCCCTCTCTGATTCTGGAATGTTGAAACCAACCTTAGCATCCCACAACAGATTGGTTAATGTGATGTAGATCATGGCTCAGAATCACAGCAGGTTGTGTAATACATCGTTATGGGAATTCCACCTATTTGGCTGTTTACACAAGTTCAGACTACTAGTATTTTAAATAATGGCTAGGTGATTTAAAGAAATATTTTCTCAACATTAGCACTGAAAATAATTCAGGCATACAAGTCAAACCATTTCAATATACTAAAATTTTAATAATCTCCAATTTTCATTATAAATTTTCATAGAAATCAGGATTTAGTTTGTCATTACCTAACTAAAAAGTGATCTTTACCAGAATCTATATTCTTGAGCAAAATATTTATCTGGGTGACTAAATAGGGTGGCAAAACTTCTATCCAATAAAGACAGCAGCCTTTGAAGAGTTAAGCAAAACATTGCTGGAAACCTGCAATAGAAGCAGAAAATAGTGGAACATTCCAACAACTCAGGCAAATTTGTGGAGAAAGAAGTGTGCTTAATGTTTTAGGTCAATAAAAGGGAAATGGATAAATTTGTTTTTTTCTCTCCACAGATGCTGTTCTACATGCTACCAGCATTTTTTTAAATGTAAAAGTTATAAATTGGAGACATCTATGTGAAATGTAATTAGCATTTGCAGACAACATCCCCCAATCAATTTGTAAAAATAATCTGAATACAGAATAATGACTCAGACACACCATGAACACAAGTAGCAGAAACAAAATTGAGGTTCTTAGCCCCTCATACCTGCTCTGGCATTTGTTAAGATCTTCTGCCATAGTGTGACCTGCCTTCACTGATCCCAGGTCCCTGAATAATCAAAATCAAAAATCTATTGATCTCCATCTTGAATATAGTCAGAAAATGAGCTTCCACATCCTGCTTGGCCAAAGAATTACAAACATTTGCTGCCCTCTGGGTAAAGCAATTTCCTATCAGCTTTTGAATAGCCAACCAATTATTCAGTCTAAGACCCATGGTTTTAGGAACACCAGCCAGTGGAAGTATCATTCCTTAATCTACCCAACTAGCAATTTAAGAATTGTGTGTTTCAATAGGTCTCTCTTCTCTTGAGAAGAGATTATTCAGAGGTGACCAAATAGTTATCCGTAAAATTGTGAGATCTTATTGATGGTGTGCAGATGGAAAAAATATTTCCACCCGAGGGGAAGACTATAACTAGAGGCTGTTGATACAACAGAATAACCAAGAAATCCAGTTAGGAACTCTGAAGGAACTCCATACCAAAGAAAGTGCTTTAAGTGAATTGTATAGGTACACTTAAGGGGAAGCTGGACAAGCATCTGTGGGAGAAGCAAAACAATTACTCTGATAGATCTGGAGGAGGAAAGATGGTAGGAAGCATGAGAGGAGCATAAATAGCATGAAATTCCGAGGCCATGTGCCTCAGTTCTGTGCTGCATATCTTATATAAAGGTTGTGAACTCTGCCAATGCATCCACGGTGACATTTTCTTTATAAAGAAAACGTGAGTGAGGTGATTCACTGAATGAGTTAGTCAAGTACTTCCCAGTTTTAATCCAAAAGACAAAATATGCAAAGCCATAAATCTGAAGTATAACAGGAAATGGTGGAAATACTCAGGAATTCAGACAGCATTTACTGAAGAATCAACCTAAAACAACACTTTCTCTCTCCACAGATGCTGCCTGATCTGCTGAGCATCTCCCTATTTTCCACTTTTAATCCCTGTTCTCTGCTGTTTTAAACACCAAACTGAAAACAGAGTCAAAATAATTGTCTGAATATGACCTGGCCGAAGACAAATAGCAGACGCAAGTGGTAAAAAACAGAGTAGCTCTCTCTGAACGTGCTCAGCTGTTTCCTCCCCCTACCTTCCAGCAAAAATATTTCACTGACACCAACATGGCAGAAAGAGAAGTGATAATCTTTAAAAGCTCACTGCCATGTATTACAGTCTCTTGAAACAGTTAATGTAATTCAATGGTTAAAAATTAGTTCCAGCTACATAGTACAAGATGCCCAATGGAGTGTAACTAATCCATAATACTAATGGAAAACTTTAATCTATATCACCTGTACTTCAGAACCAAGGTCACTCCAACCTCAGTGGTTGAGTGGCGGCATGCAGACAATGCTCAAGCATACCTGCATTTGGAGGCCGAGTTCTAAGCCATCATCAACCTGTTCACTAAAGAATATGAGAGGATGGGTCTTACACTCAACATTCACAAAACAAACCAATATCCCTCAACTAATACATCATCACCTACTGCCATTAAAGATCCACACAAGACATGGACCACTTTCCATATGTTGGGAGCCATCTCTTAGTGCAGGCATGCATCACGATGAAGTCACCATTTCCTTGAGTGCATCAATATACCATCCAAAGAAAATCATGCTTGAAGATCAAGACAACTCACACTCTACTGGGCAGCAGTGCTCTTGAGATTTAGACTACTAACAGTAGGCATCTCAAAACACGAGAGTGATACTATCAATGCTGTCTCTGCAAAATCCACCATCAGGATGAGCACACTAATATCAGTTCCTTCTCCCAGGTCAACATCTCCAGCATTGAGGCCCTACTTACACTCAGTTAGCACTGGTGGACAGGCTGTCATTCCCATGCCTGATACCAGACTCCCGAAACAGATACTCCATTCTAAACTGACACAGGAATAAATTACCAGGCAGCCAGAGGAAAAGATTCAAGGATGTCCTTGAAAAGTACAACATTCCCATCAGCTCCAGGGAATTCCTGGCCCATGTTGTTCAAAGTAGAAAAGGGACCATTTGGGATGGCACCAGGAATCTCAAATCCAGGTGTCAAGAGAACAGAGAAGTCTAGAATGAATGGTGAAAGGAACGGACCACCTTCAAAACAACCTAGCCACTCACCAGGCCAAGCACTTCCTGCCCCACCTGTAGCAAAACCTGCAAAGAGTTTCCCACACTGGCCTCAGTCACTTCCGAACTGGAGTGGAAGCAATATGTCCTCAAATTCCTAAGCAGAAGACATCAACTTTTCACGCTCCATCCCACAGAGCCTTGGAGCCAAAAAAGCAAATGTGCCATTTAGTCATATAGGAAATGTGCCAGCTAATTTACACGCAAGTATGCTGGAGATGTTAATCCTCCACGAAAGCTTCCTGCCTTTCAGTTATATAACTTGCAAAAACAGAACATTTCTTATTGTATTCTTGAGCTTTGAAAAGCTTGATTACAGAAAACATGTTATTCAGCCTATGCACAGTTAAGTAGCAAAAAAAAATGAACTCGTGTTTGTAAAGGATTAAACTTTATCACAGCCAATTTGAAATATGGTCAATGTTGTGATGCAGAGAAATGTAGCAGTCAATCTATCAACAATAAAGGATCAAATAATCTCTTTTAGTGATGTTAGTTAAGGAAGACCCAGAGACCTAAAATTCTTCTTCAATTACTGCCATGGATTTTACATGTATGCAAGATGACTGACAGGGCCTCAGAATAAATGGCCAGTATAGTGGCCTAGGAAATGAAATTTAAGGCCCATGTAGGGTTGGAGAATGTTCAATGAAAGTCAAATAAAAGAAAATCAGACTCATTGCAATATATTGTAATGTTTCTTGGCTTAAAACAAGTGTAAGATTCTGTTCAGAGAAATCAGTGAAACTAATTAGCATTTTGTACTGAAATATAATTTGCGAGCTCAGAGCCAGATTATTCCTTGGCAACATCACAATCGGAGGTTAAAAGCTAGGAGGTCACAGCAATGTTACACCACCTGATTTCACTGAACAGTCATCCAAGACTTAATGAGCTTCAAAGTATGCCCATAATGTTACTTTCATTAGAGGATAAAACCAAATGGAATGAGCTGGCCTTTAAAGCAAATATTGATTTGAAATATGTTATTTCAAAATAAACAACACAAGTTTGGATTTCAATCAATATGTATGCTTCTGGTGGTCAATTAAACTTTGAAATTAAAAACTGTGTCATATGTGTAAAAATAGGAGTCTAATGTAAACAAAGTATTTAAACATTGCATTCAATAAATATGAACATAGAACACCCAAGTATAAATCAATCAGGCCTTAGGCCTGGCCACAATGCATATCCTACTCTATAGCAAACAGGAAAATAATACTTTGTAAGCTCTTTACAAGCTATACTCCAGCCATCCAATTTCCTTCCATTCACTAAAATGACTTCTTGCAAAATCCAACACTAATTTAAAGATTTGGGGCAGAGAAATGAAGCCTTTCTTAAAAATCAAAATTGGGAAGGATAATCTCTAGTAAATGGTGAACGTGAACCAGGGAACCCTATCATGGTTGTGGGAGGGAGGAGGAGGAGTGGAGGAAATGGATCCTGCCACCTATGGTAGAAGGGAACCTTTGGTTGATTAAAAGGAAGACCTATCAGAAGTATGAGCAAGGCAGGTGACATATTCAGAACAAATGCATCTCAGAGAGGAAAAGGAAATAGAATAGCATCCTCAAAAGGAAGAGGATGAGAGGAAGAGTAATTATCGGGCATCTACTCAATTCATTCATTAGTTTAAAAGAATTGGATTGTCTGACCTAAAGCCATTTTTTAAGAATACCCTATTTAAGGTTCCTGCTTTTACACAACTCCTTCATGCATTTATTTATTCAGATCTAATGCAACAAACATCTCTCTTTGCCAACTTAATCTTTCCCATTTTACTCTTTTGAAAGAGACCCACTAGCAAGGATGCAAATCAACATGCACAGCCCTCCAATGACTTTCCAACATGGCCCAGAACAAAGGCCGAAATAAAAAGGTTTTTATTCTGTATTAGATTATGCGTCTAGATCTGCATTACTAGTTAATGTACTTTATTGGGGAAGTGAAATCAAGAATTGTGTCACAGGAGAAAACTGTCACAAATCTGGTCACTGTAATACTAACATAAAACCACACGTGCTGCAGTGATTTAAAAAAATAATGACAGCACAGCTGTTTATTAAACTGACCTCTGCAAGCCAACTCCAACATTTACAGGCTGAATGACAACTCCCAGACTGCTCTTTATCCCTCTCTTTGGAACATGACTCCCACCATCCAAGAGCAAAACAGGTTTCTCTAGGTTGCTCATGGTTCAGAATCCTCTCTGACCAATATCCACTGCCCTTTGGATGGCATCTTCCTGTGCAACACCTGCCCTTTTATCTAGCCGGCTGCTCATTACGTCGGGCCCCAAATACTGCTTCCAGTTGAAGTTGCAATTTACTTGCATTTTGTATACTGTATTTACTCAGAACTGGGAAGAATAAAGATCGAACAAAGGTTTTGTAGAGCACCTCCATTCAGTCTGCAAAGAGGACTCCAAAATTTCAGCCACCTGCCATCTAACCTCTCCATCTCATTCCCACTTTCATTCTGACCTCTGCCTCATACTCAATTCTAGTACAGTTCAACACAAGCTTGTGGAAAAGCATCTCATCTTCTATCTAAACAAGAAACAACCTTACAGACTCTGTGTGATTCCACTATAGGTCTTCCCCAGGTTACATCAGGATTCTGTTTACTGAGAACTGTTCATAACCTGAACAGTTTGCAAGTCAGAAACGTGGCCACCCGGCAATATATTTCAATAAAAACAGAGGCCAACCAACGGTAATGTTTACTTAAACCAGGGCATAAAACTCAAACAGATTTCTCTGCAGGATGCACTGATATTGCAGCGAACCAAATTCCCACACAGCAGATGATGCCTGCAGTCAGCAAATCCATCCCACCAGCCTCTCAAACACTTGCTTGTACATATGGGCTATACACAAGTCAGGCATTCTTAACCTGGGTAGAACCTGTACTTTACATGATCAGTATTTTAAAAATCAAGATTTCCAGTAATCACGATTTTTGTTTGGTAATTTCAGATGAATTCACTTCTCCCATTAACTCCACCTTTTTTTTTGCTTGCACTATCATTCCTTTTGTCTTCTAATCTCTTATGATTTCTGTTTTTTTCCCCCCACACAATGAGGATCTTCTGAAATTTTCATTTCAGAATTTCAGCAACTGCATTTTTTTTTAGTTTTCATGTTTTGATCTGTGCCTTTTCTACATCTTTCCTGGCGAAGGAGAGAAGAGAACCTGTTTCCAGGACTCAATTGTTCTATGATCTACTCCCATGAAAAGCAATGCTCCCTCCTTAGAAAATGAAGGCTTAGCCTTCATTCTATAATCACCTTCAAAAACATGGATGGGAATGAGGAGCATGATGCAAGAACCCTGTATTTGCATAGTGTACCAAATTTTAAATTAAAATTAATCTCATGGTGAAGTAAAACCAGTAAACCAAGAAAATGTTAGGTTCATGTTAAATTTAATACTGCATTTAATGAAGTTCAATCAGTGACAAAACACTTTTTTTTATAAACACAAATATACTGCATCCAACTCTGGACAACACTTTTTACGAAGAATGTGAAGGTGCAGAAAATATCTCCCAAAATGGCTCCATGGAACTGTAATTTCAGCTGCTAGATTAAACTGGAGAAGGTGAGGAGGGTTTCCTTGAAGTCATGAAGGTTGCGAGACATTCGAGATCATGATAGCATCACTTGGTGTAAATACAGAGAAGCTGCACCCATTTACAGATAGTTCAGGGATTAGGAGACACAATTCAAATGATGGAAAAAGATGCCTGGGCTTTTGAGAGAATCCTTCTACACATCAATTATAATCTATAAGAATGGTACAAACAGAGTCAATCAGGACTTTCAAAAGGGAACTGGACAGTCAATAGGCAAAACAATTTTAGGGGCTCTAGAGAAAACTAGTAGGGGAATAGGACTGACTGGATTGCTCTACAGAGAGTTTACAAACCAAATGGCTGCCTTCTGTGCCATAAGACATTTAGTAATCAAACCATTGGGAACCAAACAATTTGTTTGAACAACCTTAAAATTTGTTTTAAAGAAAAAAAGCTGTAATGCAGTAGTTTTGCAATCCAATCATTTTAACAGATTTCAATTTGAAGTAATTGGGCACAGCGTAAAAAAGCACAGCTGTCCAATATTACATGCAATGCATGCAGATTCCTCAAAGGGCTGAGGTTATTACATTTTACAAACACTTTTCTAATTGCAGCCATCCTCAACTAGTTAGAAAGACCTGAACAATAAACAAAATCATCATCACAAATTCAAACCAGTACAAAACACTTAATGCATCAACAGAAGTAATGTGCATCTTATATTTGTCCAAGTAAATTGTGATGGACTAAATGAATGTAACAATATGTTGACGAGCTCCAGCATTCTGCTTAAACTATGCTATCAGGTGCACTCACATTTAAATAGAACACTGTCAGGTGTACAAACACACTATTTTAAATAGAGTGCAATTCTAGTGAACCTGTACATCAGCCTGCTATACAATTCATTTTCTAGTGTATATAACAGGTTACAACACAGCATTTTGTTGTCCATTTCAAACTACTGGATCCCTTGACAATTTCCTATTTAACAACAACAGGTGAACAATTAAACTGTACCACAAGTGCAATTGACTGGTTACTGCACATACATACAGTGCTAATTTTCAGTTTATCAATAGTTCCTTGGTAACCAAGATACGGCCAAACGTCATAAAGCTTCCAAACACTAATACAGTTCTCAAATTAATACAATCTTCAACAATGGTTTACCTCAACTTTTGCCAAAGTTAACTGGCTTCTTCCCAGGGAAGGATATCTACAAATAGACTATAGTAAAACATTATCATGATAAAGAAAGTTAACTGAATGAGTATTGAAGACAGAACTATAACCCATACACAGCACACTTTGTATGCCCATTCTCAAACTGTTGAGATCTTCCATTTGAGGCAACATACATTCTGAGCAGGCAGATTTATTGACAATTAAATCGAAAAATATGCATCCGGCATCCACGTGCATAACCGTAAGTGAAGAGGGTGGTGGGTAGGTGAAATTTAAACCAGGCATAATTTATGATACACTCCTGCCAAAATGCATCATTTACCTGTCAGAACACAAGGTAAATAGAAAGCTTCTTATCCATTGTTCATGCTTCACTTGTGAAACCATTAGCAAGAACATTCAGCCTCCTAAAGGCGAAACACTCACCTGCCCAGGTCTTCGCCGATGTGGTAATAATCGTCCACATTTTCTTGTTTAAACACGGTCATGGTAACTGGCTACTGCATCCCGGCATACAACCAGCCGTACAAAGGTAACCAATTTCAGCATCCAGCAGGGCAAGCCTCCCCCACTTGCGTCCGCGGCTTTAAGTGCATTCTGCCTGTGTAAAATAAGTTTAAATGATACTTCTGCACCAAATTGTTTTCGTTTAAGAAATAAAAGCAAACGATGGGCGTTCCTCGACATTTAAAAAAAATGCATTTCGTTGTTTCAGCTGCACTACATACAGAATAAAGCAAACCCAAGCTTTGCTCACGATGCACAACAAGAACATTGTGTTAATATAATGAAACTAAATAAATAAAATCACGCCTATTGCAACCCCAATGTAGTCAGCGACACCCAGTCTTTCAAAGGGACTGGTTAGCGTGAACTGGTCGATGTAGCTCAGTTACACGGAGCTGAAAACCCAACGGATCCCACAACGTACATTGATGTACAACGTTTAAAAGCAAACAAAAATACAAAAGAACATTAATTGTTTTCCGACCACCAGTCATTCCAATCCCCTGTATAAAGTCTCTCCAAAATCGAGCTGCATTTTAAATGATCGACATCTCGCACTTGAATTAAAATCTTTAAACACGAGGAGTTCCGTGTCATATGTGAGACTTCCAGAGGTTTTAGGCGGATTGCTGAAGGATTCGTCGCCGGTAGCCACCGTGTGCTCAGCGACAGCCTCGGCCTTGCGCCCAAAGCAACCCGCCCCGAAAATAAAATAGCGATTAAAGCAGGAAATACCAGCCCACTCCCAGAAGCTGCTGGACCACTTGTACCGGGAGCGAAGAAATGCAACGTGCCCACTACCCCCGAGCTGAACACCGCCCCGAGCAGTCCGCAGCTGCGCTTGTCTGGAAGCCAGCGCCGGCAGCTCGGCCCGAGCGTCAGCTGCCCCGGCTCCCGGAGCCCAGCACGGCGGCCCAGCCAATGACAGCAGGTTGCTGCATACTCACTCCGCTCGCCACTCACAACTCGCTCTTCGGCGTCTGGGGAAAATATCCAGCTCCCACGCCCGGCTTTGTGCTTATTTTCGTGTATAAAGCAACTCCGCGTTTATCAGGCTGCCTCTTCTTCCTTCATCTCACAGTTCCTTCTGCAAACTAGCAACCGCCGGGAAAACGAGATAAGGTGTGTTCTCCCTTAATGCCAGCGACGGAATGGAAGTTACAGTAAGGACCTCGCCACTTCCCTCTCACTGTGGCGTCTGCACGTTTCCTTCTTCAAGATGGGATTTTTCCTTTCAGTATCGTTTATTTCCCTAGTTCCCTTTGCTTCACAGCCTAGGGGTGTTGTCTTCGACTTAGCCCGTGGCAGAGAAATATTAACTTTATTGTAAGCCATATAGTCGCAGAAGGGGCCAAATTTATAAAATTTTCATGTCAGCTGGGAGGTAGAATTCTGTTTACTGCAGTTGAAATCGTTAAAATGTTAGGGAATAAGTTACTAATGGTGAGTTATGTGCAAATAAAATCAGAAAATGTTAGTGACACTTAGCAGGTCAGGTACCATCTGAAGAAAGAGAAACAGAGTTGATGTTTCAGGTCCACGAGAAACATTAATTCTGATTCTCCTGCCTCAGATGCTACCTGACTCATTGAGTGTTTCCAGCATTTTCTGATTTTTGTTTCAGATTTCCTGCATATGCACTTATTGATTTTCATGTTAAGTGCAAATGTTTGCACTCCCAGTTAAAGAGACATTAAAACATCTTATGACTTTTAGTTTTTAGCATCAACCCCTCTAACATAATAAAAATGTACCAAGGATTTCATAGGAGTGTTAGCAATACAATTTGACATTGACAGATACAAGGGAGTTTTAAGGGCAGATGACCAAAAATGGCTGAAGAGATCAATTTTAAGGAGCATCTCAAAGCAGGAAAGAGAGATTCAGGGAGCAGCATAGGGCCCTTTGGGCTCTGAATGCACCTCTGTCAATGGTCCTGTGATTAAATTCAATCATCAAAAGGCTGGAATTTGAAGACTAAATTTCTTAAAGGTTTATAGGGAGGGACAAATCCATTGAGAAATATGAAAATTAATTTAAAAGCAAATTATTGGTTAATCAGAAGCACACGTACATCACCAGTGAATGGTGGCTGATCTTTGTATGCATGGTGCAAGTTAGCATTTGGGCAACTGAAATTTGGATAATTTCAGGTTTATGTAAGATAGAATGAGAGAGGCCAGCTCGAAATGTGCTGGAACAAGCCAGAGGCAGCAAACGCAAGGATAGAGAGTGGAGAGGAAGATAGCAGTACAAAAAGGAATGCATGGAATGGGTTCGTGCACGGGTTCCTGCCAATTAGGGCCCCTGGGAAAATGGTGGGGCTGCTGAAATTATAAGGTGGCAATGATCCCACATAGCCCTGGATGTTAAATTTTCTAGAATGCTAAGCCAGTTCTAACCTGTGTAGAAGCTAGGTTCATAACTGCACAGATAGTGGGTGTTTCAAACACCCTTTGTGGGTGAAGTAAACACAATTTACTTGGACGGATACTGGGAGGAATGCTGTAGACTGGAGGTAGGACTCAGCTCTCCCTGCTGCCTACATGTTCTTCAGACCCCATTGGACTCAGGCCCTTGGGAACCATCCAGTGTTAATCTCAGGGTTGAGCTGGGTTCTCAGGATGCATCCGGTGTCCATCCACCTACTAATGCCAACATGGAGAGGTGGGCCAGCCAAAGCAAATGGTCATGGGCCAGAAGCCAAAAAAACTGGGCCACGTTGAGTCTAGTCCAATTTTCAGGGCCTGTTCCAGTCTAGACCCAGGGGTATATCCTAGCTGACTGACTTGTGGAGCATCTGCGCTCTGTCTGCAGTGGCCATCCCAACCTCCCAGTTGCATGCCTTTTCATTTCCCCTTCTCATTCCCACACCGATCTATCCATCCTCACCCTTCTCCACTTCCAGAGTGACGCCCAATGCAACTTGAGGAACAACAGCTCACATTCCATCTGTGTAGCATGTATGAACAGTGAATTTTCCAATTTCAGGAAACCTTTACTTCTTGTTTCCTCTCCCTTTTAATCCACCTCTGGTCCTCCCATTTTTGTCCCCTTTCCCATGCCTCCTGCCTCTCCAGCCCCCATCACATTTTTTTTTCCCTTCCCAACTTTGTTCCATCCTCCTACTACCCACACATTTCACCACCAGATCCCCTCCCCTGTCTGGTTGCATCTGCCCTTCACCTCTCCCCTAATGATTCCCATTATCATCTTCCTTACTTATCACATACCAGCACTGGTGCAGAGGAGATTTACTGGGATGCTGCCTGGATTGGAGAGCATGTCTTACGAGGATAGGTTGAGTGAGCTAGGGCTTTTCTCTTTGGAGAGAAAGAGTATGAGAGGTGACATGATAGAGGTGTACAAGATGATAAGAGGCATTGATCGAGTGGACAGCCAGAGAATTTTTCCCAGGGTGACAACAGCTAACACGAGGGGGCATAATTTTAAGGTGACTGGAGGAAGGTATAAGGGGATGTCAGAGGTAAGTTTTTTTACACAGATGGTGGTGGGTGCGTGGAATGCAATGCTATCAGAGGTTGTCAGGGCAGATACATTAGGGACATTTAAGAAACTCTTTGATAACCACATGAATGATAGAAAAATGGAGGGCTATGTGGGAGGGAAGGGATAGATAGATATCAGAGCAGGATAAAATGTCAGCAAAACATTGTGGGGCAAAGGGCCTATACTGTGCTGTAATGTCCTCTGTTCTATGAAACTTTGTGTTGGGAAAAATTATGTGAAGATAATCCTTACAGATTTCCTTTATAGGACTGGGAATGGAACCCAGGACATGTGCCATGTCAAATGGCACATAGAAATCCACTGATCAACTGGCATTTCCCTTCTCCAATGTATAAGATAAGATTTATAAGATAAGATTTATAAGGTAAGATTTCTTCTCCAATGTATAAGATAACATAAAATTTCTTTATTAGTCACATGTACGTCAAAACACACAGTGAAATGCATCTTTTGGGTAGAGTGTCCTGGGGGCAGCCTGCAAGTGTCGCCATGCTTCTGGCGCCAACATAGCACGCCCACAACTTCCTAACTTCTATGTCTTTGGAATGTGGGAGGAAACCGGAGCACCCGGTAGTTAACCAATATCTTTGGCTGGTTTCTCAGAACGTACCATGTGCTCTGCCAGTCTAGATAGGCAAATCCCATCCTGTATGGCAGCAGCCCATGTCAAGACTAAAATTCTCAGAACAAGTTAAAAGGACAAATAAGTCTTCAAATATAAACTGGTATATACAACACAATGTCGCATCAAGTGAACTTTAACCCATTTAATGCAGGTTAAGCATTAAAAACATTGCATAGAAACAGTCCTTTGTAAACTGCCAGGCCCACAAAGTGGAAACATCAGGAATAAAAGTGTATAGTCCAGAGATGCATGAGCTTTCATCCAAGATCCACCAGGAGGTTTAATCATCCTGCCCTTCAAGTTCAAACAGCAGAATCCCATTTCTTATTCTCTGGCTTAACCGGTTTGAATTTTGTAGGCCTGGTTGTCATGGTTCCGAGTACTGGCCCTCGATTCAGCTGCATTGATGGTCCCTCGTTGTGCAGCACATGGATTCCATACACTACTAATCGCATAACGACACACACCTGAGCCCTATCAGGGGTCTAGCATAAGAACCCTGGTTCCATTCATACTGGTTGCCAGAGTATTGATCAACTTTTGGGTATACTTTGTCTCCTGGCTGCTTAGAGTTGGTAACTCTAGAGCAGTCCTGGTTTCACTGTTCCTCTTTGGATATCCAGTTTTTGTGTTGGGACCCCACCTCAGAACCCTGAGGCAAGATTCCTTCTGGTTGCTATCTGTGTTTGGTCCTAAGGAAGTATCTTGACTCCAGTCTTGCACCAGTGTGCTGCATTTGTGTTCTCCATGAGTTCACTTTTTGCTTGACATTGTGACACTGGTAGCTTAGAAAGGACTGTTTCTGATGCTGCACACTCAGCTGATGAATGAATTCTAAGTTAAAACACTGATCTATTGTGGGACATCTTCATCCAGAAAATCAGGTACTGGAGTGGTGAGAGGGCCCTTCAGAAATGCAGTGAAACACAGTCCCTCTCCATCCAGAGGAAAAGATAAAAGAAAGGACTTCTGCTCCTGAGGGCCTCAGGTACTCAGGTCATCCCAGAGAACTACTTCTGAAATCTGGTCACTGTGGTAATGCAGGGAATAGAGCAGTCAATTGACATTCATCATGGTCCAACAGCAAGTTTGTCTGTTTTAATAGAGTTAGTTGGTAAGTTACTAGGGACAGCCCTGTTGTGAATCTTCAATAAGATGCACTGAATATTTTACATCCATCTACAGAGAAAACTGAGGTGTCAGTTTTACTGGAAAGGCAGTACCACTGATGTGCAGGTATCCTGTAGTAACGCATCCATTTTGGTGCTTGCTAGGTATTCAGGAACTATGCATGGTACTGTAGCAGTTAGCGTAATGCTTTACAATGCCCGCGACCCGGGTTCAATTCCG
>JARFYF010000104.1:70480975-70493318 GCA_030265395.1 Rhina ancylostomus
TAATTTAGAGGAATGGAGTTGATGACATAATATTGCTCTGTTTCTATTGAGAAATTTTGGCCCAGTTTTTCTTTGTTTTTTTTAATTTTTGTTTGCTTAGTTTAGTTTACATTGTTTATATTTTTTATATATTGATTTGGGGTTTCTTTTTCTTTTTTAAAAAAATTTACATAATAAATCTTTTTCTTTCCTTTCTTTTATACTCTATTCATTAACTAAGAGATTGTTGGACTTTTTTAAATATTTTATTGCATAATTATCTCAGGCTTGAGTGATATTCAGATCTCTTTGTAATACATGTATGAACTTTGATGTTATATACCCATCTGTATTGATTTGAAAACTAATAAAAAAGGATTGAAAAATAAGAATAGCAGTTAGAATCAGACTGTACTTCTTTGTCTGTGTTATGTGTCGTTGTGGATATGTCCACCCGGTCAGACCACGTGAACAAAAAAGATCTGAGCTAAAATGATGCAGGCAGAAAGAGTGAATTACCTAATGCTGGAGAATTTGATGCTGAGCCTACAATGTGCCCAGTTGGAAGCTGTTCCTGAAGCTGCATTGGGTCTTGTTCTAATCATGCAAAAGGACTCAGACAGGTAGATCAGAGAGGGAGTGGAATGGAGAATTAAAGTGGCAGGCTACCGGAAGATTAGGTCACTGTTGCAGACTGAGCACAGGTGTTCTGTAAAGTGATCACCCAATCTGCATTTGGTTTCTCCAGTGTAGAGGAGGCCACATTGTGAGCACCAAAGGTAGTGTATTAGTTCAGAATAAGTGTAATTGAATCACCACTCCATGTGGAAAGCCTGTCTGGGTCTCTGGATTGTGGGAAGTGAAGAGGAGAAAGCACTGGTTATGCATCTCCTGCAGTTGCTTGAGAAAGTCCTATAAGATGGGGAGTGGTTGGTGGAGATGGAAGAGCCAGCCAAGGAGTCATGAAGTGAGTGATCCCTATGAAATGCTGAAAGGGGAGGGGTAGATGTGTCTGGTGATGGAACCTTGTTGGAGTGGGTGGAATTGCCAAGGTTGATTTGTTGAATATGGAAGCTGGTAGGATGGAGGGTAAGGATCAGGGGAACTCTGTTTTTGCCCTGTTGAGGAGAGTGGGTGAGAGTAGAGGTATGGGAAATAGATGAGATGCAGTTAAGGAGTTAAGAGCTCTGTCTACCCTGGTAGAAGAGAAGCCACTATTAAAGAAGAAGGAAGACATTTCAGAGGCACCTCTGATGTCTCATCACCAGAGCAAATGTGATGGAAATAGAGGAACTGAGAGACCTTAGAGGAGGCAGGATGGGAGGAAGCTGAATTACCTGTGATGTTTCCCATAGTTTATGCCTGTTGACTCTCATTTTCTTGGCTAATGTATCAGGAATTGCCAGGAGGTGAGTATGATGAAGTGGGAGAAAAATGTCACATTGCCTCAATTCCTGAAACTCATCATTGGAAAGTGAGAACAGAATGTCACTTTATGATGTTAGGATAGTGACAATGCTCCTTTAGTTAGTAAAAGATAACTTGAGATTAACGTGACTCAGTGCTTCTTTGTATATTGTGTGAACATTACCTTTAAGGAGTGATTTTGTTCTGTCTTTTTGATTAGTTTATAGATAGTAGTTGTATTTGTTAACAACCACTGATGTGTAATGACACCCTCACTGAGTAGTTTGAAAACTACAGGACAACTACAAGACAAGCAATTTTTAATTGCTTATTATAAAATAATATTGGCAACATCTGGTATTTATAAGTGCTTTCTTCAGCTTTAACTTCTGAAAATGAGTATTATGACAATCTTTTCTTTAACTAAATTTGACTAAAATCAATTCATTTTCCTAACTTACCTTTGAGCATTTTTCTATTCACACCTGTGTGCAGTGAAAGTGGTAAAAATTCCTTTGACCGTTTCATTTTTCACTTCTGTCATCTCTTTAGCAGACATGCTTGGTCAGAATCAGTTAAGCCTCTCCTATCTATCACCAGGGACTGTAATGAGGGAAAAAACAGATATCCTAAGAATGGAGGGCTGGAATTTTTATTTCAATTAAGTGACACCGAAGAATACACACTAGGAAATGAATATGGCAACCATATCTCCACAGTGACAAGAATATAAAATCCCAGGGTGGATTAAGCAATACACAACTGATCAATTCAAATGATCTAATGAGTTATGTAAGATCATAATCTGCTATGAATTTATTATGGGGTTAAATTGATCATGATTATTAAATCTCTCTTACAAATAGACAGGTTAAATAGTTCTAATTAAGCAAACCACTAAGAAACTGCAAAGAACAATGAATTTGGAATTCCTCCAATTGAAAGAATGAAATAAAAACTTGGATTAAAATAGCACTTTTTATGAATCAAAGATGTCTTGATGTATGTAGTTAATTAAGTACCATTGAAATATGTCACTGTTAGAATGTTAGAACATAGGAAGTGTGTAAGCCAATTTTAAGCCAATAGCAAGGGTTTCACAAACAATAGCTGGGGGACATATAGATATTGCCTATGACACTAAGGACAATGTAAATTTCTGTATTACTGTGAATGGATATGGATGGTGTGGTGGGGCTTAGTGGTGGAAATACCAATTTACTAACTCACAGATTCAAATCTTTTTCATCTAAGCCATTAAAAATCCACTGAGTTTGATACTGGTATTTACACTATTCCTAAAGTAATCAGGAAATAAATTTACCAATTTATGGCTTTACTGAGGAAAATATATGATATTATTCATGTATTTACAGAAGAGTGATATATTTGAAATATTAACAGAGTTCTGGTGACATTTCACAATGGAAATCGTTTACTTTTGATATAATTGCCTGACCTTACAATAATATCTTACTGAATGTTGACAGCTTTCGGCAGCTGTTGGTTGTCATTGGCAAGTGAGTGCTGATTATATCATAAATAATAATAATTCAGTTAAGCTTTCATTAAACCTCAGGTAAGCAAACCATAGGCTACCAGAAGATAGCAGGATGAGAATGGAATGGAACACAGATCACAATAGAGGTAATGTGAAGTCAAGTCAAATCAAGTCAAGTGGAGTTTATTGTCATATGCACAAGAAGGTGAGGTATGGGTACAGTGAAAAACTTACTTACAGCAACATCACAGGTATGTATATTCAGACAACAACACACAGAATATGAATTATACTTAAATTATACAAGACAGTGAAGAAAAAAGACTGCAAAACAAGACATTTGTACAAAAAAAAGCACAATCAGACACAAGTCCAGAGTAGTGCAAGAGATGGTCTGTAATGTTTCAGTGCTGAGATAGGAGTAGAGATGTGCAGGCCATTCAAGAACCAGATGGTTGTAGGAAAGTAGCAGTTCCTGAACCTGGACTTCAGATTTCTGTACCTCCTGCCTGACAGTAACAGTGAGAAGAGGGCATGACCCCGATGGTGGGGGATCCTTGATGATAGATGCTGCCTTCTCGAGGCAGCACCTCATGTAGATGATTTCAGTGGTGGGGAGTGCCCGTGATGTCCACAATTCTCTGCAGCCTCTTGTTCCTACCTGTTGGAATTGCTGTACTAGGCCATGATGCAACTAGTCAGGATAATTGCAACAGAGCATCTGTAGAAATTTGTTAGAGCATTTCCTGACATGCCAAATCTACTTAGGCTTCTAAGAAAGTAGAGGAGTTGGTGCGCCTTCTTCGTGATTGCATCTATGTGCTGGGCCCAAGACAATTATCCAAGATGTTAATACCCAGGCATTTGAAGCTGCCTATTCTCTCCACCTCTGAGCCACCAGTAAGAACTGGCATGTGGTCTCCTGACTTCCCCTTTCTAAAGTTAACAATTACTTCCTTGGTTTTGTTGACATTGAGCATGAAGTTGTTATTGCAGCACCACTCAACCAGGTGTGCTATCTCACCCCTTTATGCTGACTCATCACCACCCGTGATTTAGCCAATAACAGTGGTGTTGTCAGCGAATTTGTAGATGTGAAGGCAGTTAACTCAACTGTGGTTCAAGTGATAGCTATAAACAATTTTATAGAATCAAAATCAGAATCAGGTTTAGTATCACTGACTTATATGTCCTGAAGTGTGTTGTTTTGTGGCAGCAGTATAGTGCAAAGACATAAAATTACGATAAATTTCAAAATAAATAAATAGTGCAAAAAAAGAAATGATGAGATATAAACTGTTATTTAAATTCAACTACCTTTTCTCTTACTAATCTTAATGATTGTGGTGCTGTACATGTAATTAACAGTCCAGCAGTGTCATTGTTTATTTACAGGAGTTCTTCCCTTGCTGGACTTTAAATATAATGATTTACATTCTGAAATTTAATTTGGTTCTGCCAATAAAAGATGGTTTTCCTTTCATCATTACATAGCCTTGCAAAATACTTAGTGCATCCTAAAAGATAAAGAAGAAAAAATATTTAAAGCACTAGAAAAATAAGGCACATAAAAAATAATTTAAGTTAGGGAAAATGTCAAATTAAATTTGGCATTTATCAAACAATGGAGAAGAACCTGATTTATTCTGTTCTTCTGATTATTGAGCATAAATGTAAGTATTCTGCAGAGGCTGTAGTTTTTTTGGCCCAGACTATAAAATATAAAAGCAGCCAATGAAGTACTTTTGAAGTGTAATCACAGTTCCAATGTAGAACACACAACAGCTAATTTGCACACAACAAGCACCCACGTCTAGCTGTGTTATTAAAGTCAGATCCGTTTGTAGTGATATTAGTTAAGAGAATCATTTTAACTTGAATACTAGGATTGGTCTTCAAGAATAGGGCCATAAGACCCACCTGAGAGAACAGATGGGACTCAGTTTAATATCTCATTAAAAGGAATGCACTTCAACAGTACAGCATTGAATCATTGGACCAGATTTTTCTCCTTGTTTTTGAAGCAATGCACATCCCTCAATGCTCTGATTTAAAGGCGAGAATTCTACAAACTGAGCCACAGCTACACAGGCTAGGCTTTTAAAAACTTGTTGGCTCATCTGGGACTGTAGCATTCCCTGGACCTGTTGTAGCTTCTGGTAAATCTTCCTGCAGGCAGTAAGGCTTTCCTTGCTTGAGTGCTTCCACCCCTTGGTGTAACCCAATCTCACTGCCCATTCCTGACCTCTGAGGATTTGGCAATTTTGTTAATCTATTCCCCCATCAGCCAATTCTTTAAATTATATCGTATTTTCTGAACAGCGTATTTCTTTACAATGTGGGATTGATTAACAATAGCAAATACATGACAAGTTTTATTTTTGGCTTTGGGACTTAATTTTAAGTGTATTATTCCTAATCCTTTATATTGTTCATTTTTAAGCAAAAGAAAATCTCCAAAAATAATTAAAAATTGAATACCATGCTTACAGTACTTAATTTTCAGTTTTAGAAAGTTTGACTGGCAGTAATTGACATTTAGCACATTGTTATAATGGTACTTAAACTTTATTACATGATTTAGATTTGAAATTATTTGATTTAATTTAACTTTTATGTCCAAGCTGCAGGCATTTCATGTTGCTCAATGCATTTGAATAGGGGCCCATAAAATAAAATGCTGATTTTGCAAAGCTAAAGGTGGTGCAATAAATTTCTAACTACAGCTTTTTAATATCCATGTTCAATCACCCATCTCTTGTCATCTGAAGTTGCTGTTGCATTTCTATCTAGGTAACAGCAAGTGCTGTTTGCCTCACTAACATTTCATGACATTGCTATCGTTGAACTTCATACCTTAACATTGCAGAAACTTAACTAGAGTGGCTTCATTCAGAAACTTAACTACTGTGGTTACAAGAGCAGATGTGGGTTAAGTGCACTGAGTGACTAATCTCAATCTCATGAATTTTGGATGGGTGCTTCTGCAACAGCTTTCCAAGAGCTCTGCATCATCCAGGATCCATGTGATTGTTACCCCATTCATTATCCTGAACATGCACTCCCTCCACTACTGGCACATACAGTTGAACGGTAAGTTGAAATGCATTGTAATCTCCAAAACTTGCCAAATGTACAGCCTTAAAATGACATAGACAGATTGATAGGAGTGACACCACCTGCAACTTCTCATTCAAGTCATGCACCATCCCAATTTGAAAATTTATCACTGATTTTTTCATTGCTGCTTGGTCAAAATTCTAGAATTCCATACTAAACCATGGGAGTAGTTCTATTATCAATAAGTGCAGCAGTTTAAAGGCATTCAGCTCGGGCATTAAAAGTCGGCCTTGCCAGTGACATCCACATCTCTGTAATCCGTACGAAAAATTGTGATTTACTTTAGATTTTCCACTGAAGCACAGAACACTGCATTTTTAGAATGTTCTCCCACTGCTTTCCTGAAGGCGCTCAGCCTTCACAATAAATGTCAGTGGGGTATTTGCCTCAGGGAACATCCCAACCAAGCCTCATCCTGCCCTTTTCTGATGTCTGACAACATTGGTTGTAATGTCCCAAGGATTAAAAGACAAGCTATTAAATATATACTTCATATTACCGATGACGATCTTCTGTTATTGTATGGTTCATTTAAAATGTTTATTAGGGAAATTGTTTCATGTAATAATTCACAAATATCCTTCAGTTTTATCTTGATGAACAATTACTAATAAAATATTCAAGCATTTATTATGTGAGGTTTTCTGAGGCAGTGATGACCAAGTGTTACTATTTTTTAAATATTATATTATGTACCTCATATTGTTCAGGCGCAAACTTAAAGATTTTCTTCAATTAATTCTCCGCTGAATATTACACATTAGATTTTTGGTCATTCCTCAGACCAATCACAACATTTTGGTATTGTTGCTGCTGTAATTTGTGTTGTAACAATTATCTCATATCTCTGTCTGGAAGGTGTTATAGGTTTAAGCTCATAATTATCACAGCAATGTCCCTGTAAAGGCTGTGATGAAGACTATTGAGGACACATTGATGATATGGTTCAAAATATCTGGCATGGGCTTATTTATGTGTAAACCTTCTCGACAGGACATATTGTAAGAATAATGACTGTTTTAGCAAAGGTGGCTAAACCTGGGGGCAAAAACTACCTCTTGTGTCAAAGGTTGATGGCTGAAGATTAAGTTTGATAAGAGGATTTGTTACACCTGGCTTGAGAAATATGGAGTATTTGATGTCAGATTATAGGCTGTAAAACAGCAGTGATCTGGCATAAGAAAAAAAACCATAACTAATCTATTCTGGTTGTAATATAAAATTATATTTAATAAATGTAGACTAAGATGGGTATGAAAATGTCTTAAGATTACTAAAAATAAACTGTTTGCTAGCTAATACTTCCTATTTTGAATAATTATGGTAAAACAGTAATGACAGAGATAGCCTGAGGGAACTTATTTTGGTATCTTACTTTTGCCCCTGCCTTGAGGGTTGAATGTGTGCTGTGACCCTTGGCGTTTGAATAGCTGAAGATTGTTTCTCTCCTTAATCACCTTGAAGGCAGGTTAAGTGGGTTGTTTTAGTGCTTCTTTGTGCTCTAAGCTCATGATATCATTGAGTGCAGCTGGCTCACAAGAAAAGGTTAGCTTCGGTTCAAGCTGCACATAAGAAAGACTAATAGTTTCTGTTATAATTATATGTAACTTCAGTATGGCTTTACTTCACAGTACCTGTATTTAATGTTAAAGATATTATCTGGTGAATTACTTGAATGGTGTCTCCAGAAATGAAATATTTGATTTAAATTAATTTAAAGAATGAGGAGAAAGATGGCAATTTTAAGTGATCCAGCACTGTTCCCAGGCAACAGAAGACTGAGGCCTTCAAAGTTCTCATCTCAGTGCTGAAGGTGCTGCCTGAAATTGCCACAGCCACATACACTTTTTTGATACCTTATCCAAAGAACATTCTTCCTGTGAGAGGCCCAAGGATGAATATGAGGTCACTTAGTCCTGGAGAGCATCACATCAAGACTGAATCTGTCCTTTAGTGGCAATCAGGTAATGGGATTTCTAGCGGAGATTGTTAGTTAACAATCAGGACAGCTTGGTGATTTTCCCCAGAGGATCAAGTGACTTTCCAGACTGTGATTAACTAACAACACCAATCAAGGATACAATCTGGGACCTTGTTGCTTTCTATGTAGGTTCAAGTATCAGTCCAGAGACTTGATGACAAAAAACATCTAAGCTGACACTTTAATGTGTTCCTCAGAGAGTGCTGCATTGTCAAAAAAGAGCAGGGGAATAATCCCTACTTTTCTGGTCAAAGGTTATTCCTCAACCAACGTCAGTTAAAAACTGTTTATTTGCTCATTATCATGTTGTTCCAATTGGCTGCCACATTTCCTACTTGCAAAAGTGCTTAGACTTCAGAAGTACTCCATTGACTGTGAGGTGCATCTCAACATGTTGCAAGTACAGTCCATCCCCAGGTAATGAACAGGTTCCATTTTACAGACGTCCGTAAGTCAATTTAGTCAGTTTTGGAAAATACACAAAAAAACCCACTTGATATGGTAACCATACCTCCACAGATTGTAATGAATGGCATCAAAAGCGGATAAGACTGATAAGAATGAACAATTACTAAAAGTGGAGAGAAAAAGGAAACTAGTTCTGCCATTCGTAGAGCAAACTTGCATACATAGTCAGACTTCTGAATTTTATAATATTTTGGGAGCTTGTTTGTATGTACGGGTGTCCATAAGTTGGGGATTCATAACCCAGGGATGGCCTGTAAATATTTCTTTCTTCCTCTCATTCTTTCTTTATCTCCTTCTCTCTTTTTCTCAGTACAGGATTAGGCTGAACATTTATTTATTCATCCACCAGGGAACCTTTGTTTCAAGAATTTCAAACTTCAATTCAAAACCAACAGAATAAAAATAATGCCATACTTGACATTACACACAAAAGTGCTTCATTGAGCAACGCGAATGAATTTGAATGGATTTTTTAGACAACAGGTCAAGCCTGATTATTCCAGGAACATAGTTTCACAGTAAAACTTAATTCCAACTTGTTCTCCCTTTAAAAAATAAAGAGAAGTTTATCAGGTTTCAGATGGAAACTTAGGAATGTTTTTTATGCTAATTATTCATTTCAAAGTAAATAAATGCTAAGTTAGAAAATTACTGCCATTTTGATACTTTATTTTGGTTGATGATTGGTTATTTTAAAATGCTTTCAGCTGTAAGATGTTAAACAAATTTTTGTCCAGACATTCATTTGTGGCATAGCGGAAAAGAAATAGTCCCAAGAATGTGCAACTAGATCATCAGATAGTAGGACGGCAGCGATACTTTGAATGAGAATTAGGACAAGACCTTAGCTGCATGCAATGACTGACTGTTCATTTCTCATTGTCGGATCAATGTTCACCCTGGCTATGACAAAATCTGGGCATGATTGTCATTCCAATGAGTTACGACCATGCTATTGTGCAGCAGGACAAAAGGTTAAGAAAATTAATGACAACATAACTGATGATTCAGTGGAACAGCATATTTATATACTGCCCATAATACAGTAAAATATCTTCAGTACTTCAGAAAAGCATTATTAAAGAAAATTCTATACCAAATCAAGTAAGGAGATATTAATTTGAACTTCCATAAAAAGGTGGTGAGAGAAGACGTGGGGCAGAGAGATTTAGGGAGGGAATTGATAGCAATGACCCTGGCAGCTGAAGGTAAGATCACAAATGGCTGAAACATTCTGATTGGGACTGTTCAAGTTCCTAGAATTACTGAGCTAGGGAGGCTGAGAATTGAAAGCATGGATTTTAAAACTGAGGTGTTGCTGAACCAGAAGTCATTGTAGGCACACAATCAGTGGGTGATGTGTGAATGGGAAATGATATAAGCTTTGGTTGCTGTTAAAATTATTGAGCGTAGTGAGTGACTGGCTTAGAGTGCACTGGAGTACCAAAGGATAAAGGTAATAAAGGATAGATGATGGTTTCAGCAGTAGTTAAGCTGAGGTAGGGACAGAGTTGGATTATGTTATGGATGTGGAAATGCAAAGCATGGTCCAAAGCTCATCTTATATATCTCTAGGACAGTGCACAGTCAAGTTCAGTCACAGACTGTTGCCAGGAAGAGGAATTGAGTCAGTGGCTGGGGAACAGACCATGTGGCAGGGATCAAAGCCAATAGCTCTTGTCTTCCCAGTTTGATAATTTTGAAATAGTGGAGAGGTTAAGTGAGTTGGTGCAGAAGGTTTTGTCAGAGTACGCGTGAAAATTGATACCAAGTTTTCAGATGATGTTGCTGAGGAGCAGCATGTTGTTGAGAAATAGCGGGTGACCAAGGAGATATCTGTGAGGCACACCAAATGTAATATGAATGAAAATGAGAAGCCAGGTGATTTTCTTACTGGGTTCAATACTGAATTCAGAATTTTGTTGCATTAATGTTTGGATTATATATCCTATACCAACCCGTACCTGTGACCTTACAAACATTGAGAATGAAAATAAATTGCGTGCGCTATAACATTTATTCTTTTCTTCCAGGGGGAGTACACTACATGTAGCTGGTGGCCACTACCTTTGTTTTAGAAAAAAATAAGTAATCATTCTGAAATATCTGCAGAATATAGAGTTCACGTTTCTCTTAATTGTTGTAAAAACACAAGCAATCTGATCCACACTAACTTTGAGGAAATGTTCCACATTCCAGGCAGTGCTGAGGTCTCCTGGGTTCAAGCATCTTGTAACATATCAACATGCCCCCTCCCCCTCCAGGTCTGTAATCTGCACTGGAGACGGGTTGTTTTGTTTATGAGCTGAAAATCAGATCCTATCCATTTTAGAACATTGGCCTTAACACAGTCCTGGAACAATAAGGGGGAAATGAACCTCCCTTATAACATGTAGATAACCTGAGCTATACCTAGCCCTCTTACAAAGACTAAAGGTGATAGCTATAACTCAGTGGTGGCACCTTGCCTGACTCAGAAGGTTGGTAGGAAAGGTAAGCCGATGTCAGCATCCTTTCCCAGACCATACCACCAACATCCAGGCTCTGATCACCCTCCAACAGCTTGGAAGGGCATAGTTTACATGCCTGGCACCAGACCTCTGAAACAAGCATTCTGAGCTTTGTCAAAGGAACCGATTTCCAGGAGGGAAAAGAAAATGCCTCAAAGATATCCTCAGAGTCTCATAGGAATCCCTGGCCCGTGACTTCTCAAAATGGGGAAGGCACTGGGCATCTCGGATTTTGACAAGGGGAAATGCAGAAGCTGCACACAAATGAAGGAAGAAGTGCACAACATCCCAAATCCATCCAGCCTGTCAAGCACAACCTGCTCCACCCATGGCAGTGTCTGCAGTTCTCGTAAAGTATTTGTCTGCCACCTGATCCCAGAGCCCAAAGAGCTGGAGTAGAAGCACTGGGTGAGACTGATTGAGAAGATGAAGCATGAACTGAGCCATGACTGGCCCTCTTACAAAGGCTAAAGGTGACAGCTATAACTCAGTGCTGACAGTCTCATCTCCAAGTCAGAAGGTCATGGGTTCAAATCTCACATCAGAAACATGAGCAGTTTAAATCTAAACTGACATTTCAGTGCTCCATTGAAAGAACAGTCTCATCTTTTGTATGAGAGCTTAAACTATTTAATCATTAGGTACAAAGGCACTTACTATTCAGGATGAGCAGGTGAGTTATCCTCAACATCCTGACCAATTTTTATCCCTCAGCCAATAAACCAAGCAATAAACTTAAAAGTGGCCATGCAAGTCTCTAAGTTGGTAAATTAGTAAGTTGGTTTATTATTGTCACATGTACCGAGGTACAGTGCAAAACCTGTCTTGCATACTGTTCATTCAGGTCAATTGTAGAAGGTACATCAGGGTGGGTGGTGACATTCCAGTCCCCTTCTGTTCAAAGCCTGCATAGACTGCATTAAGCTCCTCGGGAAGGGATGCGCTGTTGTTGGCGATGCTTCCAGACTTTGTTTTATAGCCCATCATATCATGTAAGCCCTGCCACAACCGATGGCTGGTCTGGGACTCAGACGGCATATCTTGATTTCTTGTTTACGACAGGGTCACTGATTTGAATGCCACAGTCCTTGACTTTAGTAGAGTGTGGATCTCCCGGTTCATCCATGGTTTCTGGTTTGGGAACACCCGTATTGTCCTCTTTGGTACCCAAGGAAATACAACCGAAAAACATATGGAGATTAGTCTATGTTTTCATTGCACTTTTGAGCGCCTTTTTGAGAAGTTCAGTCTATTTCAAGGGCTGGGCCTTAGTAACATATCCGTGAGCTGCACATTCAAAATGGTCTACTTGAGTAGCCCAGAGCCCAACCAAAGAAGGTATGTTAGTCTTAGGGCCATGGTGGGACAATTGTGGGG
>JARFYF010000104.1:70520714-70533548 GCA_030265395.1 Rhina ancylostomus
TGTCCTTGAGCCTGGTGGTACGTGCTTTCAGGCTTTTGTATCTTCTGCCTGATGGGAGAGGGGAGAAGAGAGAATGTGCTGGGTGGGTGGGGTCTTTGATTATGCCGGCTGCTTTACCAAGGCAGTGAGAAGTATGGACAGAGTTCATGGAGGGGAGGCTGGTTTCTGTGATGTGCTGAGCTGTGTCCACAATTCTCTGCAGTTTCTTGCAGTTACAACAGAACAGTTGCTGTACCAAGCCGTGATGCATCCGGATAGGATGCTTTCTATGGTGCATTGATAAAAATTGGTGAGGGTTGACGTGGACATGCCAAATTTCCTTAGCCTCCTGAGGAAGTAGAGGCACTGGTGAGCTTTCTTGGCCATGGCATCTACATGAGTGGACCAGGACAGGCTATTGGTGTTCACTGCCAGGAACTTGAAGCTCTCAATCCTCTTGACCTCAACACCGTTGACGTAAACAGATGCATGTGCACCACCCCCCTTCCTTAAGTCAATGACCAGTTCTTTTGTTTTGCTGATATTGAGGGAAAGATTGTTGTTATGACACTATGTTACTAAGCTCTCCATCTCCTTCCTATACTCCGACTCATCATTGAGTATGGCCCACTACGGTGGTATCATCTGCAAACTTAGAGCAGAATCTGGCTACGCAGTCATGAGTGTATAGGGAGTAGAGTAAGGGGCTGAGGACACAGCCTTGTGGGCACCAGTGTTGACAGTAGTCATGCTGGAGGTATTGCTGCCTATCCTCACTGATTGCGGTCTGTTGGACAGATGTCAAGGTTCTAGTTGCAAAGGGAGATGTTGAGTTTCAGGTCTCGGAGTTTGGTGATGAGTTTGCTTGGAATTATAGTACGGAAGGTGGAGCTGTAGTCAATAAACAATAGTCTAATGTAGGTGTCTTTACTGTCCAGATGATCCAGAGCTGAGTGTAGGGCCAGGGAAATGGAGTCCACCTGTTTCAGCAGTAGGTGAATTGCAGGGGCTCAAGGTTATCTGGAGGATGGAGTTGATGTGTGCCATGACCAGCCGCTCGAAGCACTTCATGATGGTGGATGTCAGAGCTACCAGGCAGTAGTCATTAAGGCGCATTACCTTGTTTTTCTTAGTACCAGGATGATCGTGGTCTTCTTAAAGCAGGTGGGAACCTCAGATTGAAGCAAGGAGAGGTTAAAAATGTCAGCAAATACACCTGCCTGCTGATCTGCTCAGGGTCTGAGGACATGGTTGATTCGCGAGGACGTCATCATGTTGGTATTCTCTCTTGTTGGTTTTCACAATTCTTCCCACAAGCTCAAATCCTCCAGGACCCAATTAGGCAAGTCAGAAGTGATGGTATTGAACCACTTTCAGTGTTGGACATTTCAGATCCAGAGTACCTCTTATGCCACTCTTGCACTGCTTCCATGTGGTCCTCAGTATGGAGTACAGGTTCTTAAGTGCAGGGAAGGTGCCAGAGAGATTTCATTGTCTATATTTGATTTGATACCATGAGACTTCATACTATCTTTGGTCAATGTCAAGAATTTCCTTTGTCACTCCCACAGGACTGATAATCACTGTACGTGATGGCGATGGACATTCATTGAAATACATGATTCTAGGTATGCTATTGCAGGGTTTCTGTTTGATCAACTTTAGTACCAGACGACACATAACAAAGTGTCTTTTGCAGAGTTGGTTGGAATTAGTGTCTACTAGCTTGGTCCAAGCCAAGTAAATTTCCTTGTTTCATTCTTCCTACGCTTGCTGAAATTGATCACGTCTTTAGAAAGTAAACATTTTTTTTCAAGTATTAAATTGTCAAAAATATTTTCTCAGGCATTTGCTCAAGAAGGCTATTTCTCCCTCTATTATTTGTACTTGTGGCCTCTTTTGGAACTGGATCAATGCCTTCCAGCAAGAGCTCAGGTAGAAGATTGTTCTCAATCACCTTCAACAGTGACAACAACACAACTAGAGTTCATACAGCCCTTTTAAGGTAACAAAGACCTGCCACAAATCCTCACTAGTTTGGAGACTCAACATCAAATTGATGACAAGTAGCCAGCAGTGGTCAGCCACTAATGAGGGACATTGATATCGAGTGATTGCAGAGCAGTGCAACACCTTTTGTTTTTTTAAATGGTAGACATGTCTTGGAGAAAGAGACCAAGCATCCTAATGAGCTCACAAGTAAATCCATATCTACAGCGGTATCAGCAGCATCCTGCCTTCTTTATCAGTGTAAGCATAGCATAGAGAAAGCTACTCACAAGAAAGTAATTAGACCATCAGGGCTGACACTGAGGTAGCCACTGATCACCAGTAAAAATGAGAACTTGGGAATGAAATTCCTTCACAGAATGAGGATGGACTGGCCTGGACTGAGGAAACTAGGAATCCAGATCATAGCAATGAAGTGGGCAAAAGAAGTTAGTAGCATTAACTCCTGACTGATGCAATGGGGATAATGGAAAAATGAGAAAATTCCATCAAGTACATCTACAACACAATTCAGCAGTCGCTCACAAGCTGTGAAATGCATGTCAGGCTGAGATTCTAAGGACATGTGGAGGTTTCAAAGTGGCAGCTATCAATGCTTCAAAAGATTATCTGGAATGTTGCACAGACTGTCAGAATTTCATTTGCCCAACACAAGTTAGTTAGAAAGACTACAAAAAGGATGTTAATATCTCTTCAGAGTCTGGAAGTGTCATTGAAAAATCATTCTTTTGACGTCTAATGGACTTTCTCAGCGGGGTACTAGATTAGGAAAGGGAGTAATATAGGGAGCACCAATGGTGGTTGAGTTGTCAGAGGTGGGTGCAGAAGGGAAGAATAGTTGGCCAATAAACATGCTTTTGTGTCTATTTAGAACATAGAACATAGAACACTATAGCATGGTAAAGGCCCTTTTGCCCACAATGTTGTGCCAACGTTTTATCCTGCTCTAAGATCTATCTAACCCTTCCCTCCCATATAGCTCTCCATTTTCCTATCATTCATGTGTCTATCTAAGAGTGTCTTAAATGTCCCTAATGTTTCTGCCCCCACAACCTTTGCAGGTAGTGCGTTCCACACACTCACCACTCTGTGTAAAAAGCTTAGCCCTGACATCCCCCTTATGTCTTCCTCCAATCACCTTAAAATTATGTCCCCTCATGGTAGCCATTGTCGCCCTAGGAAAAAGTCTCTGACTGTCCATTCGATTTATGCCTCTTATCATCTTGTACACCTCTATCAGGTTACCTCTCAGCCTCCTTCTCTCCAAAGAGAAAAGTCCCAGCTCACTCAGCCTATCCTCATAAGACATGCTCTCCAATCCAGGCAGCATCCTGGTAAATCTTCTCTGCACCCTCTCTAAAGCTTCTACATCCTTCCTATAATGAGGAAGGGAGAATTACCCAGTCTGCATTCTCCATGCCTTTAGCTTATCCTATTTATAAAATCAAAATTAAAATTTAAGTTTAAGTGATTCTCAGTGAGCAGCCAGAAATCCAGAGTGGAAAGCAATAGTTCAAGCTGAGTTGTGGAAATGTACTAAAATGAATGACAAAAGATCACCATTTCTTTCAAAGGACCACTAACCTTTAATGGCAGCACATAAAAAGCCTGGTCAGTCAATAACTACCTCACCAAAAGCCATAACTCCTACTGCTGCTGTCACTCTAGATTTCTGGCTTCTCATTGAGAAGTACCTAATTTTTAAGTTTAGGAATGGGTTGAAGATAAAAATCAGGCAAGGCGCAGATTGATGACTATTCTTTTCTTGCATGTAAACACACAACCTTTTTCATGGGCCAATTATCTTCCACTCCTTCAGGTTTGGGTCAAAATTGAGCGAATAGAATGGAAGGTTTTCTGCAACTTTTTGAATTGAAATACGGAAACCAGAAAAGATTATTTGGTCCCTCCTGTTATTCAATAAGATTATGGCTGAACTTCACCTCCCAGCTTCACTCTCCTTCCCTGACCCCTTGAAATATATTGAGTGACTGAGCCTCCACAGCCCTCTTGCACAGAGAATTTCAAAGATTCATCACCTTCTGTGACTTGAGATTTCTCCTTGTCTCTGTGCAGAATGGCTGATCCCTCATTCCAAGACAGTAATCTTTGGTTCAAAACATCCTAGCCAGGGGAAACATCATCCCTGCAACCTACCCTGTCAAGTCTCATAAGAATTTTTTGCATTTCAATCATATCAACTCTTGTTCTTCAAAGCTCTAAGGAATGTACACTTAGTATGCAGGACAAATACCACCATCCCAGGAATCAAAAAACTGAGCATTCATTCCACTCCCCCTATCAAAGTATATTGTTGCTTTGAACAGGAGACCAAACCCATAAGGTGCAGCCTCACTGGGATGAAAATACATCTTTTCCAATATCTGCCAACATACCTTACTAATTGCTCTCTGTACCTGCAACTTAATGTTGAATGAGCAAGCAAGCACACAAAGCTCCTCTGAATACCAACACCAACAGCTCAACCTCTCATTATTTAAAGAATACTCAGCTTTTCTATCTTTCATATCTAAGTGGATGACATTGCACTTTACAACAAGATCCAGTGACTTGGGTTCCATCTTGATCTCAGGTGCTGTCTGTGTGGAGTTTGCCTGTTCACCCTGTGGTATGACAGTTGGAATATAATAGAGTCAAAGAGGATTCTCCTGGGTGCTCCAGTTCCTTCCTATATCCCAAAAACGTGCAGACCGGCCACTGCAAATTGCCCCTAGTGCGCAGGTGAGTGGTAGAATCTGGGGGAAATTGTTAGGAATGTAGGGGGAATAAAGTAGGATTAATGTAGGATTAGGATTAGTGTAAATGGCTGCTTGATGGTTAGCATGAACTTGGTGGGCCAAAGGACCTGTTTCCATGCTGTATGACACTATGATTATTATATTCCATTTGACATGTCCTTGCCCATCCACTTAGCCCACTGCCATCTCCCTGAACCCTCTCTGCATTGTGCTCACTGTTTACACTGGCATCCAGTTTTGTGTCAGCAAATCTGGATATTTTACACTCGGTCCCTTTGTTAAAATCATAGTTTGTGAACAGTTGGAGCCCCAGCATTGAACCCCCTTGCGTGACCTACTCTCCGTTTTTTTTTACTCATTAACCTCAATTCATGCCAATTACCCTCTATCCCAAGGTCTCTAATTTTATTTAATAACCTCATGTAGCACTTTAGAGGGACTTCTGAAAGTCCAAATACACCAAATCCACTGGTTCTACCTTATCTACTCTGCTAGTTACACTCGCAAAGTACTCTAACAGATTGGTCAAACAGGAGGAGCATTTTGGCAGAGAATGAAAACTTGGTACTTTTTGGAAGTGGTGGTGCAGGTTTAATATGGTATAAATTTGCATAAATTTTAGGCAATCATCTTTTTGAAAGCATTTCACTCAGTTTTTAAATAAAAATGAACCTCTCCTATGCAAATGGATCCTATCTCAATTTCCATCTCTGCTAGACCCCACCCATCCCAGTAACATCCCCAAATGCACCATTAACCCTGAAGGAATTCACATATAAATGTTTGAAGGCAACGTCTTCACCACCTAGGTTAAACAGCTTACTGAAATACTTTAGGTTAATTCACAAATGAAGTATGGCCACGTGATTTAGAGGATGATTTGCTTATTTAAAACAAAACTATAGCTGGCATCATACCTTTGGGAGAAGGGGCAAAATAAAGAGGAAAAAATATAAAGAACCACACCCATAAGAAGTTTTTTTAAAAGAATGATTGTTAAAGTTCAATTTATTATTTTTCTTCCTGTGACTGATGGTGTGGCCTCACTTGGCAACCATCCACAATGACATGATTGAAACTGTGTGGAGAATCCCAGGCACAGACCTGCATCTCATCAATCTTTCCCAGAGAGTGGTGTACGAGCAAGACTTTGGCTGGGCTTGTGGCTCTCAGCAAAACTTTTAGTGAGTAATACTGTTATAAATAGCATGCAGTTCATAACACATAGTAACAAAGACCTATTGTGCTCATATATTGGTGTAAAAACAAAGTTTGGAATGTATTAGTATGATCTTCTTCCCTCTTCCCTCCCCCTTTGCATTTTGAATACTGTGGGACTGTATAATAAAACTGAACTGCTGCTGGTGTTTGCACAGCAAGCTGAATAGGTCCGTTAAATGGCAACAGATTGGCTTCAGATTGAATACCCACTAACTGTTAGATGAAATTTTATGACCTGCTACCACAAGGGACAATCCTTAAATAAGCAAAATTTACTAAATTGCTTGGGAGAAAGCTGGAACATTTATCAAGTACAATGCCACTTTTCAAGATTAATTTATTCACAGGTCACAATTAGACATCTAGAGATAGCCAGATGCTGTTTCCCTGAAGAGGGTAATTCTGCAGCATCTACCTTTCGGGTAACTGTTAGTGTTTTATAAATGTAAAAAAACCAAGCTATGAAACATATGTAGTGGACAGTCATTTAGATATGGAGTTAAATCCTTGAACAAATTAGCTCCGGAAAATGCTTGTAAAAAGCTGCATAATAACAGGGGCTGTAATTATGAAGAGCTTAGTGATGTAAATGGGTATCATTGATTTTTTTTCATCATTTGATTCTGTGCATCAACTAAGCAGATCATTTGAGTGAGGAAATTTGTGTATTTTGTTGCTGCACACGTCTGGGTTTCTCTGTGAAACATATATTGTCCAACAAAACATGTTTTGATTAATGGGAAAAAGTAGTTTAAATGCCATCTGTTCAAACTGGGAATGAATCAGAATGTTAAATTAAGTGAAGCTGACACAATTGCATTAATTGAAACCAAAATCATTTGAAGTTTGACAATGAAAAGAATGCTTGTCAAACAGCAGCCTTTGAAACATCATTTTGTTCCAATTAATATATATTTTTTGGTTCAGTCTTTTCCCTTATCAATGTGAAGGCCTGAGGGTTTTATTGTGAGGGACATCCATGGTAGTGTGAGGAATTTCTGACATGTCTCTGTATGGGAAGAAAAATAATGCTATCGTAATTTATTATTGGTGTTAGAGGAAATGTGTAGTCAAGAAATGTAGAAATAAGGTATGTAACTGAGCTTCAGGTACTGGGATTGTGCCTCCCAAGGCTGAATACAGCAAACTTCCCAGGTTAGAGGAGGTGGTCTAACTTGCATGTAAATACCAGAGGTCCATCCAAGGTGCATATGAAAGAAGCTACAACATGGTGGATGGGGGCAGTGGGAAGGGAGGTGTATGGTTCATGGAGGGTCAAGATGGAGGAATATTGTCATCTAAGCTCTTCCCATAATCACCTGAACAAAAACAAAGAATTGTGCCAGAGACCCCCTTAAAAAAACCCTCCAAATCAGCTGCCCCTGATAAGGAGATATATTGGTCCCACCAAATATTTCTCTGCTCACCATAAGCCTTACCTCCATAAAGCCACCTGTACAGAATCCTTGCTATGAGCTGCCCCCTCCCATACTGATTGCCATCTCTGGTGTGGTGCACAATACCTTGGTGCCACAATGAGGTACAACTTGGTTACCAGCTGCTAGGTGTTATCTTGACAAAGTTAAAGAATGGTCACAGATTTTCAGGCCAACGTTCTATTCAATTCAGAAGCGCAGCATCTATTCAAACAAACTGATTGTGTCAATTCCTACATCACCCATCCTGTTTGTCTTTCTCAAGACCATTGCCAATTTGAGCAACTTTACTGTCAGCTTTCTTGGCCCAATAATTCCTGACCTAGCCCCAGGAGTGCAATAGGAAATGCTCTTCCAAGGGTGGGGTTAAACTATTTTTTTGTGGTTGTTTGGAGCTTTATTTTGCAGCAATATGAACCTAGAACTACCTCCCATGCGATTAAACAAGTTTAAAAAAAGCTGATATTACCAAGCAGATTTAAGAACTTTAATTTTATCTGGACAAGTGCTACATGCAACTTTTGAGGACTGGAGAAACTGTTTATATGATAACAGAAGCAACTGAACTCTGAGGAGTTGCTGTCCTCTTTGATGTGATGATTGAATACCAACCATCTGCTCAGGATTCGGCTTATAGTTAAGTATGTTTAGTGAGCAAGTTAAGTGAGCAACTAGGCAATACTGAATAGGGTTCAATCCCTATTATCTGGGAAAGCTGATTGTATTCATGGTGGAAATGGAATTCTGTAACTGACCTCAGCACACAGGTTTAGGAAGAGAGAAACAGTTAGGAAAGGCTGCTCAGCCAACCACATTTCCTTTATAGTCTCATTAGTTATTTGTTGTATCTAATTTACATTATGTTTGATGTCTACAGTGTTTAATAATCCTGCACACTTTTATGCTGCTTTAGAAACTCTGCTGCTATTATGTATGAGCATGATGCAATCTTTGGTCACTGTTCAGTTTCTCTTTGTATTGTTTATTTGTAGCAATGTTCAGCACTGCCAACACCAGCACTGGTCATAGAACCATGTAGTGGGATGGCTCAGTGTCAGTTTTACTGATGTTGCCAAGAAGCCAGTGGCAGGTGGGATGAGTGCAATATAAAAGTATGGTGCCATATGCAGCAGCTCACCATCCACCAGTTAACCTAAGTAGCTATTTCCTATGCGTAATTGCCTCTGGTTAGATTCATAACAGGTTGTTTAGTGATGGGAAGACAATTCATCATTGATTTATTAAAGTCAAATTTGAGTTTATTGTCATATGCACAAGTACATGTGTGCACAGGTGCAACAAAAAACTTACTTGCAGCAGCATCACAGGCACGTAGCAGCACATGAGCAGCATTCACAAGAAAAGCATAAATTAAACTATTTTTTGATATTGGTTTGGTATTGGTTTACAAGAAAGAACAATTAGAATAAGAAAAAAACATAAGAAACAGAGTTAATGTGTAATTAAAGAAAACAGAGAAGCATAGAAATACCATCATGCTCTGAGACCACAGTTAAAAATGTATACAATTGAATATTTGTTACTGGATTTGTTCCCTCAATGAACCTCCCCTTCTGAATATAACAAACCTGCCAGGTTAGGGGAAGTGGCCTGAATTTCTTGCAAGTGGCAGAAATCCACCTAAAGTGCACATCTTTTAAAAGGAGGCTCACAGCCATTCTAACATCACATCCATGCAACCTACAGCAAAGGTCACAGGATAAACATTCAGAAGGAGACCCTTTGCCAGTGTTTGCTTTACCAAGTATTGATGCGATGAGGCTTCAGTTGTAGTATCGTTACATCTACTCCATTTAACTTAGTAGAACAGATCAATATAAATCAGCTTGGTCAATTGTACCAGCTTCAATTACTTTCCTCATGGTGGAATAGAGTCATAGAGTCATACAGCATTGAAACAGGCCCTTTGGCTCAACTCATCCATACATCTAGCCATAGAGACCAGAAAGTTTCATTAAATTTTTGTATTGGAAAAGACAAGCTGCTCCTCCTAGACCATTTTATTTTGTTATGATGCCCATACAGATGATACAAATCCCCAGTGTGGGTGAGATTAAGAGCCAAGCAAACAGGATAAAAACTATGTAAAGCCCTTCTCCATTCAGTGATGCAAGGAACTACACAAATCTTGAAAGAGTGTAAAATAAGCCTCAGTTTCCAAACACCTGTGGACAAGTTTTAAGTGAACAGTAGTAGTTGCTGAAAATCAATCAATGAACTATTATTGTGAGGATATATGTGGGACTTGCTCTCCCACTCCCCACCAGACAGTGGTGATGATGTCAAAGGTGACTGACTTTTTAAAAAGATTAACCCTTTGTTGTTAAATACTTACATGAGCAAAAGTCACAAAGGCTTTAAATATCCTAAATGGTATGAGAGGGTAATATGGTAGTTGAATGAGTAGTCTTGATCTCAGTGCCTTTCCTCAGTACCTGGTGATTGAAATGGTCTGAGAAACTATGACATTTTCCCCTTTTTACCTTTGCAAAGTGAATCTGTTCTTGACATGAACACTGTATGATTCTTGCAACTAGTCATAAAATAATTATACACAATTTATCCATGTACAGTTGTATGAGAAACAGAGCTGAAAAATGTCTATACATTGTTGGGGTTTGTGAACTTGAGAAAGCACTTGGAGCAGAGAAGTGTGTCTCTGCACAATTCATAAATGAGGCTCCTTGCAAAAATTCTGGTGATAAAAGAGTTAAGGGAAAGATTAGAATGACTGCAGACAATCACTGTTACTTAAAGTTTATCATAAAAGTAATCTAACTCAAGTGAGCACAGTCATGCTTTAACCTCTCTATTTTAATGATACTTCCCGAGAGGTCCACTGAATGGGAAGGCGAGCTGCTGCTTACGACTTGATTGCTGGATCATTAGTGTATTACTAATAAATAGGACTCATGCTGTGATGTGGTTTCTTCAAAAACTATCAAATTTACAGATTACACTGTGTAAATAATATCCTTAACTTTGGGAATCTGAACCCTTGACTAAACTGAACAAAAATCCTATAAAAGTAATCTTTTTGTGCGCATGAACAATGATAGCAAGTCTTTTAATGGGAGTGCCCAAATCATGAGCAAAACATTCCCCTTATGCAGCTGTTTTTATTGAGTAAGTGGTAGTCAATATACTGAATGTATCAGTTCATAATTCAAGTATTCCCATCAAGTGTTGGGGAAGAGAAATTGGCAAACACAGTATTCAGAAGTGTTTTCATTCCTTCTGCTTTGAACCTTTTAACATATAATAGATTAGGTTATGTGTTATTGAAAGTCAAACATGCCCAATTTACAGGATGTTTCAGTTTAGTTCTGTTGCAGCTTGGGCTCAGTGTTGTCAGTCACTCCCCTAAGGAATGTGGTTGCCCACTTTTCATCCACAAAAGTCAACTTCCATTCCTCTTTATCTGCTAGCACTCTTGTGAGACCCAGGACAATGTAATTCATTGTGCTTTGGGCTACAACTCCAAATTTTAAGCATGTGTGCTCATTTAATTTCTCTGAAGGCAGGCTGGACGAAGAATAGGTGTGAGAATATTTGGTTCAGAATATAAGCTGTTTCATTCCATATTTTTCTTCTTAGCAGCTTTTTGGAATTGAGGATGACTTGCTCTCACTCCAGTTCTCAGGAGTAGAAGAATGCCTGTGTATGAATTCTTTTAATGCGGGGTGGTGATTGAACACTGGCTATGTCATGGGCTTGACAGATCAATGCCTTGATTCAGTGGAAGGAAGTTCGAGATGACTAGAGGCCAAACTCTACTTACAGATTAAGAACCAATGTGCACACACATGCACGAAGTAAAACACAAATGCTCTTTTCCACACACTTCTTCATCTTCCCTCTCTAATAACCCTACCCTAATGCCGCATCCCCTCCCCCCACCCCCTTCAGTTCCCTTCAGTCCACAAGCAGACCACTGGATTACATGAAGGTCATTTAATACAATTAGTTCAAAATAAAGAACACTTCTGCCACTGCTCCCTTCTGGGAGGCAATCGTCCTGGGTTCATCCTGCTATCTGTCACAACCCCCTAGCACCAACATTGTTTCTTTCCATTCACAGCCTTTCTGCCCTATCAGACGTCAGAAATGTTTGTCCATGACAAAGTGTTGGACACTGTAGAAGAATTGGGAGTGGTTTGAAACCAATTTTCATACTTAAAACACCTCTGGCCTGACCATACATGGTCAACTCAGCAGAGCCTCTGCAAGCATTTATGAAAATGCATCATCTTAAAATCACTTATATCCGAGTCATTTTTGTTGAAGAAATAGATGAAGAATTCCAGCATTTACTACCTCTGCCTAGTTGCTGTGAAGGGGCCTTGTCTTTGAACAGCTGCTACAGTTTGATGCAGTTAGAAGGCTTGCTAGACCACTTCAGACCACATTGTTGTGGGACAGGAGTCACATATACATCAAATCAAGTAGACAGTCAAAAGAAAGCACTTGCCCTGGACACAGAGGTATGCTCAATGTGATCTATCTGTCACCATTTACTATTGAACATGCAATATTGATCTAATCAAGATGCAATCATCATCATTGGTGATCCCTTGAGAATGACCTCTACCTGGGTTTACTGATGAATCCTGGGGCAAGTCTATCATCCAATCCTAAGTCCACAGGAAATGAGGCATTTCTATGTTGGAGAGCTGCCCGCTGGTTGAAGTTCTTTTCCTTTTTCTTTCTATGTTCTGCCTGTACAGTCACACAGAAAGACCATTTTTCTCCAAACTAGGATCCTGTTCTATAGAGGAGCTGGTTCTATTGCAATAAGAACATAAAAAAATTAGCCATTCAGTTCCTTGGGCCTGCTCCTCCATTCAACCACATTGTGGGTGATCTTTGACCTAACCACCATTTTCCTGCCTTATTTCCATGCTCCTTGATTCATGTAATATGCAGAAATTCATCGATCTCAGTTTTGAAAAATGACTGAGGCACTTTGGAGATGGAGAGTTCTGAAGAAACACTACTCTTAAAAGAATAAAGTTCATTTCAGTCCTAAATGGCTGACCCTTTATTCTCAGAATGTGATGCCTCGTTCTGGACTCCTCAGTTTGGGAAACATCTTCCATGTGTCTACACTGATGAGTCCTCTAAGCAGTTTTCAATCAGGTTGCCTCTCATTTTTCGGAACTCCAGGGAACAGAGGCCAAGCCTACTTAGTCACTCCTCATATGACAGACTCACCATCCCAGGAACCAGCGTATCTTTGTTGTGCTCCCTCTATGAGTTCCCAAGGAGTGGAGACCCAGAGAAGGGATTGGGAGAACATTGGGTATATAATAGAGAATGGGGATAGGCTAGGGAATTGGAGGATGGGGAATGAGTTGCAAGCAGATGCTGCAGTAGGGTGGGCCAGCTGAGGGTGTGAGGCACGCACC
>JARFYF010000104.1:70564019-70575752 GCA_030265395.1 Rhina ancylostomus
GAAGAGGAATCCCAACACAAACTGGATCTTCAAAAAGGAATAGAGAACACAGGACTGCTCTAGAGTAAACCACTCTAAGCAACTAGGAGCCAAAGTACCCAAAGGCAGACCAATACTCTGGCCACTAGTGCTAGAGAAACCCAAGTACTTATGGTAGGCCCCTGATGGGGCTCAGGTGCGTCATTATACAATGTCCAGCATGGAATCCATGTGCTGTACAACAAGGCATTAATGGAGCCAGAACTCAGAACCATGACAGATCTCCTCTGTTTTTGGCTGTTGGTATGGTGGATCTTTGGGCCACAGATTGCCATGATAGCACTAGTGGATTGAAGCATGTTGTCCAGTTGCTGGATGTCCTGCAGTCTTTCCACCTGAGGTCACAAGTGTTTTGTTGGATCTCAGCCTTCATTGATATGAGTTTCCCTCCAGCAGCATTTCTCTTGTCAATGCTGTTTTGGGGCCAAGTTGATGGAGATGACAGGGTAAATAAGGTAGTGGACAGTCCAGCGGCCATCAGCAATCACCACCATACAGGCGATGCAGATATCCTAAAACAGTCACTTCAATGATTATGTAAACTAACAAATGCCAATGCCTGGATTGAATGCATTATCATGAGGCCTTGTCTGCTGATGACTTTGGATGTTGATGTTGACAAGATCACATTCTTTATGTTTCACAAGGTGGAGGAATTCACTGGAGTTAGCTTTCTCTACTCCTCCTCTGCCAGTTTTATAGAGGTCTGGGCGCTTTCCTACTGAGACATTTGTATTGCCAAGAATCATCTGTTGGAACTTGTTGGTTTCATCTGTTGGTATTTCTCAGGTTTGGAGTGTAATTCCTCATTAGCCTTGTATGTTGCTTCCAATGCTCTGGTGACTGTAGCTTGGTGCTTCTGTATGAAACCGGATCATGAGGTATTAATTTATCCCACCTGGGGAGTCATTAAGATGCCAGACAATTTGTTCGGGAATGCAAAACCAACTCTGTGAGACTTTTCTTCTTTTCTTCTTCTGGTTTGCCATTCCAGAAGGTGTGCCCACAAACTTTTTCCTTGAAATGGCCCTCTCCTGCCTATCATATCTCACTAAGTTCAGTGGTTTCAGTACTGAAGCCCCTGAGCTCCTGGGCTATGACAACAGAGCAATGGTCAAGTCAATGGTTGGGACTGTCCACGGGGGCACGTCCCAAATTTCATTTCAGAGAGTGAAGGATGCCTGTGCACGAATTTTTCTCATATGGATCGGTTGTCACACACCAGCTAACAGCAGTAGGACTCCTTGCACAGCACAGCTACAGGCACTTAGCTGGGGATTAAGACAAACCCTAGTTTGGGAGTGGCCAGTGTGATTGAACGGTGATGGCTTGAGGGTGCCCTGACTCTGGGATCCAGCAATCAGCCACCAGCTGGATTGTGGGGAGAATGAGACAGTGTGTCAGTCCGTGTTTTATTGGATAGAATGTGTTGGGATGTAGTTTGAGTGTGAATTGGCACCTGTTTATGCCTCCACATATATGTGTATGTATAAGGCTGGGAATTTCCAGGATTTGCTGTTTCTCCATTTTTAAAAGAGCAGGTTATTATTATCCAATATAAGCTGTCAACCAAACATGCCTATTGTAGAGTGACACTATGTTTAGCAATTTCATTAAGTCCATAATAGCTTTTATATATGTACAATACAAGTAAATGTACTTCACATGTATATAATTGGTACTTGCTGTCATCAGTCTGCAATTAAGGTAGTAACAACTATTAATAAACATTACCATTCACCTTCCAAAAAACACACATTAGGGTATACAGTATGTGTGAGTACAGATATTCATGCCCAGATAGCTTTGTTATGGATTTTTTATTTACTTATCAGAAATTCTATTGGTCACATCTGGATTTCCAATTTGCTACATTTATGTTTAGTGGCTGACCTGCTGGGCAACACAGGTTTAGGTGGAAGCACTGTTGACACCCATCTGGCATGCTGTTGGGAACAGACAAAGGAAGTCAATGTTTGCTCCCCAACTCATTCATGCCTGTACTTAAACTTAAACAATCTGCAGAAATCCTCTGGAAATGTAAAGGGGCAAAAATGCCAACAAGACTCACAACTGTAACCTTGAATTTGTTCATTGATAATTGACAATTGCAGTGGTGCTAACCTGGAAGGAAGCAAGAGCAGAGGCTGAAGATGGGCTATCAGTTTCAAAGTTACTGACCAACCTGAGGTAGAGTTCCAGCAAGAGGCACAAGTCCAATGTTCCCTCTCTGCTGGATCAGTAAAGAACACTTTGGGTGGACCGTGTTAGATGCGTCTGGGTCTTTACACACTGATCACTGCATAAGAGTAGGTAGCTTTGATTTAAGAGAATAAGAATCCACAGGAAACCTCTGTCTTTGTCATCATAGGACAACATTTTACACATAATTGTGCAGTGCTCAGTTTTGTTATCATAATGAATGAAGTCCAACATGAGAGAGGTCAATGATAGTCAAGGACCAGTGGCTATGGTTCATCTCCCCAATTCTAGAGTGCATGTGGGCTATTTCATTGGCCTTTCTCATTCAGCAGGTTATCTAAAAAGAGACAGAGTTAACTTTTCAGGTTGAAGACCCTTCATCAGAATTAGATCTTTATTTCAGATTTCCAGCATCAATAGTTTTTCACTTTTCATTATCTGCTGAAAGGAACTTTCGCTAAAAATCACGCAACACTGTTTTGCACTAAACAAAATCACAATGATAAAATTTACTCAAAGCACATATAGATATTTTTAAAATATTGCCTTTTCTCATCATGAAATGCTTGGGGATTGGCTAGACTGTGCTGGAAATGGCAAATGTAAGTATTATGGTGAAGATGCATCTGATACCTCTCCCTCCGTAGTCCAAAAGTCCATGGTCCATCAGGACACAGAGAAATGACCACTATGCCAGGGCAATGAAGCATGGACAAAGATTTATGGATTAGAACATCATCAATATAGACAATTTCAGAAATAGCAAGAAAGTTAAATAAAATAAACAAGTGAAGTTATGAGGGTTTCAGTTTGCTTTATCTCCACAGCAAAACATCACTGAGCCATCATCAGCAATGATTGAATCTATTCTTGCTTAGGTATGGAGTGTTCTTTGTCTTAATCCTATCCCCTGCAATTTAAAAACCATATACACTTTTTGAAAATAATCCTCGAGGTTATTGGCATCTATATCCCATGATTTTCAAACCCATTGCCTTGTTATTGTACAAACATAATAGTTCAGATTTCTAAAAGACCAGTGGTAGAAACACCAGAGAGTGGTGGATACCTGAAATACGTTGCCTGATAGGGTGGTGGAGGCAAATTCTTTGGGGCCTTTTAAGAGGGGCTTGGATGGACACATGAACGAGAGGGAAATAGAGGCATTCTGTAGGTAGGAGGTATTAGCTATGTCGGCACAACATTGTGGGCCAAAGGGCCTGTTCTGTGCTGCACTGTTCTATGTTTTATGTACTTGCCATGGAGGGAGTGAAACAAAGTTTGCCAGAATGATTCCTGAGAAAATGGATCAGGTTTATGAGAAGAGATTAGATCAGTTAGGTCTGTATTCATGAGTCAATACACGAGATGCTGGAGGAACTCAGAGGGTCAGGCAGCATCTATGGAGGAAAATGGACGGTTGATGTTGTGGGTTGGGACCCTTCATCTGGACTGAAAGTTGGAGGGGAGATAACCAGTTTAAAAGGGTGGAGGTAAGGGGTGGAACAAAAGCTGGCAAGTGATAAGTGGATCCAGGTGAGGGGGCAGTTGACAGGCAGATGGGGGAGGGGAGAATGGCAATGGTGCCAGAATCTGGAAGGATATTCACTAGAGTTTAGAGGAAGAGAGAAGATCTAATTGAAATTTACAAAACTTTGGCAAGACTAAACAGACTAGATGCAAGGAGGATGTTTCCCCTGGGTTGGGTGTCTAGAACAAAGAGTGTTAATCTTGGGTTACAAAGCAAGGGATTTAGGACCAGGATGAGGAGAGATTTCTTTATCCAGAGGAGCAGGAACCTGTGGAATTTGTTACCACAGGGGGCTGCAGAGAAGATTGCCACATTTCTAGATGTAAAAAGCACTAAGGTGCATGGGGAAAGAATATGACTGCCTGGGGCTGTGGTGGAGGCAGGTACATTGGACAAATTCAAGAGATTGCTAGATAAGCATATGGAGGAATTTGAAATAGAGGAATATGTGGGAGGTAGATAGTCTTAGGCGAGGTTTAAAGGTCAGCACCACATTCTGGGCTGAAGGGCCTGTATTATGCTGTACTGTTCTATGATTCTATGATGATTCTATGAAGATGATAAGCTATGATTAGATTGAATGACAGAGCAAGCACAGAGGGTTGAATCGCCTACTCCTGCTCCTATTTTCTATGTATCTATGATGGACAGCACCAGGTAGCATCTCACAGCTGAGATAAGAGTTCTGCACCAGGCTGCTGCTTAATGGGTTCAACACACAAATTGCGTAAAGATCACAAAAAGTGCTGGAGGAACTCAGCAGGTCAGGCAGCATCCATGGAAGGAAATAAACAGTCGCTGTTTCGGGCCAAGACCCTTCTTCAGGAGTGGAAAGGAAGAGGGCAGAAGCCAGAATAAGAAGGTGGGGGAGGAGGAGGATTACAGGCAGGGGAGAGGTGAGTTCAGGTGATAGGTGAGTCCAGGTGATAGGTAGAAGAAGTAAAGGGCTGAAGATGAAGGATTCCAGTAGGAGAGGGCAGTGGATCATGGAATAAAGGATGGAGGAGGGGCAGAGAGGAGATGGGCAGGTCATCAAGATGGGGGAAGGGCACTATAGAAATAAGGGAAGACAAAGGAGTGGGGGGGGCAAAGGAAAAGAAGAGGTGGGGTTACCAGAAGGCCTCATCTGGAGTATTGCATTCAATTTTGGTCATCCCATTATGGGAAGGATGGGGAGACTTTGGAGAGGGTGCAGAAGAGGTTTACCAGACTAGATGAGTATGTCACTATCATCACAAATTTAATGGAGTTCCATGCAACAACTGCATGAGATCAGCACGGTAGTGCAGCTGTTAGCGTAACACATTTATAGCACCAGCGACCTGAGTTCAATTCCCGCCACTGTCTATAAGGAGTTTGTACGTTCTCCCCATGTGTCTTCGTGGGTTTCCTCCGGGTGCTCCGGTTTCCTCCCACATTCCAAAGACGTACAGGTTAGGAACTGTGGACATGCTATGTTGGCGCCGGAAAGGTGGCAATACTTGCCCCCAACACATTCTCAGTAATGCAAAATGTCGGACTCCACTGTGTGTTTCGATGTACATGTGACTAAAACATAAATATCTTATATCTATTGTTTATTGACTACAACTCCACCTTCAATACAATAATTTCAAGCAAACTCATCACCAAACTCCTAAACCTGGGACTCAACACCTCCCTTTACAACTGAATCCTTGACTTCCTGACCAACAAACCGACAGTAAGGATAGGCAGCAATGCCTCTGCCATGATTATTCTCAACACTGGTCCCCCACAAGGTTGTGTCCTCAGCCCTCTACTCTACTCCCTATACACTCATGACTGTGTGGCCAGATTCTGCTCAAACTCCGTCTACAAGTTTGCAGATGACAGCACCATAGTGAGCTGAATCTCAAATAACGATGAGTCAGAGTACAGGAAGGAGATAGAGAGCCTAGTGGCATGCTGTCATGACAACAACCTTTCCCTCATTGTCAGCAAAACAAAAGACCTGGTTATTGACTTCAGGAAGAGGGGCAGTGTATACGCTCCTGCTTACATCAACAATGCTGTGGTCGAGAAGGTTGAGAGCTTCAGGTTCGTTGGAGTGGACATCACTAGTAGCCTATCCTGGTCCAACCATGTAGACACTATGGGCAAGAAAGCTCACCAGCGCCTCTACTTCCTCAGGAGGCTAAAGAAATTTGGTATGTCCCTTTTGACATTCACCAACTTTTATCAATGCACCACAGAAAGCATCCTATCCAGATGCATCGTGGCTTGGTATGACAACTGCCCTGCCTGTGACCACAAGACACTGCAGAGAGTGTGAACATACCTCAGCACATCAGGGAAGCCAGCCTCCCCTCCATGGACTCTGTCAACACTTCTTGCTGCCTTGGTGAAGCAGCCAAACTAATCAAAGACCCCACCCACCAGGGACAGTCTCCCTTCTTCCCCTCACCCCCATTGGGCAGAAGATACAAAAGCCTGAAAGCACTTACCACAAGGCTCAAGCACAGTTTCTATCCTGCAATTATAAGACTATTGAACGGTCCCCTAGTATGAGAAGACAGACTTTTGACCCCACAGTCTACCTTGTTATGACCTTGCACCTTATTATCTGCCTGCACAGCACTTTCTCTGTAACTGTTACACTTTATTCTGCATTCTGTTATTGTTTTACTCTGTACTACCTCAATGCACTGATGTGATGAAATGATCTGTATGAACAATATGAAAGACAATTTTTTCATTGAAACTTGGTACATGTGACAATAATAAACCAATTTACCAGGATACTACCCGGATTAGAGGACATGTGTTTTAAGGAGAACTTGGACAAAATTGGACTGTTTTCTTTGGAGCAGAGGAGTCTGAGGGAATACTTGATGGAAGTTTATAAGTTTATGAGAGGCATAGATAGACAGCTGGTATCTTTTTCCTTGGGTTGAAGTGTCTAATACGAGAAGGCATGCATTTAAAGTGAGAGGGGATAATTTCAGAGGAGATGTTGCAGGAAAAGTTTTTTTACTCAGAGAGTGGTGGGTGACTGGAATGTGCTGCCATACATGGTAGTGGAACAAATACAATGCAGGTGTTTAAGAGGCTCATGAGTGTACAGACAATGTAGGGATATGGACATTGTGTAGGCAGAAGGCATTAATTTAGTTAGGCATTTAATTACTAGTTTAATTAGTTCAGCACAACATCGTGGGCTGAAGGGCCTGTTCCTGTGCTGCACTCTTCTATGTTCTATCTTCCCACCTGAGATTAGCCTGGAACAGAGCAGGGGCTGAAACAATGACCTTTGATCTGTATGGGTCAGTTCCATACAGAAAGTGCCCTTGCTAACAGCTTGCTCTTTGCTGGAGTATCAAATGAAGTAGCAACAAACATGTAGAACAAGAATAACTCACACTGAATTGCTGGTCAAACATGGATTTTAATACTACAACACAAACACTGATGGAAACCACTGTCATAGTTTAACACACAAGCAAACGATCAATTATCTCCTTGTATAAACAGCGGAGGTGAATTTCTTTATATTTTATTTATGTAATTTGAATAGCTATTTGGTTTCACTCAGCGTTGTCAGTTATTATAAGTAAACATCCTTATTAGAGCTTGCTTACATAATGGAATTAAAACCTCACACAGGTTACTCATTCCTAAACCTGTGTAAACACATTAATTGGCACTGAAATCACTAGGTCTGACCATCATATTTTTCCACACAGGTAATGCTCAAAACAGCTCTGGCTAATGCTTTCAAATAGTTCTTATTTTTGACATCTATAATTTTTAATGTTAATGCATCCCCTGATAAGACTTGTTTGTTTGGCAAATTGAAATTAATTTTATGAAGTTTTCATTGTGAGTGCAATTGTTCCATTAATCTATTCGAATCTGGCTAACTATCAGGTTACATGTTATTTATTTCAAAACAAAGGTGCCCAGGAATTGGATTGCTGGGTGCCACAATCCATGATTTTCATTCTGGGATCTTGAGTGTCTGTTACACAAATGCTCAGAAGACCTGGGAAAGGGTAGAGGCAACAAATGGCATGCAATGTACGTCTGGATGGCACTTCAATGATTTTTATTCACCATCCAGAAACCACTCATCCAGGAGCAGGTTTTTACTGCATCCGGTGAGGCTTGCTGCAGCTCAGTTTAAAGGAGAACCCTCTGGCCAGGTGTCAAGCCATTTCTTCAAAAACCAAACACAGGTCAGGCCCCTTTAAGACAGATACTTATCTGGTTCTTATTTGGCATGCCCACTCCTCACCCAACACACGCAGCAGAGAAGCACCTTAAACTGGATCCCCAGATATCTGTTCTGATTTTCATTTTTTCCTTGCACTTTCAAGTATGGTGTGTTTTGCAGCTTAGGCAATAATGTCAGCATTTGGGAAAGATCAGTCATTGTAGCAAATGATGTAGGATCTCCAAACTTAGGATTTTGTGGGATCTTGATTTAAACTTTGTGTGCTCAGTAGAGTTTTAACATATAACAAAGTCCTTTTAAGAATATATAGACAGACACAAGCCCAACCAAGGGTGTGTAATTTATTCAGCTCTTGCAGACCATCTCCGGAACTTTCAACAAAGCAGTGCTTCCAATCAAGAGAGCAGTTAGTCATATGACACAACCTTAAACGGTGGACAGTCTTAAAGTATCAATCATTGTTTGTTTTGAAACTTGCCCTATTTGACTCTATTGTAACATCAGAGGTGTTGTACATAGGGACGTTTTCACCCCTTTTTTTTGTGAAACACTGCAACTCAAGAAAATTCCATGTGTGCTTCTTTTTGTCTTTTCTCTGTTGCTTTTAATGGTGGAAAAGAGGCAAGATGAAACTTTAGAAGCTAAGTGCACCGGATATTCTATCCATGCTGTACAGCTATGTACATCTGGAAAAGCACACAGAATGACATCTCATGGGAGTCACAAAGATTATGGAGGCCCTGAGAATTCCAAGCTTGTCAATTTTCAGATAAAAATCAGTGATGGCAAGTTTTAAAATTGGTAAAACCAGATGAGGAGGCTCATTGATCATTAACCATCTTGATAATAACATTAAACTGCATGTGGCATTTTCTTTGCTTTCATATAATTGGTTTTAACCAAAAGAAATCTCTTGATGATAATTCTTGACTTCTGCCAACACCCCTACATTCCAAAGCAAATAATTAAAGTGCTGCAATGATATAACAAAAAGTCTCTGAAATTAAAAATGTAATTGTTGAGTAAGTGTATAGTTACTTGATCCAACTAATAAGCAGAGTCACTTATGAGAGACAGGGGCCAACTCAATGGAAAAGGATAAATGTATTATAAGCTCACACTCCTCCAGCAGCTTTGTGCAGTTTTTAAAACCTCACAATGAGGAACAATCTTGTTTACATATACTGAGGCTTAAATGAGTCAAATGATCAGGTCAGTGATGATGTTGAAGTCACCTCCCATTGCATTATTCCATGTACACTGAAGGTCTCTACGCCTCAGATGTCAAACTCTGTTCTCACAGGAGCATGTGGGAGCTAAGTATCATATTACTATTAAAGTAACACAACAATCACTATTTCATATTCCTTCAGTGGCAATCAATCTTAAATTTATTAAAATTTCTGAGCATGATATTTACAATTTTAATTTTTTTGTCATCAGCTATATCTCAGGAAAAGAAAGTAAGCTGCACAACATATGTTGTTATATTTATGATGGTTGAAAGGAGCTCTATGCAGTTTTACGGTGTCAGCACAAACAGCATCTGTATAATTGGATTGCCAGGCTGCCAACAAAACATTCCTATTTTGTATAGTTCCCATGCACTGAGGCCCAAGGAAAACATTCAAGGTCTGAACATGGTGCAGCTGGTCCCCAAGGTCACAGGAATTAAAGATCAGAAAAGAACTTCAACCTTGAGAAGAGACGAATGAGAGGGATGTCAACAATAACATGAAAGATATAGAGGCTATTTGTCAACTTCCACTGTCTTCAATTTTTGGTGGAAATCGCCATTTGTAGGATTAAAATCATAAAAAGGAAGTCATCAGTTTACTGCCAGAAACTCGCACATTTTAATTGCCTGTTGGGCCACATTTTAAATGGTCAAGGCTCCTGTTTGAAACTTGTGGAGCATAACTAATAAATTTAAATATGGATCCACAGTATTCGCATTTGCTAAGCCTGCCTAATCTTCCTTCCCTATCAGCTATGTTCTGCCAGAAGACATTCAAGTTTTGGTTAGTGGGATTCAAATGAGGTCCAAAACTTTTTGATCCTCTGAATCACATTTCTCGTGCAATCAGAAAGGGTGGCAGATCCAATTCCCAAACACTTTGGTGTGTCAGCATTTGCATGGGTCTTGAAGAGTCATGTGCAATGCCACTTTTTGGAGAGATTACCTTCAGTATTTTTCACCAACTTTCTGCTCTCTCGTCTGCATTCAGCATATCTCCTCTTGCATCTATATTCCCACAATTTACAGCATCATTTGGACTTTAGGTTTTCAGTGCTGTTGTACTTCACTGGTTGTGTTTTGGTGACATTGGCTGTAAGCCATCTTTTCCTTTGGAATGAAGGAATGTACTAAAAGTTGATGACTGGCACTGTCTCGTTTCACCCAATGAGTGTGTGTGTGCTCCAATGAGGAGGTGTAGAACTCGATTGTGCATATAAGTGATAAAGACTAGCAATGGCCACAATGGCAAGTGGTATGCTGTTCTGAGTAAGGGAGATGCTTGCGTGCTTTCAGGGGTTCCTACATGTATTACAGAAATACCTGATACCTTGATAGGAAAGGAATATGATAGGGAAGTGGCTGATTGAAAGTATACGGGTGGAGCAAGATGTGTTTTGACTTGAGTGCCTTGACTTACCACGGCCAATCTTGTAAAATCATTAAACTCTTTCCAGATTGCTTGACTGTACTCAGGTGGTGATGTGAGCAACTACTGATTGAACCAAGCAGTTTTGAAAATATTCTTCATTCCTAACCAATAACACATAAGTGGGGAGAATATAACAGGAATACTGTGGAATTAGTGTAAATGGATGCAGGATGGTTGGTGCCGACTCAGTGGGCTGAAGATCGTTTTTCTGTGCTGTGTGACTCTGTGACTATGACTAAGTACAGCACAATTTGACTCCTCAGATGACTGGCAAATGTGGACACAGTTTGCACTGTATTTAAATCTGGAGTATAATGTACATATATTTCTTAATTCTCATAAAAAATCAACTGTTATCTTTCACTAGCCTGTTTTATTGTGATATTTTGAGTTGCAGTTATTGAGAGGAAACATGAAAAAAGTTGCATCTGAAGCAATCTTAAAATCTACTTTTAAATTCCTCTGTTCTATTAAGTTCTGGGTCCTGGAAGAACCGAAACACAGTGTTATAGCAGTAAGTCACTTAGTTATAAACATGTATGCTGATCAAGATAATTGCTTTTCTTTCATCTAGTGTGGTACAAATTATAATCAGCTGTGTAAGTGGATTACATTGCAATTTTTGTTTCATTTGTTCAAATTGGGAAAATGCTTATAATACAATTATTTTCACTTATTTGGTGACTTTTCAATGTGTACAGTAGATTAAGTCATCAGAAAACACCCTTTTATTTCCTGTCTGCCCCTACTTTCATCCAGTCTGTCAATGCTATGTTATTTTTATTAAAATGAACTTTCAGCTACTTGCCTGGCAGTTAGATGTAGCACCCAAATAAGAGAGGTAAGGAGGAGATATTTTCCTTTAAAAAAATCAAAATATAAAATAAATTCAATCATCTGTACTGGTTTTGCTCCACTTAAAATTCCTAAAAGAAAAATACCGGAATATTATTTTGCTTGTTGTATTCTCTACCAACTGAAACTTGTAATCAACTCTGTTACATGCATTCGAAATTTTCCAGACTTAGTCTTTCTCTTTTTTCCCATGTGTATTCCAGTGCTTAGATTTCTTTGCAGATTTACATAAAAATAAGCTC
>JARFYF010000104.1:70809416-70819422 GCA_030265395.1 Rhina ancylostomus
GGTGGGTGGGTGTGGGTGTGGTCAATGGAGACATGTAGCTGGGTGAGGTGGCCTCTGTTTTTCTGTGGGTGGGGTGGGTAAGGGGGTAGGGACTGGTGCAGGGCCTGAGGAGAGCCAATAAGTAATGGCATTAAGGGGGACTTCTTAAATGAATGGGATTATGAGCACTGGGCTGCAATCTGCTCAGTGAGGCCTCCTTTATGTTGTGCACTGCCACTAAAAGCTGATTGCTTTGCAAGTGCTTGGTCACCCTGGAAGAATGTGACCTAATTTCCCAGGCATCATTCTGAATGAGCTGTCTTTGGGGTATGATGTCATTCTGTGCATCATCAACCAAGGCACAATTTGTAACTGGAAGTGCCTGGTCAAATTTCCAGTGTGGCACAATTCAATCTGGAAATTGTTTCAGTCATGTTCCACTCTGGAAATAACCATTTTTCATTTGGTTAAATTTCTCGGCCTGTGGGTTGGGGCAGGAGGGAGGTTAATCTCATGGTGAGAGATGAGTTTGTGTTGTGGGCTAGATATGAGCTCTCATCCAGTCCTCATTCTCGGAAGGCACTTAACTCTAGCTGGATGCATCTACCAGCAGCTGTTGGTCTCCTGAATCTAGAAATCCCCTGAAATAATCACTAAATTAAAAACTGCACTGAAATTAGAGACATGCAGCCTTATTAATATATTTAAGTGATGGATATGCTCTGGAAAGCAATTTTGTCATCTGCTTTCTAACTAACCTCTGGAGAAATTAATAGGACTGAATACCAATACATCTCCAGTGCCTGTAATCTGCATTGCAGAATACTAAAAGGCAGTCATGGAAATAGTGAATGCATTGACTGTCACCTTCCAGAATTCTACAGAGTACAGAACAGTCTCTGCAAGTTGGAGGGTAGCAGATTTAACCCCGTCCTTTTTAACAAAAAAGGAGGGCAAGAGAAAACAGGGGACTGCAGAGCAGTTAGTCTAATATCAGTTGCAGGGAAAATGCCAGAACCTAAGGACATTTAGAAAATATCAGCAGAATTAGAAAAAAGTCAACATAGATTTATAAAATGGAAATCATATTTGACAAATCTACTGAAGAACCAAAAGAATAACTAAGGGAGTAAAAGACCAGCATCGTGTGGAAATTGACTGGCAGACAGGAAAAGGAGTTGGAATAAATGGGTCTTTCTCACAGTTGCAGGCAGTAAGTAATAAGGTATTGCAGGGATTAGTGCTTGGACCCTGGCTGTACACCGTTTGTATCAGTGATTTGCATGAGGAAACCAAATGTAATATTTCTGAAGGGTCTCAACCCAAAACGTCGACTGATTATTTCCCTTCATAGATGCTGCCTGACTTGCTGAGTTCCTCCAGCATTTTGTGTGTGTTGCTCCAGATTCCAACATCTGCAGAATCTCTTGTGTCCCTGTAATATGTCTAAGTTTGCCAATGACACTAAACTAGGTGGAATCATGAGTTGTGAGGAGGATGCAGAGAGACTTCAAGATGATTTAAACAACATGAATGAGCAACAAATAAATGGCAGATGCAGGATAACTGGATAAATGGTAAGTTATCCATTTCCATAAGAAAATCACAAAGATAGGGTATTATTTACATAGTGATATATTGGGAAATGTTAATATACAAAAGAATCTGGGTCTTTTCTTCATCAGTCACTGAAAGCAAACATGCTCATACATCAAACAGTTAAGAAGGCAAAATGAAATGTTAGCTTCAATTTCCAAAGGTTCTAAGTATAGCAGCAAAGATATCTTACGACAATTATACAGAGCATCAGTGAGACCATATCAGGTGTATTCACTGCAGTTTTAGTCCCTTATCTGAGAAAGGATACAATATACTTGTCGTAGAGTGAGTGAGACAAAGATACAGCAGATTGATTCCTGGATGGTGGGACTATCGTGAGAGGAAGAATTGGATTGACAAGGTCTATATTCACTAGAATTTAGAACAATAAGATGAGATCTCATTGAAACATACACAATTTTAACAGGGCTCAATAGGTTAGATGTAGGGAAAATATTTCCCCTGGCTGGGAAGTCTAGAACCAGAGGGCTCAGGGCTAAAAATTTAGGACTGAGATGAGAAGAAATCTCTTCACTCAGAGGTTGGTGAGCCTCTGGAATTCTCTTCCAAAGAAGGATATGGGGAAACAATGCATTGACTATGTATAATAAGGGATCAGACTGATTTCTAGACACAAAAGGCGTCAAGGGGAATGGGGTAGAGAACAGAGGATCAGCTATGATTTTACTAATTTGGCATCAAGATCAGCCCAGACTTCATGGGCCAGAGAGCCTGTTCCTGTACTGTACAGTTTTATGATCTACATTCTATGAATGGCAGACCAGGATCAAGGGGATGAATGACTTACTCCTGCTCCTGTTTTACATTATTTCTATATTTATATACAGCTGATCATTTACCTCAGCACTAAGTTCCTGTACTAATCCCATATCACTTGATCCCTTAACATCTGAACATTTGTGGATCTTTTTCTTGAATATGCTCATCTACTGAACCTCCACAACTCTCTTGTTTGGAGAATTCCAAAAATGTATTACCCACTAAATTGGCTGACCTCTTTGAGGTTGTGACCCTTGTTTCCAGACAGCCAAGCCAGTGGAAACAAACTGTGCATTTACTGTTAAGGCTAATAAGAATTTTATACTTTTCAATGAGATCATCTCATCTTCCAAACACGAGATTTACAACCCAGTATGCTTAATCCCTCCTCGTTTGGTAAACTTGCCATCCCAGTAATCAGTTTGGTGAACCTTCACTGCAGATCCTCTGTCACAAATTTATCCCTCTTGACTTCTCAGTCATGGTACAATTATACAGATTTCTTCTCATGTGGTGTTGGCTTGAGGGAGGAGACATTTAACATAGACTGCAGATGCTGAAAATCTGAAATAAAAACAGAAAATGCTGGCGATAATTCAAACTTAGACACTAAGTGATTTGTTCTGTTTCTAGACGAATGTTAGGGTTTTTTTTCAGTTTAAATAATCAGTTACTTAAACCCAAAATGTCCCAGGACTTGAAAAATCTACCTCACATGTCCTTAAGGTAGAGCTCCTTTGAAGTTCCAAGCATTGATTTTTATTGAAAAAAGAATCATGCAGATGCATCTCTTCCTTGTGGAAACTTCCTTCTGTCAGACAAACTCAATACTGGGATCGGTGAAAATGGAAAATTGCTTTCCTGTTTCCTTATGGCTAAAATTGAGGTCCATGCTTTATTTCCATTCTAACCTCTTCTGACATTTACCCTTCTAATATGACAAAGTAAATCAGCTTTCCATTTAATTGCTTGTGCTACATCACAAGGCCTCAGATCGTGGCCATGAGTGTTTCCAGCATTTTATGTTTTTCGTTTAGATTTCCAGCATCTGCAGTTTTTGATTTTCATTTACTATTGCAGTTCACTTTTCTTGCTAACTTAAGAGATAACTCTTTCCTCTCCAAGAGTTAGTATAAACTCCTACCCCAGGTGAACTTGGCAAAAGAAAATGTTACTGACCTACAACTGAACAAGCATGCTCAAGGATCCTCAGAAAAAAAATACAAACAGCATGCACATAAAAGGTAATTGTTTTAAATGATATCCCTGGTCTGCGTATTTTATTGGGGTCCATAATCACAACATTGCTTGCTATACAGTATATATAGAAAAATGTAAGAGATTTTTTTACTCAAATTAATACCCTTTAAGGAAGGAATTTTTCTGTCCTCAGTCTTGCTGTATGTAGCTTAACTCTGTGTAAATATTACTGAGTCTTAATTACCCTCTGAGTTAGCTTGGCAAATCATCAGAAGATATTAAAAGAAGTTGTTACAGAAAATATGACTGGAATGATTAGAGAAGAAGCCACAAGCTGGCTTCTCAGACTGAGGAATGGAGTAATAAATGTCAGCCAAGCCACCATCCCATGTATGAAAGACAGAAATTCAAATGGTACAGCAGAAAAATAATGTTAATAAAATACCATGATGATATTAAACTGCCTGAAAAATGTAAGTTGAAATTGCTATAATTGAAAAATTAAGATTGATTTTGAATTGAGTTTTATAGAATTGAACACATGACAGACACCAATATTAATGGATTTTTAGTGATTACTTGCACATTCCAATAAACAATTCAGCTCACCGAGGCTTGTTCTGCCCAACTTTCATTATCAAATGGTACTCTTGTTGTGTTAAGAACATACATATTAATAGTTGACCAAATTTAACTGGTATAGATCAGGTTGACACAGTTTTTAACAAGAAATTGTTAAATTATTACCACTCACACCAGAATCTTTCTGACCTTTATACAAAATAAAAGGATGTAATTTAATCTAAAGGCAGTAAAAGAAAATTTGCATCAGACTTCGTATCTTATTTAATTTGATTAAATTAAATAAAGGTTGCCCTTTCTTCTTTTCTCAAATGTTTGCATAAAATATGTATTAGAAAGCAAAGAGCAGAGAGCTACCATGTGATAAGCAAGAAAAATTATTCCAGGAAATTTGAACTGAATGATATAATTTTAAAGCAGGTGCAGGCACAGAGATTCTAGAGGATGTGTGAAGATGGCAGGACAAACTGAGAAGGTTTTGAGAAAGGTGCAAGATCTGTAGTTTTATTTATAACAAAATGGAATCAGAGTGAACCTAAATTAAGCTAATGTATTATTTCCTTAAAACTTAGTTAAGACAGCTAATTATCATAAATAAACAAATCACAAACATTCATGTCAAAAGATGTTAATCAAACAAGTGGGCTAAAAAGGTAAGATTTTAGATCAATTTAGGTAGAGGAGAGATTTTGTGAAGGAAGAGGATTTTGGAGAAATGTTCCAGATCATAAAGCCAACCAGAGGGAGGGGCTGGATAGTCATGGTGATAAGGTAGAGCAGCTGTAGAAAAAAAAGCTGTACCACATCCAGAATTTAATTTACAGTTCATCATTACCCCATGACCCCTATGATCACCACCACCCCTGCCACACCCTGATAGGATTGGGTATGTGATCCACCTACTACCCATCCACCGTGCCAAATCCATGCTTTGTTTCCATGATTCAGTTATGCCACGAACCACTATTCACTCATAACTAAGCTTTATCCCACTGCTCGTAATTTAGTCCAAACATGCTCTCGAATGAAGCAACAGTCCTTATCAGCAACCACAAATCAGCTCCAGTATCTCTGGCTTTGACACATTCCTTAGAAACAAGGGAGGAGCCAATAAATATTGCTAGGATCTGCCAGATGAGAGAAGAGTATCTTGTCACATAATATATCTCAGGGCTTGTGTGAAGTGATCCATGGCTGCACACAGGTCTGCAACCAGCTGAGAAGGATTAGACAATGTTTGCGGAAGCCACTAAATGTTAACAGAGAGCAAGAGACAAAGAATATATCTGCTATACCACCACAACAACTTCAATAGCTTACAGTTATAAAACATTTTCAATGTAGTAAAGCCATCCATTGCACTTCAGAAAAATAATTGAAACAGTATAGCAATGCCGACTCAGCAATTCCATATTTGGTTTGCTCATCCATATGTGCAAATGAAACTCAGTACTCAGAAATACTTAATGGATTCAATGAGAGCATAAAACCACCTTCCAAGTTTAGAAAAAAAAACTGTCTGATTTATATACACGTGGCTTCAGATGATTTTAGCTTTTTGCTGGAAGCCCTTGCTAAGGCAAATGACATCACATGGCGCTCGGCTATTTTTAACTCCACATGGCTACCATATGACCTAAAATTAAATAGAAAGAGTTTGCAAAATACATCTGCAAAATATTTATTTTGAGACAATTGTAAAATGGCCCAGAATGGAAAGATTTTACTTTGGTAGACTTCAATTAAATTTGAATGCTGATAGATTTTTTGCTTTGTCTCCAAAATCTTTTAAGTGTTTTTTTGAAAGCAACAAGCCCATAAACAAGGGGTATAATGTCATTTTCTTAAAATAACTTTTTAAAAATCTTATTATCAGATCCTTTTTCATGTAACTTCATCACAAGAAGTTCTGGGTTTTCAATATGACTCCACATTCCCATTTTAACATCTTTCAAAACACTATAAAATAAAATTAATCAATGAACATTCTTTTCCTTTGCTCCCCTGAGCCAGAGAGTGAAGCAAACAATCTGATGTGTGAGGGTGGAACTATAAACCATATTCTAATTGTGTACTTCTCAAATAAATATGCCACCTTACATTTTAAACATATCCTTATCCATTCAGCATTAGGCACTTATAGTAAGGTCCCCTGTTTATGGATAAGCTCATGTCTTTTAATCATTGTATAAGTTTTATAAACCAAATTTCCATTTTCCATTTATGTTGACATTTTGGCTGCCTCTCCAGACCAGGGACCACTTCTACTGTCTCCGCTGATTTTTCTCTTGGTCTCTCTCTCTCTGACCCATGTCCCCCCTTCTTGGTTCCAATCTATCATTTATCATTCTTTCTTTCCATCCCCCATCTTCCCCATGCAATCTGTACCTTCACTTATTGGTATTTCACACTGGTTATTCACAAGCACAGAGATAAATTGGAAGTAATAAAGGGTTCAGGAGTGGTGGAGCTGGATGTGATGTGTCTATGTGTGAAGCTGACACTGATGTACTGAGAGGCAACATGCAGAAATAGAAGGCAGGGTCAGCAACAGAAACTTAGAGTATTCCAAAGATGATGGTTCAGGAGCGGGAAAAGAAGCAGGAGCTTCTCCGCACCAACTTGACAGAAAGGAACAGAACCAATTTCCCATCATACCACATGATCCAAGGTATGTTGACTGGAGTATATCTGGCACATGATTCATTTGGCCATCCATTGCCAGATGTGGCTGAACCACATCAACCACCTTCGGGCCTCTGCCAGCCATGGGTTTGGCTCCAGCGCATGAGAGCCTGATTTAGCAGCATAAATACTGAGAAACAACTCCAAACACCGTCTCAAGAATTCAGACTAAAACAGTGCAGTTTAAAGTAACATGCTGGGCTGGAATCTTTAAATCGTTCATGAAAATCCTCAATTAATTCCAGTTTTTAAATTAATATTAAATACATACAAGAAATTTATTAATGGTGATTCATGCTTTAATTCATTTAATACAAATTTCAGTTAAGTTGTGCTTTCTCATTTTCATTTTCACTTTGTTCTTACTGCAGAATATTTTTCTTGAAGGCTTCTATTAAAATTATTTAATTGCAATTTTTATAATATAACGTGACTTCCATTTTGGTTGTAACCATTACTAAAATAAAATGAGTCAGCTGAGATATTCAGTTGGACAGAAAAAGATGCGTGCCTGTTCTTTCATAGGTTGATTTCAGGATTGGAAGGCCTTCCAACAGTATAATCTGGCATCTGTAGCCTGGTACTAGCACAATGCAAACAATGGGGCTGTAATATCTCTGTGGATTTTATATTAACCAGAAAAGAAATCTAACTTAAGCAACCCTGATACGAGTATCTTTTACTATCAGCCTCTGAGGCTGGCCTGAAATGATAAGATTTCACTGTGGCTGCCTGCAGTCTCCCACTTTGCTCCAAGCTTGGCATCACTCATTGGCATCCCTGCAGCCCTAGTGTACATACTCCAGTTCCCAGTTCAGTCAGGGCAGAGGAGGTGGGTAGAGTGGGACACCTGTCAGCTTACATGACCCCATCAGCCATACCAACTTTAATGAGGTTGACAGCTTCTCCAGCTGGCTCCCATTCTCAGCTGACATTCCATCTTTGAGGTATTCTCAGAACAAATTCCATTTTCTGCTTCTACCCTGTGCTGTTTTACCCATTTTACCAGGGCACTCCAGTCTAAAACCCCAAGAGTATTCATCTCAGTGGATTCGAGATCAGGATGATGAACATAGCTGATTTCACAAGTGTGAGAACACCATCATGCACTCAAATTTTACTGGAGATCAAACTATCTTTCCTGATTTCTCTCCTTCTCCCTCTCTCAGATACAACCACAAATGCAAATTCTACACGGTACATAAACTCAAAAACTTACAGCTTTCTTTTCATGACATTATCATGAGCCCAGATATCCCACAGTCTCATATGTCCCTGGATTTCTGTAGGGAGAGGGTCTAATGTGTTTATTAAGGGGCTGAGAATTAAAGTATTTGATTAGAAAGCAAGGAGTTAACTCCAAATATGTCTTTGCTGCTATTCATATGAGAGGTTCCAAACCAACTCTCCCATCTGCATGGGTGGTCCCACGTAGATTTTATGCAGCAATGTTTTACTGGCATCTAGCAGTGATTTATTCAGCTGTCAGACTGCCTTCATCAGCTCCATGCAGCAAGTGATCTGTGGGCACCATCAGCTACACAAACCTCCTACATCGAGTCTAAAATAAACGGCTCCAGAAGAAAAAGAAAACATCACATGCTGCCACCCACCCACCCATCTTCACAATTTCATGAAATTTGCACTCACAACTGTCCCTTTACCATATACAGTGCAGAACATCATGTTCCACACAGTATGTCTGTAGAATTACTTAACCTTTACAACAATTCAATAAATGTAATCAAAACAGTTACTCAAACTTGAGGGAATACATGGCTTGGCTGTATTGTTAATGTACTGGAGCAGAAGTTATTCTTCTTCATTAAGTTGGGTTAGTATTGTTGTATTTTGTTCATGGGTATTTCACAACTCATCTGTGTTGACAGGCATCTGATAATATGATTCAACCAAATGGTATTAAGCTAAAAATCCCGATGGTTATAGATAACTCATAAGCAAGCTAAATGGGAATGAGAAGCTGGAGTCAGTAATGCGAAGACTGTTAGATTTAGCCAGTGTTGCCAGGTTTATTACTGTTCTGCTAATGATTTCAATGATCCCACGATACATGGCTTGGTAGTTTTATATGAGTTACTGGTGGACAAATCAGGCAGTGTTGGGAAGAATGTAGCAAAAAAACTCATTGAACCTGGAAACAAGCCAAAGGACCAAAAAGCCACAAATTAGTCACTTTTTCTGACAATTAAAACATAAGTAAATCTATTTCTTTGAGAGTGCCAGCTGATGACTTAATGACATAATTATTACATCAGAAAATATGACCTAAGGAGCAAATTTCCAGAAAGATCTTTTTTTGAGGAAGTATGAAGAATAGTTACATGTGGATAATTAAGGTATGAGATTGTAGGGGTGTGTGTGTGTGTGTGCAAGCGTGTGCATGTGTGTGTGAGAGAGAGAAATAGAGAAAAAGAGAGAGAGAGAGAGAGAGAGTGATTGAAGTGATTCCACAAAAGAGGAAGTGTTGCCCTACTAAAGTGACCAACCCCTTTCTCTGGTATATCTTCAGCATTACAATAATTCATATTTTGAAAACAAACTTCCAACTTTCTTTAGAGGTTCCCTCTAATATGGTACAGAGCTTTGTTGTGACAATCTACCTGATTTCACCATGCTTAGCAGTAAGCTCTCCTGCTTATGCCAGGAATCTTGTCTCTACTATCCCCAGTCTCATAATTCTCCACTCCCATCTAGCGAGCCTTTACTGGGACACCAAGGTCTAGAATTCTTTCTCTGAAAGACACTGGTGTTATGCAGTTGAAAGTAGGTCTAACGTGAGAGACCAAAATTACATCCATTTCTGGGCCTTTTAGTGTCTGACTGGAAATTCAAACTCCAACTTTCTTTTGACACAAGAAATTCTGCAAATGCTGGAATCTGGAGCAATACACAAAAAGTGCTGGAGGAACTCAGCAGATCAGGCAGCGTCTATGGAGGGAAATAAACAGTTGATGTTTCAGGCTGAGACCCTTCATCAGGACTGGAAAGGAAGAGGGCAGAAACCAGAATAAGAAGGTGGGGGGAGGAGCACAATGCAGGCAGGTGACAGGTGAGTTCAGGTGATATGTGAGTCCAGGTGAGAGGGGGCAGGTAAGTGGGTGGGGGGGGGCGTCATGGGAAGATGTAATAAGCTGAGAGGGGATAGGTAGAAGAGGCCAAG
>JARFYF010000104.1:70830095-70846535 GCA_030265395.1 Rhina ancylostomus
CTGTGACTGTTTCTTTGTTTTAAACTTTTCCAATAAAATTTTGTGAAGCACCAAGTTGTTTTCAACTCATTCCTGGATTCCAGAAAGAACCAGGGATACCAGAGCTGGAAGATGTGTTCCAGGGAGATAAAAAGAAAGTTGGGATTTACCAGGGACTGAGAGGAAGCAAACAGTGAAATTATGGGATCTTGGTGAAGTGTAGCCTTAGTTCTGAACTTGAACATAGAATGATGAAATATTCAACATTTAATGAGCAACTTTCTGACATCACAGACATTAAAGCAGTAGTTCACTTTTCAAACCCTGGTGCTATTTTATAATGTAGTAATTATTTCATAAAATTCCTATTCTAGCAGTTTTAGCAGTTGTACCAGTACAGGCTGTGCCAGGTTAAGTGAAGGTTGCATTCCTGAGAACTCTCCGTAAGCTGATTTCTCCAGAAGTCAGAAACATCTGTTTTCTGTAACAACCCATGTCATATCGCTCTACATACTCTTGCTATAATTCTTCCATTTCATTGAATAATCACTTTAACACTACCTATAATTAAACTAATGGAATATATACTGTATTGAGTCATTATGGATACCTTGAAACATTTTATTATTTCAACTAGCTTGAAAAACCCCTTAAAAACATGTTGGAGAATTTGTGTCAAGTTGGATTTCCATAAGTCAGGTCATTTGTAACCAGGGGAGCCCTGTATTGGGTGTCAGTCTACATCCACTTTGGGATAAGGCCCCATTGTCTTGTCACTGCCCAACCTGAGCACTGTCACCTGTTTTCTCTTCTGTTACATGGTTTGTTTCCAGTTAAAACTGCAATATCCAGGGTAGTGAAAACTGGTGTGGACAGACAATGGTGATGATACCCAGCACTTGGTACCAACAGGGGACCAGGGTGCAGGCCTAAGCATTTGAACCTACAGCAAGGGGATAAGCATAGATTGTAGCTGTGCATCTCATGATGTTGGGAACAACCTCCTGAGGTTGCCTAACAGTGGATTAAAAATGGAGGGGGATCTTGACTGCGTCATTATGGAGAAAGCAGTAGCCTTACAACATGCAGAATATTTTTGGCCCATCAACACAAGATGAGAGGGTGGGGCAGAGGGGAGTGGAGAATGGGTGTGGTTGGGTTAGTTCTAGATATAAACTGAGGTAATGTATGCGGGAAGGTCAGAAGAGCAGTATCGATGTGGAAGGATTTTGGTGGGACTGAAAATAATTCACCCAGATTGAGCATTGTTATGCAAAGGATGGAGAACAAACAGGAATAAGACTCCAGAATTGTGGAAAGAACATTCTTAATCAGAATAAGTGTGATTTGGCAAACATCATCTGGAAACAGCAACCTGGAGACAAATCATAATCCACCTGGGCAGTCTCCAACCTGGCAGCCTGAACAGTGAATTCTCAAACTTCCAGTAACCACTCCCCCTCTGTCCATTTGCCCCCATTTTTCTTTTTTCTCTCTCCTCCTGATCTAACTGGGCCCCATCATCCTATGACTTTCCTCTCCCCCACCCTCTTCCTCTCCCTGTCCCTCTGCCCATCACCCACACACTGCTCCTTCTGGCTCCCCTCCCCACCTCCCTCCCTTTATTCTATGCTCCATTGTCCTCTGCTATCAGATTCCATCACCTTCAGCCCTTTGTCACTTCCACCTATCACCTCCCAGTTTCTTACATCATTGCCACACTCCCCCTCCCTTATCTACCTATCACCACCAACCCCTACACCCCAGCCCCATCACCTGGGTCCACTTCCCTTCAACTTTTTATATTGGCTACCTCCCCTCTTTCTTTCCAGTCCAAATGAAGGGTCTCAACCCAAAATCGACAGTCCATTTCCCTCCATAGGTGCTGCCTGACCCCTTGAGTTCCTCCAGCGTTTTGTGTGTTACAGCATAGTAAATGGTGTTGTGCTGTTGAAAATTAGGTTAATGCAGGGTAGAGCTGATGTATCACCTGTAAGTCCTGAAGCATCAATGGACACAGGAACGGAGGAGTTGCAAAATGCGGAGCAGGAGGACAAATCTGGCAGGTCAGACTGGGTGTGTCCTCCACTTCCAGACAAAAAAAGGAAAAAAAAGAGAAAAGAACAAACAAACAAGCTGAACCAATAACACAGATGGATGACTGATACAGACAGAGAAATGAAGAAATATAAGCTCAGCACAAGTCACTTTTATGGAATGTGGCGGCACACATGGTGATAGAGGTGTTTCTTTTCAATTAATCCCAAGGGGACGTAGCAGTCAGAATGGAGCATTGTTAATGAGATGTTGTGTAGCCTCTGCTTTTGAGGTGGCCTCAGTTTCTATGGCCCTTCTGCCCATGAGAAGGACTCTATCCTCCAATATGATGAGGCGCTCTGCTGGAAGGGCACCTCTCCGTCCAGGTGACCGATTCCTTACCGTTTACCCTAAATGAAGTGATGAATGACTTTGAATAATCTCGTATCCTCCATCAAGAGGCTTGATCCATGTGCAGGAAGTTGAAGGAGAAGATGCCTAAGGGTGGCTGAGAATGGAGGGGCTGATTGCTGGGGTGGGTGTGTTTGACGTTGGGTGAGGATTGGTGGGTTGGATGGATTGAAGGGAGTGTAAGGATATGGATTGAGGGTAGAGAGGGTGATTAGTAGAGAGGGGTTTGTGGAGGCTGTGTGTGAGGGTGTGAGGATTGATGAGCTGGAGAGATTGGGAGGAGTGGAGGTATGGAATGAAGGTGGTAGGGAAAGATTGACTCTGTGTGTGTACATGTGTGTGTCCTTTCTAAAAACTTCATGTCTTTCCTCAAGTGTGTGCCCAAAAATGGACAAAATACCCAAAATGGGGCAAAATTAGAGTGCTTTAAATTCATTTACGTAATTTCCTAGCTTCTTTTTTAATTTATTCCATTATTTGTAAAACAAGCGTTCTATTTATGTTATTATGTGTGAGAAGTTAGACATGAAAATGGGGATTCATTATGAAGATGTTATCATTTTCAATAACTTCAGCACTGGCCCACTGGAGTTAGACATGCAGAATTCTAACAACCCCTACTACCTCTGGTTCAGAGCCATATTATCGTACTAGGAGTTCATTCAATAGTCTTATAACAGTGGGATAGAAGCTGTCCTTGAGCCTGGTGATGTATGCTTTCAGGCTTTTGCCCGAAGGGATGGGGGAAAAGAGAGAATGTCTGGGGTGCGTGGGGTCTTTGATTATTTTGGCTGCTTACTGAGAGAGTGAGAAGTGTAGACAGAGTCCATAGATGGGAGGCTGGTTTCCGTGATGTGCTGAGCTGTATCCACAACTCTCTGTAGTTTCTTGCGGTCACGGGTGGAGCAGTTACCGTACCAAACCGTGATGCATCCAGATAGGATGCTTTCTATAGTTCACTGATAAAAATTGGTGAGGGTCAAAGAGGACATACCAAATACCTTTAGCCGCCTAAGGAATTAGAGGCGCTGGTGAGCTTCCTTGGCTGTGACGTCTACATGGTTGGACCAGGACAGGCTATTGGTGATATTCACTCCTAGGAACTTGAAACTTTCAACCCTCTCAACCTGAGCACCATTGACCTAAACAGGATCATGTGCACTGCCCCCCTTCCTGAAGTCAATGACCAGCTCTTTTGTTTTGCTGACATTGATGGAAAGGTTGTTGTCATGACACCATGCCACTAGATTCTCTATCTGCTTCCTATTCTCCAATTCATCGTTATTTGAGCTTCAGCCCACTACGGTGGTGTCATCTGCAAACTTGTAGATAGAGTTAAAGCAGAATCTGGCTATGCAGTCACAAATGTATAGGGAGTACAGTAGAGGTTGAGGACGCAGCCTTGTGGGGCACCAGTGTTGGGGATAATTGTGGTGAAGGTGTTATTGCTTATCCTGACTGATTATGGATTATTGGTTAGGATGTCAAAGATACAGTTGCAAAGGGAGGTGTTGAGTCCCAGGTCTAGGAGTTTGGAGATGAGTTTGCTTGGAATTATAGTATTGAAGGCAGAGCTGTAGTCAAATAGTCTAATGTAGGTGTCTTTTCTGTCCAGATGCTCCAGAGATGAGTGTAGGGCCAGGGAGATGGCATCTGCCATAGACCTGTTTCAGTGATAGGCGAAATGCAGTGGGTTGAGGTTGCCTGGGATGCTGGACTTAATGTGTACCATGACCAGCCTCTTGAAGCACTTCATGATGGTGAATGTCAGAGCCAGCAGGCGGTATTCATTAAGGCATGTTATCTTATTTTTCTTAGGTACCGGAATGGTTGTGGTCTTCTTAAAGCAGGTGGAAACCTCAGATGGGATAGGGAGAGGTTAAAAATGTCTGCAAAGACCCCCACCAGCTGATCTGTGCAGGATCTAAGGACACATTTGGCACCTTCCAGCACCATACGAAGCTGTGACTTAGATGCTCCTTGGCATTGAAATTCTTCCTCCTCCAAACTCAATAATTCTGTACATCATGAATAGTATGCTGAGTGCAAAATATGGTCAATATTATAAATAGTATCAACCAGAAATCTGTCAACTCATTCTTATTCAAGGCCATATCATATGTAGAGGAATGGTTAAAGAGCACAGATCCAAACAGTGAAGTGTTGGGATTACATGGTTACCCCATTTATATTATACATCATCATGTTCACCTTCTTTTGATAATGCCTGGCTCTTGGTGGCTCCAAATCTGTTTTAAAAGCAAGAAATTCAAAGTTTCAGTGGTTAATGTCAGATGCTTGGAAATATTTTTAGGGACAGGACTGATTATTTTGCAATTTATTTTCAGTAATGTTGTTAAATAGTTTTGGATGCTTCACATATGTTTTTCCAAGGGAAAAAGTCATACAGCTGTATCTTATTTCACAAACTGAAAAAAAAAGCGGCAAATGGGTTTGGTCTCAACCCACATAGCTGAAAGTATTCAGCCATTAAATCAGAGTGTCATTAGATTATCCTCCTGAAGGTTTTTGCCTGTATCACGAATACCACATTGTCAACGTAGGTAGATGTCCTTAACATTGTGGCAGCCATATTGTTCATAAATATACTATGCGTATGAGCAAAGCCACTCCTTTGGGGTGGTACATTGTTGAGGGTTCAATGCTTACTGATCTTATCCCACAAGTAAACCCTCGTTTCACCATTTCTTAAAAATCTTGACAGTGGGTAGATCAACTTGTACATGGCAGCAACTTGGAGAACTTGAGCATGAGCCCTTGATTCCAAAGCTTGATATAGGCCAATGATGGGCCGTGGAAAGCAATTCTTGTCTTGTGACTCCAGTGGAATCCAATTTCACTATTTGTCATCAACACAAGAAATTGGCTGCCACAAATTTACACTCATGGGGGAGGGAATAATCATGGACCATGGGCCAAGTCTTTGAAAATAAACCATTCCTTGAGCTTGTAGGTAATGTAGAGCAACAAAATAAGGTCAGTAATTCTTTGAGTTGTTGTTGTTGTTGTTGTTGGCAGAATCTCAGATCATCATCTTCACCAACTGGGACATGTGCTCTTCACGTTACTACCATCGGGGAGAAAGTACAGGAGCCTGAAGACTCACACTCAAAGTTTCAGGAACAGCTTCTTCCCTCCACCATCAGATTTCTGAACGGTCCATGAACCCATACACACTACATCGTTATTCCTCTTTTGCACTATTTATTTATTTTTGTAACTTATAGTAATTTTTATGTCTTGCACTGCAGCTGCTGCTGCAGAACAACAAATTTCACGACCTACATCAGGGATAATAAACTTGGTTCTGATTCTGATTCTGAGTCATCAGTCACTTTCTCTGGCTTTGGGATGGCAAGGACAATTGTCTCTCACTTGATTTGTTCAGCGTCGCAGTATCCAGAACACCAGAGAGCCCAAGGAACCATAGGAGTCTTAGGTGGTAGAGCATGTTCTGTGGGTGTCCACCTTTAACAGTGGCAGGTTTAAGATGGCAGCATTCCTCTGAGCCTGCATTTTAAGCAGAATACCACTTAACTGTACACCACAGCTAAACCCATCAAGTCAATGATGAAATGTCAAGAAAGTCCTCCCAGACTGAGCATACTAACACTCACATGTTGAAGCTATTTATTAAGAGCAACCTGTAGGCTGTAATATTTCATATCCACCTCCAAGCCACTATTGTTAGCAATATGGGTAAATATGCATTCATTTCAGAAGAAAATCAGAAACAGGTTTATTATCACTGACATATGTCATGAAATTTGTTGTTTTGCAGTAGCAGTATAGTGCAAGACATAAAGATATAAAAATTACTATAAGTTACAAAAATAAATAAATAGTGCAGAAGAGAATAACGAGGTAGTGTTCATGGGTTCATGGACCGTTCAGAAACCTGATGGTGGAGGGGAAGAACCTGTTCCTGAAACGCTGAGTGTGGGTTTTCAGGCTCCTGTACCTCCTCCTTGATGGTAGTAAAATGAAGAGGGTCCTTAATGATGGATGCCACCTTCTTGAGGCACCGCCTCTTGAAGATATCCTGGATGGTGGGGAGGGTTGTGCCCGTGATGGAGCTGGCTGAGCCTACAACACTCTGGAGCCTCTTTTGATATTCAGCAGTGGAGCTTCCATATCAGGCAGTGTTGCAATCAGTCAGAATGCTCTCCACTGTACATCCGCAGAAATATGCAAGAGTCTTTGGTGACATACCAACTCTCCTCAAACTCCCACACTCCACCGGTGTGCCTTCTTCGTGATTACGTCAATGTGTTGGGCCCAAGAAGGATCATTGGAGACGTTGATGCCCAGGAACCTGAAGCGGCTCACTCTTTCCACCACTGTCCTCTCAATAATGACTGGTATGTGTTCTTCTGATTTGCTCTTTATAAGAATGCTCTTTGTTCAATCTTGGTTTAAATGACAAGCAACAAAGATATCTCTCCAAGAATTCCTTTTGAAAGATGACCCTGTATCAGGTATAATTTCTGTTGTGCATTAATTTCTTCCACTCTCTTTTATCTTCTTAACAAATCAATTTAGAAATCACTTTATCTTGCAGCAAGTAGAGCATATAATAATCAACAATGTATAATCTTAATATATACTTTTGTTACACCTTTTTCCATCAAGATTAAGCTGAAAACGTTTTTCTCCAAGAAAACTAAAATATTTCAGCCAATCAATTGGAAAGGTTTAATTTGATTTCCATTTACAGTAAAAATCTAGACTACTTCAAAATTCCCAAGTTCCTGTGAAATTGAGTCACAGTGTGTACAAATAAATCTTTATACTTCGGTGATTCAGAGCTGTTTTACACGAGGAATATTTATGGGAGGTATGTGATTCAGCATGGCATAGGTTTCAAAATGATTTGTTGAGTATACTAATAATGGAGATAGTTTGTTTTACTCAGGTCAGGCCTTTGAATTTGATTTAAATGCTGTCTTAACTACTGTCTGCAGATTCATTATTATTGTTTTTAATGAAACAAATTGTAGTTATTTCTTTTGCACAAAAGTGAGGTTTGCTGCTCAGAATGTCAAAAATGGGATAAACAAAATCAACATTACGCTGTCACAGGAGCTGTGCACATTGTTTATTTTCTAGTTTTTGCAACAGGTCAATTTCTGAGTTACTTCCTTTGCCACATCACTCATGAAATTTTTAATTCTACGGCAGAATATTAATTCTATTGATGTGGTTTAAAGTCAAGCTGGTATTTGGGAATCACAAGAACTAGATAATAAAGAAACATCTTTTCCTGTTCTGTGCAATCACATCATTACAAAGGAGCTGAGTGACAAGCCATGGGAAAAAACGAAGAGAATGAATATTTCTGACAGATATTTGAAAGATTAATGTAGATCTCTGGAACAGAATCAGACTTACCTGTCTGTGCTTACTGCAAAACTACAAAGACTTAAATAATCTGTCATTCCTGTGGCATCTGTGGTTATTTTGAATTTGGCAGCTGAGTTCCTGAGTTTGCAAATTAATGGTAAATGAATTGAATCATGTGAGTTAATAGGTGGCTTTTAACATCCAGACAAAGATGTTGTCGTCTGTCATGGCAGATGGGTTTTCATGAGTCCATTCTGCCAGGCGCTTGCTGGAAGTGAACCAGGCTTGCTGTGATTTGACCTGAATAAAGCAATACATGGCAGATGGGTTTCTGTGAAAGTTCTGGAATTTGCTTTATAAAGTATTCAAATTTCAGAAACAGCATTATTGTTAGGACACTTAGATGGGCCTGGAATATCCAGCATACTGGAATATTTCCCTTGATTTAATAATTTGCCATCACTTCAAACCTGAAATTGCAATGACTGTGAGGAGCCACTGTGGCAAAAGTTGGAAAGTTGGGCCCTCATGCAAACACCCGATACACCGTCAGGCTCATCTTGTGGTAAAGAAATTAACCAACATATAGGAGGCCCATTGTCTGAGTACGAATTCAAAATGCATATTGAATGGCCCTGTGTGGAATTTCTTATTCTCTCATGACTGCTTTCCCTGTCATCACCTTCTCCTTGTATAAGTAGATGCAGCCCAATTCTGCTTACATTCTCCCTTTGGAGATTCATTGTCTGGACCCACAAAAGGAGAATGTTCATAAACTGAGACCAGTATGTCCTGCATTGCTGCCAATGTATTTGTGGATGTTTTACCACATGATCTTACACTTTGAATTGACTAGCCCACGCAGTCCTGCTATAAGTTACAGGATGGACATCCTTGTGGCACACTATGTCTCCACACCAGTTGGAAAACCAATAAGTTTTTCATAAGCCAACTGTGTGAGTCTTGTTTGTCAAACAATCTGTGCCCCATCTCTGAGTTTCTTTAACCAATGAACAAAATACAAAGCAACAAAGAATGCCATTGTTTTGAACATCACTGTGGTTTTTCTCTCAGGTTGCTTATACAAGTGGCCAAGAGTTTAACCATTAACCCTTAGAGACTCAGGTCAATGCTGGAAGCTGATGACCCTGTTGACTTGTGAATCCTTCACGAAGAAGGACAAAATCTAAATATCAGGCCAAAAGCAGCATCAGATTTGTATTCTTCATTCTTTTTACTGTTACCTTTGAACTTAACACATCTACAGTGATGTTTCAGGAATTAATCTCAATTCAAAATCTTTTCTTTCCATAAAAAAGAGTAGTTATTAATTTGTTGTATAATTATTTCTGTTGCAAGTTGTACGAATTATTTTTTTTAATTTTATGAACTTATTTTATACCTTTCCATTTAAAATTTTAAACTTTTCATTTCAAATGAAAATAATGTCTTACCCCTCAGCCTAGATGTTGCTCTTTGTCATTATTATGATATTAATTATGTTATGTGTCACTGTATGGGTCACACTTGACACTACATGTAAAAGTCACACTAAGACCAAAAATTTCAATTGCAAGACACACAGAAAAGCATTGGTTGGTTTCTGTGTAATGCTGCACTGAAGATGTCTTCAGTCTCAGTGCAGCATTCCCCATGGATGTGCAGACATATTCCTGCCCCTATAACCAGTTAACTCAGCAGGTGTGATCTTACAAGCAGCTCTCAAAGGGACATTTCACAATGCAAGCAACATACTTCCAGCTACCAGGGAGTGTTGATATTGAATCAATGGAAGCTGGGAGAAGGGCAGGAGAGTGCTCCTAGGGATTCAGAGGGACCTAACAGTGGTGAAGCAAATGCCTGCAGGAGGCATTTCCTTTTTGCCCGCGGTGATGGACACCTTCTAAGGCCTCAGCTGTGTGCTCCTGGCTGAAGGTCTCTATAAAGATTGCCTGTCCTTTCTGGAAGCTTACAAGCAGGCAAACACCTCTGCCTGTTCCTATGCGCTGAGGAAAATTAGATGTAGACAACTGGAATAATCTCCCTAATGCAGCTGTAAGCAGCAAACTCTGAGATGTGGCAGAGACGAGTAGGAGCCTGGAATGACCATGAGGCTAGAAACCCAAAATTGACTATAACTTGAGCATCAACGGGCAAAGCAGACCAAGAACACATTTGATGTCATTGAAAAGTCAGAGAACTCAGTGAAGAGAAAGAATGCAGTTTGAATGTTGGCCATTTAAGTAGCATGGTTTCAGTGAGGAAATGAGATTAGTAAAACCTGGCTGATCCATGAATAAACAAGAATTTTGATTTTTCAGATTAGTGAGCTTTAAAATCTCAGGGTAGATGATTTTTGCATATTGCACTATTGTTGACATTGAGGGAACATGTACTAGAAAAAGAGTACAGTACACTCCCACTAGAAATCTGTCCAATCAGTTATGCAAACCCTTGACAAAATTTAAACTTATTTCTTTTGCATTTTGTGTTTACTTCGTTATCTTTTCTCACATAAATTCAATAGAAGTGAATTTTTATTCCACATCTCAGAACTTTTGGTTGCGATTTGTGAATTCCGTAAGGACAAATTTCCATTACCCAAAATGTCATAACACAGGGGTAGACTGTACTAGGGAGAACAAAAATCATGCCAAAAAATGAGGTGACGAATTTCCAGATGAACATTAAAGCAGTCAGAAATGTGTGCAAATATACTTTGCTCCAGGCTAACAAGTTATTAACAGCACAATATTTACTTTGCAGTTTTGCGAGCAAATTTCTAGACCATTCCATTTTGTCACAAAATTATTGATTTCTGTCAATAATTAATTTTCAATAAAATCAACAGCCTTGTTTACAAAGTTTTTTTCTTTGGACCTATTCATTATGAAGATATGAAAGGACATACAGTGGAACTTAATTGAAGGAATATGCAGCTTTTGAACTCTGACCGCTGTGTATCCCTCCATGATTCTGTTAATCACACAGCAAGAAGCCAGGAACAAAGAGTAGAAGTCAGCCCTCTGGCCATTCAAACTATGCAATCTTAAAATTGAATACACCGTAAAAATTTAATTATCTTCACAGAAGATACTGCTGATAGGGCAATTCTAACATTTTTTGGCAATGAATTCATTTTAGGTGGTGTCACTGTAGTTACTTTGAAGTCAGATATAGCACAATTGACTTCACAGTATGACAAGAGCAAAGAGAAAAGTTAGAAGAGTGGACAAAATATATCACTGGAATGAAAATTCTTGATGAGTGTTTTGAAGGCATTGACATAAAGAGAAATGGGGTCTGTAATAGATCAATCAGAAAATTCATCCTGTGTCAAAGCAACAAAGGACATTATGGGGTAAAGTACAGAGAGATTTGTAGATGAGCATGAAAATTAGAAATTTGTGGTTTAGGATAGGAAAGTTTGATAGGTTGACATATTTAGACCAATGAATCTATGGAACATCAAGAAAAAAAGGTACACAGAACTCCGTACCAGTTGGTAAGGATGTGTGAAGCTGTTTATTTTTAATAATGAGATTAGTCGCATTTGTATGATTTTCACTAGTTAAAAAAGATACTTGATGCTAAGAGTAAAACTTCCTCTACATTCCTCAACGATATGAAAACCCCTAACAAATACATCTCTTACTGCATGTGAAATGTTTCTATTTCACATAAGAGTTAGCTTTGTGAAAATCTGTAAAAATATTGATTTAGCATTAATCTAACTTCGATTCACCATTTTGTTTCCACGAGAAGCCTGACTATCATAATTATTGGGGATTTTCACCCACAATGCTGTATTAAAATTTTCCAGACTCTTTTCACTAAAGCTTCATGTCTCAGAGCTGTACAGATATTCTGTCTTTTCCCATTTGTCTCCAGACTGTAGGCTTCACAAACACCTACGCATATTGTGTCAAAGATTAAAAAAGATAGGAATGCAATTTTAAAGAAGAAACAAGGGAGAAAAATTTAATATAAAATGTAACCTTAGAATATATATAAAAACAGGGTAGGTGTTTATGGAGCCTAGAGCCTGGAAAATATATGGGGAAGGAGAGAGAATTATCTTTACAGCTTTGAAACATGGAGCCTGAGTGAAAAGAGTTTGAACAATTTTTCCTGTGCCTGATGGGTGCAGATCCACAACAAATCTGGAAACCTAAGTGAAAGAGATGTACTGTAGGTTATGAAACGTATCAGTAAAATCTTTCTGAGAGTTAGTGAAGCAATGTAATTCACTCTGGCAATAAAAGGTCTGCCGCTCCAGGTGTGATTGTGCAAAATATAAACCCAAGGAAGTGTCATCAAAAGACATGATTGATGATGATCACTAGGGGGGGCAAGCAGATGCAAAACAAATTTAGTGTATTTTCCAGTCAACTTCCCTTGAAGTTGTATACAGTAAATTAGAAAATTGGTCATTCTCTTACCTGGCACTGGTAATTTGCAACGCAAGGCAAAGTTCTCAGCTGCCTTACATTTTCTCTGTGATTTGCATAATCTTTATTGCTTTCTTTCTTTTTCTTTGTAACATATTGTCTCCTTATTTTTCCTGTTTCTGTAGTCTTTAATAATTTGATCTTTGAACTTTAGGGAGAGCTGAATCAAAATCCTGCCCTTGAATTCATCAGGATCTGAAGGAAGGAGACCCATTTTTACATTTCCCTTCCAGCAGTTTTAGCACTGTTTCATCTTAGGGAATGCCATGCCAGTACTGCCCTGGAAACAAAGATGCTCCAGCTTCAGTCACATAATCTGCAGTGCAAGTAATTCATCCTCTTAACATAATGCCAAAAACTAGATCAAGTTACCATAGAAATCATTACAAGCAGCTGCCAGTGCAGATTGCCAGGTTTCTCGTGGAATCAAAGTAGTGAATAGAATTCTGGACTTGCTATTACTTGAGCTAGATAGACTGGAAATGGAACGTTTTATGTATTACGTTCACGCTATACTAGTTGGCTGACTTTGCATGGGAAAAGGAAGCTTTCAGTCTGTGTGGAGAATACAAAAGTTTGGGAACAGAAAATAATAAATCAGAGTATATTTTTAAAACTCTGGGTCAAGGCCCCAGAACCATCTCAAGTATTATATCTTTCAGTGAGATTACTGGGCATAATCATCTGAAGGCCATGATCCTCCATGCCATCCCACCAGAAACTGGTTTATTTTGAAGTCATAGAGAGATACAGCATGGATACAAGTCCTTTGGCCCATTGAGTCCCCACCAAACCTCAAACACTCATTTCCACTAATCCTACATTAATCCATTTATTATTCTCCGCACATTCTTATCAACTCCCCCCCCTCCCAGATTCTCCTACTCACCCACATACTAGGATCAAATTATGGTCGCCAATTAACCTCCCAACCTGCACATCTTTGGGATGTGGGAGCAATCGACAGAAACCCATGCAGTCATAGAGTTGTAGAGCATGGAAACAGGCCCTTCTGCCCAAATAGCCCATGCCAACCAAGATCTCCCATCCTAGCTAGTCCCATTTGCCGGCGTTTGGACCATAACTTTCTAAACCTTTCCAATCAATATACCAGTCCAACTGTCTTTTAAAGTTCTTATAGTACCTGCCTCAACCACTTCCTCTGGCAGCCCATTCCACATAGATATCACCCTTTGTGTAAAAAGTTGTCCCTCAAGATCCTATTAAATCTTTCCCCTCTCACCTTCTATGCCCTCTCATTCTTGATTCTCCAATCCTGGGAAAAAGCCTGAGTGCATTCACCCTTTCTACACCCCTCATGATTTTATACACCTCTATAAGATCACCTCTCAATCTCCTATGCTCTAAGGAATAAAGTCCTGACCTGTCCAACCTCTCCCAATAACTCAGTCCCTCAAGAATATCCTTGAAACTCATCCTTGAAAATCTTTTCTGCTCTCTTTCCAGTTTAATAACATCTTTCCTACGGCAGGGGACCAAAACTGATCACAATACTCTAAGTGCAGCCTCACCAGTATCCTGTAGAATCGTACCATGACCTCCCAACTTTTAAACTCAATGCCCTGACTTATGAAGGGCAGCATTCCAAAAGCCTTCTTCACCACCCTGTCTTCCTGTGACTTTCAGTGAACCATGTACTTATATTCCAGGTCCCTCTGTTCTACAACACTCCCTAAGGCACTGCCATTCACCATGAAAGTCCTACCTGGATTGGACTTTCCAAAATGCTACATCTCACACTTTGCTGAATTAAACTCCATTTGCCATTCCTCAGGCCACTTACTCAGCTGATCAAGATCTCCTTGTAATTTTTGATAACCTTCTTCATTGTCCACTATACCACCTATTTTAGTATCATCTGCAAACTTTCTAACCATGCCTATACATTCTTATGCAAATTGTTGATATAGATGACAAACAACAATGGGCCCAGCACCAACCCGAGGCACATGACTAGTCATGGGCTTCCAGTCCAAGAAACAACCTTCCACCATCACCTTCTGCTTTCTACCATCAAGCCAATTGTCTAACCAATTAGTCAGCTCTCCCTGGATTCCATGGGATTAAACTTTCCAGAGCAGCCTACCACATGGAATCTTATGAAAGGCCTTACTGAAGTCCACATAAACTATATCTACTGCCCTGCCTTCATTAACTTTCTTGGTCACCTTATCAAAAAACTCAATCAAGTTCATAAGACATGATTCCCATGCATAAAGCCATGCTGACTACCCCTAATCAACCCCTGCCTTTCCAGATGTACATACATCTTATCCCTCAGGACCCTCTTCAATAACTTACCTACCATAGATGTTAGACTTATTGGCCTATAGTTCACAGGTTTTTCTTTGCCACCCTTCTTAAATAACAGCACAACATTCGCTACCCTCCAGCTTACCAGTTCCTCATCCACAGCTAACGATGATACAAATATCTCAGCCAGGGCTCCCACAATTTCTTCTCTAGCCTCCCACAGTGTTCTTGGATATATCTGGTCAGGCCCAGGAGATTTGTCCACCTTCATATCTTTTAATAAATACAGCACCTCTTCTGCTGTAATGCAGACTTTCCCCAAGACCTGCCCATTTACTTTTCCTAGTTCCAAAGTCTCAGTCTCAGTCACAGAGAGAATGTGCAAACTCTACACAGATGGCACCCAAGGTCAGACCTGAACCCAGGTCTCTGGCACTGTGAAGCAGCAGCTCTACTAGCTGCACTAAATTCAAAGCTCACTGCAATTCTAAGATGTTTGAAACTGTTGCACAAATAATTTAAAAAATCATAGTCCATTCTATTAAACATAAAATAATACTTAAAGTGAGCTTTTAAAAATATGTGAGATATGGGATTGACTCAGTGAGATTTTCAGGTCAGCACTAAAGAGCAGTAAGGTTTGCCAAAGTCAATGCTATGTAGACTGCCTAATCTATTTACCACGTCCTAAGTCTTTGCACAACAGAAAAAGAGACTGAACAATGAAAACTACTGAATTGTTCATATTCTTTTAATGCTGAAAATACAACAGCCATCAAAATCAACAAAATATCTTACAAGTAAATCAATGCAATGTGTTCACTTTACTCACAGCCTATTCATTATAATTTAACTAATATGCTAAAACAACAATGTAAGCAATTCATGGACATGCATTTACTGCTTTTGAAATTACCCTAGCAATTTTAGCCATTGAGTGTTGTGGCTAAGTGGTTACCTCTGAGTCAAGTTATGTATTCAAATATTGCTTCACAAAATGAACAATAATGTTTTAGTACAGAACTGAGGGAGTAATGTCAACCAAGACAATAAATCAGTGCCTATATATCCTTTTAGGTTGTTGTAAAATATCCCCCAGAACATTTGAAGAATTAGAGGGGAACTCCCTTTGGTGGCCTGGTCAATATTTATCATTCAAGTACTATCAATGAAATAAATCATTTAATTTTTATCTCATTGATGTTTATGGGGCTTTGCTTTATAAAAAAATTGGTGGCCATATCTCCTACATTACAAAAGTGGCTTCATGGCAAAAAATAGTTCAATGGTGCATGAGGTCACAAAAGGTGCTACACATGTGCAAGTTTTATTCTGTCAATGAGTACATACCTAACCCAAATGTGGAACTTCATCAATAACAACCTATTTCCTGTACATTCTTATTCATAGTCCCAATTGTACTCAATTCATGATCCAAGTAAAATATTTAAATAGAAAATCCTGATTCAAGTATAACATATTTAATCATTAAAGTGTGCTTTCAAAAATGCTCAACGGACATTTTTCCCCTCTTCTAGCTGCTCAGATGGGGAATATTGTTGAAAGTCATAGGGAGAGGGCTGACCTGTCTCTTGATAAAGATTATTGGTCATAATTGTAGCTCAGACATTACCTGCTACATGTCAATTCAAGCTTATACGTTAACTATTGCTGCTGTAAACTGGTGTGGACTCATCCAGAAGATGCAAAGGATCCACAGTGACTCGGCTATTTCTTGGCCCATGGAAAGGGTAGTAGTCGATGAGTCTTATTCTGGAGCTCTATGGCTAGTGGTGTTCTACAGGGGCCCATACTGGGACCTCTACTGTTTGTGTAACATATAAATGACTCGGATGGAAACATGAATGGGTGGGTTAGTAAGTTTGCAGATGACACAAAGGCTGGTGGCATTGTGGATAGTGTA
>JARFYF010000104.1:70884505-70897424 GCA_030265395.1 Rhina ancylostomus
TGCAGAGGAGATTTGCCAGGATGCTGCCTGGATTGGAGAGCATGTCTTATGAGGATAGGTTGACTGAGCTAGGGTTTTCCTCTATGGAGGATGAGAGGTGACTTGATAGAGGTGTACAAGATAATAAGAGGCATAGATCGAGTGGACTGTCAGAGACTTTTTTTCCCAGGGCGAAAGTGGCTAACATGAAGGGGCATAATTTTAAGGTGATTGCAGGGAGGTATAAAGGGGATGTCAGAGGTAATTTTTTTACACAGAGTGGTAGGTGCATGGAACGCACTGCTGGCAGAGGTCGTGAGGGCAGATACATTAGGGACGTGTAAGAAACTCTTAGATAGTTACATGGGAAATAGAGGGCTATATGGGAGGGAGGAGTTAGATGTTAGAGCAGGATAAAATGTTGGCACTATATTGTGGGCTGAAGGGCCTGTACTGAGCTCTAATGTTCTATGATATGACATTAACTTTACAACTTTTCATTTGTCATTTTAGTGATGCCATTCCCATGTGATATGACTGCAATGTCACACAGTATTCCAGTCCAAGGTCTCCATTGGGAATGATAAGGCATAGGAGGAAGCTCACTTGGTTTATAGCTTATCTGAAAAATATGATGCAAATATTATCTTGAAATTGATTACCTAAGATGTTTTTACTTCCTAATGTAGGTTAAGGAGTGATTGTGGTCATTTTTTTTAAACAAATGAGGTGTAATGGATGATAGATAGTATGCTGTTGTTGGCATGATTCATTACAATGATCTTGATAAGGTATCAAGGATGTATAACAAACTTAAAACTTGCAGGTTTGAATTAAAGGGGAGGTTGCAAATGTACATTGTTCTCAGGAACTAAATATCATCTGATGTTTTAAAGGAAAATGATAAAATTGAAGTGTTTGCCTGAAGTGTCACATTTTAAATAAGATAAGATATCTTTATTCGTCACATGTACATCAAAACACAGTGAAATGCATCTTCTGGGTAGAGTGTTCTGGGGGCAGCCCACAAGTGTCACCACGCTTCCAGCCCCAACATAGCATGCCCACAACTTCCTAACCCGTACGTCTTTGGAATGTGGGAGGAGACCAGAGAACCCGGAGGAAACCCACGCAGACACCGAGAGAACGTACAAACTCCTTACAGACAGTGGCTGGAATTGAACCCGGGTCGCTGGCACTGTAATAGCGTCACGCTAACCGCTACACTACCGTGCCTGCCTTTCACTCCTTCACTCTGGTAAAGGGACAAAAAATGTAAGTATTAAGCAATTGTTTTGTTTTAGGTTAAAAGAAGGTATCTTGTGATAGAACTATTCTGCATGAGATATTAAAACATGACCTTGGGTATTTGAAATATAATTTCAACGTTTACAGATACAAAGCTTGGAATTAAATAAACAATGAAGAGATTCTTTACGGATCTAAAGGAGAACACACATGCCCTGTTGACTTGGACATGGCAGATGAAATTTAAAACTGCTATGAATTTGATACATTCCAGTAGGAAGAATGAGGAGAGGCAGCGGCAATGTAAACTAAATGGAATATTTTAAAAGTGTGCTGAAATAGAAATGTGTGGGTTATATTTAAACGAATCTTTGAAGGTGGCAGGAAAAATTGGGAAGGATGTTTAATGGAGCGTATAAGTAAAGCCTAGAGGAATAGAAACAAAAGCCATCGGTAGGATAGAGGCAACCATTCAGGGATGACATTGGAAGCACACTTTCACTCAATGCATAGTAAAAGTCTAGAACTTTCTCCCAAAAACTCTTGATGCTAAGAAAATTTGAATTTTTCAAAACTGAGATAGATAATTATTAATCATAGGTATTGTGAAACTAAAACAGATAGACGAAGTTAAAATGCAGATCTGCCATAGTTTAAATGAAAGGTGTAACAAGTTTAAGGGAGTGAATGATCTGCATTTCCCATGTTCTTAGTACACTTATCCATCAACATTAAAACTTATTGTGCTCATAGGATTTATGTGATTTGTAAAAGATCTGTTTCATGATTGATTTCAACAGGCCGACTAGGGACAGGAAAAACTCAGGCAAGGCCTTTAGTTGGGATCAGTCTTCACTGAGGACTCTTATAACGTCCCTTGGTGGGCTTCAGGCATGCAAAGACTCTGCTGTGATAATTCCCCACAATCAATTAATCTGCTGGAAGCTACTGCACGAGCTTCTGTGTTTATTTTACAGAAAAGTCATTTTTTGCTTTCTTGATTTATAGGCTCTTGCATTTTAATGAAGTGAAATGGAAGAAAAGCCCAATTTTCCCAAAAGGAGCAAAGAACTGGTCAGTGGCAAAGAAGAAACTAATTGGAGGAATACAGTGCATCAAGAAAATCACTTTGTACCTGGAAACCACTCAAAACATTTTAACAAAAGAACAGAAAGCCAGAAGCAAAGGGAAGTACAAGAGAACAACAGTCCTAATGCAAGGAAGTGTGCTCAAGTTATCATGAGCAATCCAAACATAGTCACGAGAGCTGGCTACAGCCCAGGGACTTGGTCCAAAGATGGGCGTAAGGAAAAAAGTAAGAAGTGGATGTCAGGTATGGAACAGGGTTCTGTAGTTCAGAACAAGGAGAGGAAGTGGAAGGAGAATGCTTCTGAGTTGAGATATAAATCTCTACCAAAAGACATTGATCACAGAAAAACTGAATGGACTAGGTCTCAAAGTAATGGCGATAAAATCAGGAATGCTAGAAGACAACTACATAAGGAAAATTTAAATGATGAACTATTTGGAAAACAAACAGAAGGTATGTTAATTTAAGGATCATTTTTGTTAAATTGTGGAAACTGAATGGTTCAGCTTAGACTGTTCCGGTTCTTTTGAAGAGTAACCATTTGGTTCTATGCCCTCCTTCATGCTATCCCTCAGTTGTTCACTCAGCTGTCTAATTTCCCTTTGAAGAATACAGTTGGATCTGCATTAGGCATTTAAAAATTATTTTCTATCTACCTTTGGTTTCTTTTTCCAATCACTTGAAACCAATGTCCCCTGGTTATTGATCTTTCTACACTAGGAACGATCTATTTATGTTTTCTTGACCAGAGATGTCCAAACTATTGCTCTATTCAAATTGGCCTACAGCAAGTCATGGCTGGTTTGCTGAAGGGCAAGCACCAAAGTTCCACCACACATGAGGCCTGAAGTTCATGTTCCATGGAGTAGTTCTTTGCTTAGCAATCTCTTGACCTTTTGGGGGGTTGGAGATTTCAGGGGAAGTGAGTTGTGGAGAAGATTGCGGAGGAGAGTTGGGGTAGATGAATAGTGTGGTGGTGGTGTTGAGCAGATGATCAGAGTGGGCTTTGGATCAGACAGGCAATGGGGATACATCTTGTGCTCAGATAAATTTTGGTTGCGAACTTCTGTTTCATATTTCCATCTTAGTCCAAAAGTTTAGCAACCTGTCATTTTAAAATACTTGCTAAATCTTGTACCTTTCTCTGTTCAAAGGTACAAAACCTAAAGATCATTAGTGTTTCTTCATAACTCTAATCCCTTATCCTTGAAACTATTCTGCAAAACTACTTCTGTACTTTCAGCAGCAATTTGTATTTATGTAGTTTCTTTGTTACCAAAATCTCCGAATGTGCTTCACTACAGCATTATCAAGTAAAATGTTATATAAGCTACATAAGGAGCTATCTAAGTAGATGACCAGGAGTTTGATGAAAACGCCTACTTTTCACAATCTTTTGTTTCTTTCTACCATCCAACAATCTAATCTTCCCACCTAGTGGGATTATAGTAGAATGTATCAGGTATCTGAAGACTAAAATCCAGCAAAACAAAACTGGAGCAACAGATGGTAGGTGGAATACCACAGGAGATCCTTCAACTGGTTGATAACCACAACATACCTGAGTTCTTAACCACTGCCAAAATCATCAATGGTCTGAACATGAGGGATCCACCCTACTGAGAGCCAAGAGCAGCCGAGACTTTATCTAGGATAAAAAGCAACACTTTGAGACTCTATCTTTTTATGTGAATGTCCTTGATTGGCATACTGTATGGTGAAATCTTAGTGCTATTCCAGCCTGCAGAAGGTTGAAAAGACCATTCAACGGCTGAAGAACAAGGAAGCCTCTACAGCAGGCAAAATCCCACCAAAAGATTAAAAGATGGTGTAATAGTAATATCAGTGTGAATTCATCTCCCTCATCTGGGAAGTGGAAAGTGTTCTCTCTATCCTAGATAAGCCCTCAACTGTTCCTGGCTCTCATTAGGGCAGATCCTTCACGTTCAGACCAAGAATTATTATTTTGAAATACTTATTGCTTTTTCTTCCGGCTTCTTTGCTGTTTTTAATCTGAAATTTCTATTTTCTCTTTCTCTCAGTGTTTGTTTTGGAGATTCCCATTTCCTAAAATTTTTCATGCCTTGTCTAATTTGTTTTGTGTGGCTTAAGGATGCAAGGAATAGAAGCAGTCTAACCCAAATAATCTTTTAACTTCGCTGTGCTGAAATATTGTGGCTGATCCCTTACCTTAACCATTACTTTTGTTCTGATCTGTAATGGAGAAATTCTGCTCAACTGTTGGGCATTCAGAGCACTGTGGGTTCCAGAAATATCTCTAAATAGAGATTATTTTCATTCTCTCAGTCCTAAACTCTGTGTCATAATCCCTGTTCCCAATCCCTGAATTTGCTAATCTGCACTAAGTGATGCATCAATTTAAAAAAAAAGCTGAAACATTTCAAATCTCTCCATAGCCTCTGTAATTTTTCCAGCCTTATTAGCCCTTTGAGACATCTGGGCTCTTTGAAAGTTGATCCCTCAGCCAGGGAAACCATCTCTATCTGGTCATGCTCTCTGAGAATTGTATTTGACAAGATCTTCCTTCATTTTTCTGAAATCTGTTGCGTATATCCCATTCTATATAATTTCAAATATCTGTTTTATATTATGGTTCCCTATTGGATTACATTTCTATTATCTTTTCAGTGCTCTTTAGAATATATTTTCTTGCTTGCTTTGTGGCCTTTTTAAAAAGAAATACATTAGTTTTCATCTGGAGTTTTGAATATGTGTCCCTGTTTATAATCCTGATCCATATTTTTTGAAATTATCCTTAAATTTATAAAGCTACCATATGTCACCAAAGGGTGCCACTAATTGCTATTCTCAGTATGTTTTCTGGGTTACACACTATTACCTTATTCAGGGACACATTTCTTTTCAAGGCATTCAACATTTTGAAGTCATTGCAATGCATTTTTCTCTGCTGCCTTTTGCTTTGCATATTTTCAGACAGATTTTCTTGTTCACAAGGTTATCTATTATCAAAATGACTACTTCCCTTATTTTCTAGGTAAGCAAAACATTTAAGCTATTCCGCTTCCTTTTCTGTCTGGCTGTCATTTCTAAACACACTGACAGTTAATCTAGTTTCTGAGATTTTTATTGCATCAACCAAGGCTCTTTGCAACATACTTCAAATGTCACTAGTTATCAGAGGAATGATAAACAGCTAAATCTCTTTGTCACAGTATTCCCCCCTGGGCCAAAAACATCACTTGAGGGATTTTTTTCAACATTTAGGGACTATATGAGTTAAAATTATTTATAGCCCTATCAGCTAAAAGTCCTTTTTTACTTCTCTTTATCTTTTGTTATTTTGGACACGCTCCAATTCTCCTGCTTAAACTGGATTGGTACCATTTGCCAAGTGGAGAGGGTACTTTAAATAAAACCTGAAAGTCTGAACAGCTTTCCAGTACCTGAACTGAACCAAGAACCCTCCCTTCTGCACAGTTCTGGGTCATATTTTGGTGCATCTGATACGTTTGCCTATTCTATATGGCTATTCCAATGTAGTCTTTGAAAAACATCTGGTTTTGTTCACCTATCAAACCTGTAATTGTTGACCTGCACTGACTCTCAATTAAGTGAGGCATTGATTTGAAATTCTCATGGTGTGTATCCCTATTCCTAAAACTCTTCTCATCTTTATCCCTAAAGCTGCTATAACACCCTATGTGACATCTGGGCTCCTCCCAATTCTGAATGTTCCTGAATTTAATCACTCTCTCGTTATTGTCCATGTCTTCGGCTGCCAAGGGCCTGAGTTCTGGAATTCTCTTCAAAAACCCGTCCACCTTTCTCCCTCCCCTCCTTTAAGGCGCTGCTTAAAACTTACTCACTTGATGAAGCTATTGGAACCTTTCCTTTAAGTGGTTTGGCACTAAGTTTTATTCTGGTGTCGCTTTCATGACATACCTTGAGTAGTCACTGCAAAATTTGAAGTGTCACGTTAATGAAGTAGTAGTTGTTGTTGTATGGCTCTAAGACTTTTGTTTATAACCCTATCAGCTAAAAGTCCCTTTCTTAACCTTTATTATTTTAAATGACCTCCCATTCTCCTGTTTAAACTGGATTGGTACCAGTTGCCAAATACTACAAATTTTGCGCTACAATTTTTTGAATGTCTCCCTTACCTAAAATTTTGTCACCATTCCATTTGACTGGATTGTCTGATTTGGGATTCTGCCTATAACTTCCTGATAGTTTGCAACTCAACGTGTCTGCTTGCCGCACAATGACAGTTTTATCAAGCACCAGGCTGAATGTTCTGATGATATCACTTTTGTTTCAAAAGCAATTGACATGGAAAGGTTTTGTGGATGTTTTCTTCTTTGAGGTAGTGTGTGACTTCATATTCAGTCCCCACTCCAAAAAGGGGAGAGCTGAGAAATATCACAGGAGTTTACATTTCAATCATCTGGAAGGAAATGGCAGCTTTAAGAATGTCTTTAAACACTTTAAGAATGTCTTTGAACACTTTAAGAATGTCTTAAACACTTTAAGAATTACACCCACTTCTGCCTTGTTAATTGGTGTTTTGGGTGAACAACTGTGCAGGCAATATTAACCAAATTCATTTGCCTGCCACTCTTCACCCGGAAGAATTAGACTGAGCCAGAGACTTAACAAAGGCAGAAGTCTCACTTGGTTAGAGGCCTCTTGTCACTCAACTGTCCGGTTCTGCTGAGAAATCTTGGCAGAGCTGGATCTTGGAATGCCAGGGGCTTCGTCATATTTAATGGCTGGTAGGTTTGTGCTCCAGGTGGTGCACAGAGGATCAGGCTTCATTGGTGACTAGGCTGTTTTAAAAAGTGGCCAGCTTGGCAACAGACAAGCCAGTCCACTGTTCTGGCCATCTTCTGCATCTTATTGTACTGTAGTACCCAGCAGCAAGTATAAATTCGATCATCAGGTCACAGTAAGTAGCATGTTTCCAAATTGAACTACTTGTTAACTGCAATGTTAGTGGCAGATTTGGAGCCCAAATTGTCACCTGTGCTGGTGCTGTGCTGTGCTGGTCGATCTCATCTGTAGTGCTTTGTATCATTCCAGGTATCATACCTTTGCACAGGTAACTTTCCATCCTCCACTCCTTTCTCTGCATCTTAAGCTTGTATCAATTCTATCTTTTCCTAATTTGATGAAAGATCACTGACCTGAAATGTCAAATGGTCATTTTTCATTTGCTGTGGGTGTTAGTTCATGGATAAATGCCAGTTGACTCAGTACTCAATTTTAAGCTTAGAGCTGTTGCAAAATTAGGAAACTGGTAATTCTTACTGATATGATAACTTGTATTGTTTATTTTAAATGTGCCCTTTTTGTTTTTGAATCACTGAATGCTTTGAAGGGTCCTTTTTTTTTAAAAGCAGTATTGTTTGCTCTATTTCTAAATGAAAATATGTTGGCACTGCAAGATATTGTTTAGCTTTTTAGATTGTTTAGTAACGGAACTATTTACAACTATATAAACTACTCTAGTGCAATAAAAATAATCAAAGACCCCATTTTATTTGAAGGCCCAAAGAAGTCAAAGAGAATGAAAAGAAAACAACAAATGCAAGACTCTGATACATTAGTTATAGATGAATCCAAATTAACAAAAGAAGCCCAACTAGGACTACATCTGGCTGAAGAATGGCTCAAAGAAGATTCCATCTTTAGACTCAAAAAGGTACCATTGTAGTTATTTTTGTAGATTGGATTATGGAGAAAATATTTTTAGCATAAAAAACATTTCAATTTTGCTTATGCAAATATATTTTTTAAGTAGTGACACAATACAATGGTATTTTTATTTGCTGGGTTTTTTAAAATATATTGTTTCAAGGATTTTGAAAACCTTTGGCCTTTCCTCTGCTTCTGTGTACACATTTTGAGAGACCATTGGGATGGATTTGCTGGCTGCTCTGGAGCTGCAGGCATCTTCTGCCAGGTGGGAGCAGGGCATTTCTACATGTCTCCTCTCCCCATCCACACCCCAACCCAAAAATGACATTTTTTATTTAGTCCTCCACTCTGATTTCTGTCCATTAACCAGTTCTCAATCCACATCAGCATATTGCCTCCAATTCCACATGCTCAAATTCTGTTTAATAAACTCTTATGTGGCACTTCATTGAAGGCTTACTGAAAATCTAAACACATTACATCAACTAGTTTGCTGTTATCATACTAATTATAACCTCAAAAACACTCATTTCAGATTTGTCAAATGTGATTTGTCCTCTTAAATCCATGTTGCCTCTGCCCAGTTATTATTTTCCAATTGCCTTGTTACTACTACTGTAATAGGTTCTAGCACTTCCACTTCCACTACCACTCTTGCCTGACTAACTTGTCTTTAGTGTCCTGTACGTTTTCTCTCCCTCTTAAATGGAGATAAATTTGCTGCCTTCCACTCTTGGGAACTGTTTTAGAATCTATGGGGCTTTGGAAGATCACTCCCAGAGCATCTGCTATCTCCATAGCCACCTCTTTCAAAACCTTTCAGCGCAGCTCATTAGGTCCTGGGCACTTGTGCATATCTGTCCAATAAGTATATTTAACTTGCCTCTCCAAAAGTAGTCGCATTTGAATTCCTTTGCAAGCCCAGTTTGATACAGACCAGTGTATTTTCTCTCATTTTTCAAAGTCTGTTTTTGTTTTCAGTGTGCCCGAAGTTGCCCAACTGCAAAGTACACGTGTAAACTTTGTGATGTGTTGATTGAATCTGTGCCATCTGCTTATAAGCACATTAAGGAGAAAAGACACAAGAAGTGCCTAAAGGTGGGTCAGTACTAAGGTTTATATATTGTTGGTTGTCTACTCAGATATCTGCTGCTTACTGAATGGAAGTGAGTTAGAACTGTTCTATGACTTACAGCTATACAATCACTGCTACAACATTTTCAAGGAAAACACATTAGCAGTAATGTAGTTTGATAAAATTGACTGCAATAATCATAATACCTAATAGTTACTATTGAAACCCTCGAGCCATATGAGTAGATAACTTTTCTGATACTGGTGAATTACATGTGGAGGTAATAAGGACCATGGGAAGTACAAGATAACGTCTTAAGTAAAAAGAAAATGAGATTATAGCAGCATGTGAAAGGCTGTTCCATAATTTGCTTCTGTTTCAGTATAGCAGTTGGAATACTTCTATTGCACATCATCGAAATCTGTAATATATGTCTTTGGTGGACCATTGCCCTGTATTCTGCCTGCAAATTCCACTGTTTGTGAAAGCAAGGGATAGAGGAAAAGGATCAAAAGCAACATGTGTATGCCTATGTTGTAGATTTGAGGTATGAGGTACAAAAGCAGGTCATGCTGGATATCCTCTGCAAGTGACTTGCCTCCTGATAACATCAAGGTGTGATCATAATGGAATGCTGTCCATTTACCTGGATGAGCACAACTCCAAAAAGACTCGAAGCTTGATTGGCATCACATTCACCACCTTAAATTTTATTGTTCCACTACTGGTGTACTGTGGCTGCAGTATGTATTTACAAAATGCATTACAGTTATTTGCCTAGAGTACACTGATGGCATCTCCCAAGCTGCAACCTTTACCACCAAAAAGGACAAGGGCAACAGGCACATGGGAATACTACCACTTGCAGGTTCTCCTCCAAGTTGCACTCTTTGCTGACGTGGAAATATATTGTTCCTTCACTGTGTTTCCTGGAACTTCATACCCAACAGCATTGTGGGAATACCTTAACCAGCAGAATTGCAGCTGTTCAAGGAGGTGGCTCACTGCCATCTTTCCAAAGATAACTAGGGATGGGCAATAAATGCCGCTTTTGCCAGTGAACTCCACAACCTGAAAAATTGATGAATAACGAGAAAACTGGCTCAGTGTAGTGAAATTATTGGAAATTAAAGGTTTATGTGAAATATGAATTATTTAAGAAGTAATTCTGGAAGCTTCTGGAATAAAGAGAAAGCAATATGGCATTGGGACAATTAAAAGATTTTGTTAGTTAATTTGGAATTTGTGCTGTTAGGACATGCAAGAAGAAGAAATGCTTGCGATGCTTCCACCTCCAAGTCCCTCACAAGTCAGAGCAATTGATGCTGCCATTAACAAGATTGTTCAGGAGGATGGCCTAACTGAAGATGATGTGAAAAAAAGGCATGAAATTACGAGAAAAATGGAAACTGTTCTGCAGCATTTATTGCCAGGTACAGTATTATTTTTCTAATGTATTGTTTTTAGCTTTGCTACAAATTGTTGGCTGGATGGGGCTTTTTTGTTATATAGGCGAGAGAAAATGGGGAAACCAGAGACCAGTCAACCTGACATTGATTCCGAGGATGGCGGGTTTGTGATATAAGGAGAAATTAATTAGGCTAACTTTACATTCTCTTAGGTAGAGAAGATTTGAGAGGTGATCTCAAAATAAGTGGTTGGCCATTCAAGACAGATGAGAAGCAATTTCTGCATTGGGCTTGTGAATCTTTAAAATTCACTACCAAAGAGGGCTGTTTGGAAGCATAGTCACTGAGCATATATTAAAGAAAGAGGTCAATAGATTTTTACATATTAATGGGATCGAGGAATATGTGATTAATGCAGGAAAATGGCCCACATTCTCAGTGAATGTGGAGTAGACAGAAGGCTGCCTTAATTCAGTTCTACATTACTTTTTCAAGTGTACTATAAAATCCTTTTCTTTAGAAATATTCTATAGTGTTGGTTTTATTTCATGTTATAATATTGCTTTAAGTCAACATGTTTTTATATATATTAAAAAATATAAATATATAATATTTATATATTGGTGTTTCTTTTTTTTATTATCCAGACTGCTCACTTAGACTGTATGGGTCCTCATGTACTGGATTTGGCTTTAGGGATTCTGACCTTAACATTGATATTCAGTTTCCAGCTCATGTAAGTTATTATAGATTAAATTTAAAAAAACTTTGCATATCAGTTATGTATACATTAAAGTTTTAAGTAAACTATTACAGTTGGTACAATAAAGTTGATTAGAAGTATCTTTGTTAGTTAATCCTCTGAATACCAAATTCTTCATTTGAAAACATGCACCAAATTTCTGATCTGCACTTCATCTGATATCTTTTGTGAATTCTTATTACTCTAAGGCAGGATTGCCTTGCCACCAAAACATGGGCTTCTCATCTCTTACAGATTCTAATAGCATAGATGTGTTTAATAGTTAGCCGGGACTGGGTTCTTTCTCCCTCATGCCTGTTAGCTTTGTGTCTGCCATTTTGAAACCACTCGCTCCTGCCCCATGCTCCCAGTGATAATGTCAGATTTATTTAATCTCCCTTAAAAACAGTCCTGCCAGGATTCTAACTGGGTCAAGTAACTAAATTAACCTAAATATCAACAAAAAAAGATGTGACCTGTTGGAATTTTGGAATAAAATTTTAAAAATTTAGTAGTTCAGTTTTGATCAATTCACCATATATGACTGCATTTAATATATAATCATAAATGCATGGAGCAGGTATATCAGAAAGCAGGCAAACTGCCTGACCTTTTTGAAAATTGGTGTAAAGCTTAAAATCTTTTTAATGATGTAAACAAGGTGTTTTATTTGAAAGCAGTATAAATAAAGAACTTGATTTCGTTAGTTAGCATTTCTCTTTTTTTTGTTCCTCAGATGAACCAACCAGATGTGCTGTTGCTAGTTCAGGAAAGCCTTAAGAATAGCAGTAAGTTTTTCAAATTATATGGGAACGCTGTTTTTCACGCATAATTAGCCTATCCTGACTTTAAGAAATAACTCCTTATTTAGAATGGTGTTGCATATAATAGAATAATAGTTATTGTGCAGCTAGTTTGCATCTCAATTTTTGAATTGTTTTTACTCATACTTTGCCTTGTAATTAAAGCAGACATTGCCTTGCCCTCTTAAGAGAACGTGCACAAATTATGATGCTCAATATGGTTGGATGCTGATGCAACTAACAGAATTGCTGCCATGCAGCACTGATGACACAGGTTCAGTCCAGACCTACGGTGCTGTGTGTTTGAGGTTCACCCTTGTCACCATGTGGGTTTTCTACCAAATCCCAAAATTATGCAGGTTGATAGATTAACAAGTCACTGTAAATTGCCCTATTGTGCAGATGAATGGTGGAATCTGTGATCTGAGTTATGGGAATATGGGGAGAATAAAATGGATTAACATTGGATTAACATTAAAAATGGGTGAATGATGGTCAGTGTACACTCAGTGGGCCAAAGGGCCTGCTTCTGTGCTGTATCTCTAATATGAGTCAAAATGACCATGTAGGGATGTAAAGTTTTTTTTAAACTAATATCATCGACAGATTTAAAAATTGATCATTTTTCATAATATTTTTGTCCTTTTCAGCTTAGGATGTTATAGGTCAAAACTAGAAGAGCCTAGGCAGAAATCTCAATGGTCACAACCAGGCCCATTTTTACAAAAAGTAAAATTAATCATTAGTGTTCCAGTAAATCAAAATAGGGCCTCTTCAAAACTTTGTAGATGATTGTTGACCATTGAAAGTGAGTCACCACATCTATACATTGACTACATACTAGTTATGCTTAATGTTCTGCCAGATATAAGGATTTGTAATTGGGCCTGAGAA
>JARFYF010000104.1:70953324-70967884 GCA_030265395.1 Rhina ancylostomus
CATGCTGTAAAAATATTTTCCATCAGTTTCTTTACTTTGGTTGTGTACTATGGTACTTGTAATATTTAAGCATAAACTTCAGATCTTGTTCTGGATTATATTTCCTCACATTTTCAACATCTGACAAATGTTGCAAAAGAATTAAGAGACATCGTAGATTGAAATGTCTTGTGTTTGTACTTCCTGTAGCTTTCCTGGAGTTTTTAGAATTTATTAGGATGTCTGAAAGCTGACTATTCAGAAATAAAACTTAATTGTGAACAGAGTTACCCTGAAATCAATGCAGTGCTCTTTCCAAAGAAACTACTGTGCTGGTATTGAGATTCACCATGGACAGTCTTAATCGCGTGTTCTTGAGTTAGATGTACTGTTAATAGATTCACAAGTTTATAAACAAGAATTAGATGAGGACATGTGCAACATCAAGATTTTCCTAAATGGAATTATTTTTCAAATAAAACAAAACAACTTGCCTAAAGTACTTGTAATACTTAACTGGAACAATTGGGTTCTCCAAGTTCTATGATTTCACTGGTATTACACATCTCCAGCCCACATCTGTCAAAACCGGTATGAAATACTTTGGGATTGTGCAGGTAGTGTTACAACCCACACAGCTCCAGCAACTTGGGTTCAGTCACATCAGATATGGATGAGGGTTTCAACCAAATTGGGGTGGAGAGGATAAATGTTCAGAAGCTCAACTCCTTGTCAAATGGGGCAGCAACATTGCAAATAAAGGCGCAGACAATGGTCAGGAGGAGTGATAAAGTCGATGACTATGGAGCAAAGTTTGTGTCATAACCAAAAGCATTGGCTCCTGCCTCCACATTTCATTGAAGGAAAACTTTGCTCAGTTAGTACAAAGCAAGGCAGGGAAGGGGTGGCAGTTGAGTATAGCTGGGACTTGGTTGGATATTCAGATGATACTACTGGGGGCAATATGGATACCAAATAAGGTTGAGTTAAAAATCAATTCTGGGGAACAGTGGTATTCCAGAGGTAACTCTGTTGTACTGTATACAAAAGGAGGGCTGTATGTCTATTTAAATTTTTCCCATGATACTTGTACATTGCTATTAATTTTTCTCTTCTAGGTGTTCGAATATTCATTGAAAAGAAAGCACAATTGACACTTCTAGGAACAGAAATGGACTATTCTGAAAATAAGCTTGCAAGTGAATTTGTCTTTCACAATCCCAACATCAAAGGAACCTGTGGCTGTGGAGAAAGTTTTCATGTTTAACAGAAACCAACAATGTATCTTGAACACTATTGTGGGCATTGTCGTGTGGTGAGGCACTGATATCCCATTTTAGGCCATTGAGTGTAGCTGAATCTTTATTTTAATTTCATGGGAGAAGAAACTGAATTGCATCCCTGTTGGTATTTAGCCACTAACAATGGATCTTTCTCCCGATGGGAAATTTTGCACAGGAATTGATTGTGTTGAATAAGATGCTTATTTTTTTCTGTTCAATTGTCAAGCAGTGGATAATGCTAAGTTTATAAATTGTGAACGTGTGCCTGGATTGGATAAATACAACTGCTTCTCATTTGAAAAAATTCTTGCATTTGGTGTTTTCAAATACAAAGTGTCAAAGTCAGATTTTTGGAAACATAGAATTGGTTTATCATTTCAGTTTTATTGATGTTGGATTCTGAATTATTTACAGGCTGCCACTAGCACCACTTTGCTATTTAGCTTTCAAGCTCCACAAAGTCAATTTATTTTTTTAAAAAAAGGAGCTTTTTTGGTGACAAAGCCTAAAGTTCAACTGTTTTTTTTTGGGATATTGCTACAAAAGTCTCTGGACTGTTAAAGCCAGTTGGGGATTTTGTTCTCCACTACCAACTACTAAAAATGTGCATGAAGAAAAAGTTGACATTGGAATCCAAATGGAGTATCTATGTTACACCCTGCCTGCATGACATCACCACCAAAACGAAATGCAAGATTGTTCCTAGAAGATGTCAGAATTGTTCAGAACCAAACCATTTCAGTTTCTTTTAATCAGGTAAAAATACACTTGAGATGTAGATGATGCAGTAAGACTAGCTGCTTGGTTATTTATACCTCATGACCAAGAAGGTCATAAATTGTGTTCTCCCAAGTACAAGACTCTAAATCCATGGGGATTTGCAATGTATTTTCTCTTTAATACATCAAGAATCTAGGTGCACAGCTTTTAATTGCTGCTTGGCTCTAGTGTAGCTGTAGCTTGAATATTAAGTATTGAGCTAATTTTAAATATTTAGATATACTTACAATAACTACGTGTATAAAGTGTATTTTAAGAGTTAGAGATTTAATCATTTTGTACTTTCATGTGCACATTATAATTTTTGGTCTGAGTTTCTGTACTGTGTTGATTCAGATTTTCTTATTACTTACCAATTTGCATTTTCTTAAATGCAAGTCTTGTGTTGGAATCATTGTGTATGTGTAGCATCTCAAGTTTAATGAAGATCTACCTGACTGATGGGGTGGGAGGAAATTGTTGGTACACTAAAACAAATTTTCCATTAATTTGGGTTATATTGTTGGATGTGTGCTCATAATATGGAACTCATCGGTTAAGTTGCTACTAACTCATAACATATAATATTTAATGTTTTGATTGTTGCAACTGGCCCATTTACATTGCAGAATAGATTCTGTAACATCATAAATTAGTTTCTGTTTTAAAGGGTTTTTCATGTGAATTTTGTTTATGGCTCCTGGCCTTTTCCTTATTGGAAAGATCTGTCGAGGTAAGATTATTTTTGTGGACTGAGTATGCAATCTGATTTCAGATAGAAAGGTAGCCAGTGGTAATTATTTATGTCGCCGGACATGCACAAGTAATAGAGGTATCTCTCTGCAGCATGATATTCCCTGCATGCAGAAAGTAACACCTGATGTAGCAGCTGAACCATAACCTGGAACTGAGAAACCCGAAGGCTGATTAGAAATCATATTGAAATTGCCAACATTCATTTTCTCAGGTGGTGCCTCGGAATTGACTGATTAGAAATCATATTGAAATTGCCAACATTCATTTTCTCAGGTGGTGCCTCGGAATTGAGGATGACTAACTTCCACTCAGTTCTTTGGGTTCTGGAGTGGCTGATAAAGCCATTGATAAAAGACAGGAGGTGCTTTCGCGGGGTGGGGGGGGGAGAAACAGAACAGATCGAGTGGTATTTTGAGTTGGTGTACAGATTCCACCATTTATACTGATGCATGGACTTAGTGGTCTCAGTGCCATTAAGAATACTCCTTCTGACCTTTGAGTGGTCATGGTGGGCCAGGGATTCCCAGGAGTCAGTGAAGTTATTGCATATTTTTCCAAGGAAGTTTTGAGGATATGCTTCAGTGCATTCCTCTATACTCCTGGTAATCTGTTCCTTTGCTAGAGATTTCTCCTTAGGAATCTGGTGTCAAGCATGTAAGTGATTATAACCTGCGCAATAGAGGTGACTAAGTGTAATTAACTATCTCAATAAGCTATTTGAATACCTTCAGTGAGGTACTGGATCAGCCAGAAATTCCAGGACTAAGCAAAAATGTTTATAAAGTATATATGTAGAAATAGTTGATCCAAACACCACCACAAAACTTTTATGAATTGTCAAAAGTCAAGTTTGAGATTGATATCATGAACAAACTGCTACTATCAATCCCAAAATATGCTGGTGTCACCAAAATGGTCGGCAGAGTGTACAGGTTAGTAAAACAGGAGATAATACTGGAAGCAGATCAATACAGAACTTTAATAAAGTGATCTATAATATAAGTATGTAGTATAGAGGAGGTAAAAGACCCAAACTCATAAAATCATAGAAATCATAGCATGAAACCATTTGGCTATTTACAGCTGGCCCAGTGCTTTGGAAGGAACAGTCTGCAGGAATGACCCTGAGCTCTGATTGCATGCCAGTTTAATTCACCATCCCAATCTGACCTTTCTGTCTGTAGTTTCCTGCACTTTTACATCAAGATCCATTGCAAGCTTAAGGAACAATACCTTGTTTTCTATTTTGACACATTGCAGCCTTCAGAACTCTACTGAATTTTCCAACTTTAGATAATTCACTCTCTGTCTGTATCATGGCTGTCCATTTCTCTTTCTGTTTGCTATAGTCTGGCCTGTTGGGCATGTCCCACAGCCTTGCCATTAGCAACACAACACAGACAAAGAATCATTTAACTACCACAATAACTCATTTGGTCTTGCCAAAAAGATTTTCCATTTGTTCTACCCATCCTTCCCCCGACTTTCTCTGCTTGTGAAAACTGTTCTCTCCCAGGTCTGACGGGGTCCCAGACCTGAATCCTGAACTGTTTCTCAATTCACAAATGTTGTCTGACCTGTTGAATATTTCCAGTATTTTCTATTTTTGCTTTCAAACTGCCAGCATCTGTAGTTTTTTATTTTTATTTACTGAGATGTGCAATGGATAGAATGCCCTCTGTGGGCTGAATGACCTCATTCAATATTGTACAAAGTGTGAGATTTTCTTTTAAAAGCCTTCATCAAAATTGATTTTTTACTTTATTTTACAGTTAAATTGGAGGATTGGAAGTCTGGAAAATTGTTTATAACTTTGTTATTAATGACATACAATGTAACGTGTTTTCTGAAAGGTACTGAAACCAACTTACAAATTAAAAGATAGACACATTGTGAAATGCTAATGAGGAAATCTATTTAATACATTTACAATAAGGCAACATTCTTCTAAATCTGATCCTTTGGGGAAAAAAATGTTTTCATTTTCTTGGAAGTCCGTCTCATCCTCACTAGATCAACTATTCACCTCAGTGTCTCCTCAAGCCCCTCAATTATAGCCTCCACTTTTCCCTCTTTTTGCTCCATAATCTGAACCGAATAAAAAGAGGTGATAAAGTTGGAATACAGACAGACTATAAGTATTTAAATGTAGGCCTTTATGGCAGTTTTTTTTTATAAAGTTAATTTTTGGAGATGACTAATTTTGGAGATGAACCACTTGGCAAACTTACATCCAAGTATTAAAAATCTTTATTAACCTCTTAGTCCTTTGTGAACTTACTTTTGTGAACAAGGAGTTTAATTTGTGTGGAAAATTAATGTTTTGCTATTATTTCACATGGATGTTTTGAATTTCAATAAAAATGGTTTTGGTGATGATAAGGAAGCCATACAAAGTGGAATATTGAAATGTTTTCAGTGTTATTTTACATAAAATGAAGTAGCTTTATCTTCTTCTGAAATAAAGACTAGAGAGAACATAAAAGTTCCATTGATTTTCTTCACATTAAAATTTATTGATTGCCGTTAAGAAATTATCTGACATACAAATGTAATTTAAACTTGAACAAATTAAAAATAGTTCACTAAGGAAGATAGAAAAGCTGATGTTTACAATTTCACAGGTAGAATTATTTCTAGTACATGGAAAATCAGCGAGTACAATTGCCTATTTTCAGAACAATGAATAGAATTCAGTTGTATAAAATTACATCAATACCTGAAATTTTTATTGTAAATAGCAATGCTCCATTTTAATCATTTTATCAGAAAGGAGATCCTCACCTGTGAAAGTATTCTGGTTATCCACAGATAACTTGAATCGGCATAGGTTGAATGCATTTATAACTTCTTCCCACAACTAGAGCAGAACCATAAATATGGATGCAAAAAATACAGACTGGTTAGCAGATCAGTACAGGATCAGGCCCTCACGACTTTGTGCTGAACTACTTAGGTTAATGATACCTAATTAAACTAAACCCTTCTGCCTGCACATGGTCCATATCCCCCTATCTGCATATTTATGTGCCTACCTAAGAGCCTGTTAAACACCTCTATTGTGTCTACCTCCACCAGATATGGCAGTGCATTCCAGGCAGCCACCTCTCCTTTGAGCTTGCCCTGCACATCTCCTTCGAACTTTCCACCTCTCCCCTTAAATATGTGCCCTCTAGTATTAGACATTTTGACCCTGGGAAAAAGATACCAGCTGTCTATCTGTGCCTCAGTCTTACAAACTTCTCAGGTCTCTCTTCAGCCTCTGCTGCTCCAGAGAAAACAACCCAACTTTGTACAAACTCTCCCTATAGCACGTGCCCTGTAATCCAGGCAGCATCTTGGTAAACATCTTCTGCACCCTCTCCAAAGCCTCCAGATCCTTCCTATAATGGGGTGACTGGTATTGAATGCAATACTTCTGATGCGGCCTAACCAGAGTTTTATAAAGCTGCAATATGTCATAGGAAAAATGTTACAAAAAATATTACAGCATGTTATGTAGGAAAATTCAAGATAATCATGCAAAGTCAACAGCACTCTGAACAATTTATAGAAGTTATAAATCAGACTGAATACTTTCCTGTAATCCAGTCTTATGGCCCTTGCTTAGCTAAACGTTTCCATGAACTCAGTACAAATTATTAGAATCCAGAATAAATAAAGATTACCTTCTAATTTAAGAAATACCTTTTGTGAATAATGCTCACCTTCAATCCTTTCTTATCTATTTAGATGCTATTAAAAGTGTGTCCTGAATTCCAGCAACTTGGAAGTAGCCAGATCCTGCTCTTCCGTAGAGGATGATTGAGTTGCCCTGGACTTCCAATATCATAACTTGCCAGGAGAATCTGACTGAGTGGTAGTAGGGGACTGCTAGGTGATTGAGAGAGTAGTATCAGGGTAGAAATGATGTAATCTTGGAGAAAACAACTGGTACTCTCTCCAGTAGTCAAAATCTTTCTGGAGGAACAGAATACTCCCATGGCACTAAGAAAACTATGCAGGTGTATGTGATGTTCTGCATATCCCCATCAACACTGGGCTTTGCAAACAAGGTGCTGTCGGTCTGAACTTCCATTGAAATAGAGCTATTATCACGATGTATGCTATGAAATGTTCGTTGGTATCCACAGCTGGCTCTGTTTCACAGAATAGATTCCATGCTAAAAGCTTGATAGTTTGGAGTTTGATAATTACAACCCCTCAGCCACCAAGTGCAAGCTTGCAACAAGCTTACCAAATGCACCTAGCATGGCTTGGGTAATGTCCATAAGCTTTCTTTAATGGCACATGCCTTCAGAGTGACAAAGAAATGAGTAAACAAAAGGAGATTATGACGTGATGAAAAAATGTAACCTCGTGCACTGTTGAGACAATTAATAATTGAATCCATGCAAGGTCTCATTTGAAATGCATGAGGAAATGTCAAAATCAAAGTACTGACAACCATTGGTTGTGAATTGTTCTGGCGAAGGGTCTTTGACCTGAAACGTTAATTCTGTTTCTCTTCCCACAAATGTGGCCCTGACTCGCTAGGTATTTCTGTTTTTAGATTTCCAGCATCTGCAGTTTATTTTTATTTTTAGGATATGGGGGTAATGTGTGGTGTGAAGCTGCTGGTGAGAGGAGAAAGTAATTCAGGAAAAGGAATGGGATTCAACCTCTGAGGTAATTAAACAGCTCTTGGCTTATGTATCCGTAGAATCTAAGCTCCTTAAATTCAACTCTGTACTGGCATCGCCCGAGTGCCAATGGAGGTATTCACCAGAGAGTTCTGTCATGCAACTACCCTCCATATTAAATTGATCTTCCAGTGCTACCTTCAAGCATTTGTATGCCTTCTGTGGATCACCTTCAGCCAATTCTGTTGTACCTTTCTAAATATTTTTTGTTGATTCAGTTGGGATAGACCTTTTTAAAGTGACATCAGAGCTGAAGGGTGGCCAAATGTCAGTGCTTTGATTTTGACATTTTCTCCATGAATCCTTTCAAACAAGACCTTGCATGGCTTCAATTATTGAGTACAATTACAAAACATCATTTTACTTGCCAATCTTTGCACCATCCTGCTCTTTTGTGCTCATTGTATTTATTATTACCATAGCATAGCAGTTAGCATAATGCTATTACAGCGCCAGTGACCCGGGTTCAATTTCGGCTGCTGTCTGTAAGGAGTTGTGTGTTCTCCCCTTGTCTGCATGGGTTTCCTCTGGGTGCTCTGGTTTCTTCCCACATTCCAAAGATGTATGGGTTAGGAGCTGTGGGCATGCTATGTTGGCGCCAGAAGTGTGGCGACACTTGCGGGCTGCCCCCATTCGACGCAAAAGATGCATTTCACGGTGTGCTTCGATGTACATGTGACTAATAAAGATATCTATATTGTTTATGAGCTTCACTCCAACAAAGAATTTCATTGCACCCTGGTGTACGTGACAATAAACTAATATAATCAATCTAAAAGGTTTATTGAGTAAAAAAAACCTTTAATTTTTACCATTTCTAATTATTCCAGTTTAATTTGTCTATATTAAAAATACGACCAATTGTAACTGCTTTCATTGAATTTTACGAGGTTGCACGTTTTGCAAATTGAATCGTTCTTGTGCAGTCTCTAACGAGAGGAGTTTCGGCCAAACGCCTAAATTATTTTTACCACTGAAATTGAATAGTTTCCATCGAATGAATCTATGAACTGCATAGGTCTATTCATAGCCCATCTACATCGATAGAGGAAATATAAATGAATAGGTAACAGCAAGCTACGACCCCATCAGAAATGCCTTCTGTAACAGACAACAATCGGGTCGGCCTTGGTCGGCGAGGGCAGACTCCAGGGAGTGAATAGCTCGGTTATGGTGACAACAGGTATTTGTGATGGGAATGGTGACGTTGATCGGAACCAATAGCTTGCGAGATGTCTCCTTGTCCACGCCTCGTTTATTGTCTATCTGGAGGAAGGGACGAAGAGAGGCGGGTAAGACGGGAACTTTTGGCAGCATGCCTGTGTTGTAAAATGGTGTGTCAAAGAATATGGTTTTCCTCTTGCGCCTGAATGTTGCGCGTTGCTTTTTATCTTTCACTGGTGTATCTTGCTATAAGAAGAGTTAAAAGTCTTTCTGCGCGCCTCTTTACATGCCTCTCCAATTCATCTTCTGTTTTCAGAATGTTTACACGTTCCAACTCAATAAAGATCCACTGGGAGAGCAGATTTTAATAATCCTCAAAATTCAAATTTAAAGCAAATCGCGTGGTATTAGCTTGAGGGGAGAGATCGACGTATTATACTTGTATAAAGTTTCTAACCGCCAGAGAGCCATAGAATCAATGCCATTGTTCTCTCATCTGGTACTGAGGGATTGACATATTGGCAGATGGAAGCCCCCGGCTTACACAAGGGTTCAGTTCCTGCCCATAAACTGGTGCTTTTGTTTCACTGGGGTCCATTAGCATGAACATTTATTGTCTTCCTCTGTGTCCTTACAATGGTACAGAAACCAGAATGTCCCACATCCATTGGCTAGTTTCAATGGCCTTAAAGTATCATTGGAATAGAACATAGAACAGTACAGCATGGGACAGGCCATTCGGCCCACACTTGTGCCGATGTTGATGCTGATTTATACTAAATGTCCTCTTCCTGTGTATCATCTGTTTCTCTCCATTGCCTTCATATTCATGCGTCTATTTAAAAGCCTCTTAAACACCACCAAACTGCCGTCTTCCACTGTTACCACTGGTAACCTATTCCAGGCACCTACCACTCTCTGCATATAAAAACTTGCCCCCTCTCCCTTTAAAAGCATGTCCTCTGGTGTTTGACATTTCTACTGTGGGGAAAGGATTCTGTTTACTGTATTTATGCCTCTCATAATTTAAAAAAAACCTCTATCAGTTCTCCCCTCAGCCTCCGATGCCCTAGGGAGAACCACCCAAGTTTGTCTAACCTTTCCTTATAGCTCATACCCTCCAATTGAGGCAAACCTCTTCTGCACCCTTTCCACAGTCTCCACATCCTTCCTATAATGAGGTGACTATAATATAACTGCATGCAATACTCCAATTGTGGTCTGACTGAAGTTTTATATAGCTCCAGCATGACTTCCTTACTCTTATACTCAACAGCCCTACCAATGAAGGCAAGAGTGCCAAACGTCTTCTTTACCACTTTCAGTGAACTATGGACCTGGACCTCAACATCAATGCTATTAAGGGGCCTACCATTAACTGTATGCTTTTGCCTTTCATTTGACCTCCCAAAGTGCAACACCTCATACTTGCCCATATTAAGCTCCATCTACTACTTCTCTGCCCATATCTGTAACTGATCTACATCCCATTGTATATTTTGATAGTCCTTACAACTGTTCACAACTCCACCAATCTTGGAGTCATATGCAAATTTGCTAATCCACCCATCTACATTTTAATCCAAACCATTGATATATATCACAGTCAAGAGGTCCCAGGACCAATCCTTGGTGTAAATGCTTGTAGGAATTCTATTCCAGCACCTGAATGGCACTGAAGTGGATGAGGGAGTGGTGGTCATTTTGGACGTTTGTGCTCTCAGTGAAAACTGCCACTGTGGACCTCAGACATTACATACTGGGTGTTGTAGACTTTTCTGGCCAGAGGGGTGTTACCGGTTCTCCTTTTCTGACACCAGCCCAATGAGGGCAACCAGCCGCAGGCTCCATCAGACCAATATTTAGGGAGGGAACAAAATAAACTGATCTGGTAGGTGGGGCTTGAAGAGAAGATCAGGAGGAATCAATAGTTTTCCTGGGAAGAGGACAATTTCTTGGGGGATCAGGCATGAGAAAGGGGACATCTGGCCTCAGACTGGTGAGTCAGTGGCAAGCAAGGGTTTCATCAGTGTTGGGGATAGTAGTTGTTTAGTATTTGGCATTGGGATAGGATTGCCTAAGTATGTAGGTCAGTAATTTACTTATCTTGCAGGCTTTGCAGTTCAAATGCTATACAGCTAGGAACACGCTGTCCCTAAGGATATGATCCAAGTTCCTTTCAATGCTTGAAAAGGAGCTTTGCATGGAGAAAGCAGAAATCACCTCAAGGCTGCAAGAATGACTTGGGCTCAGAAGTGATGCAAAGCACTCAGACATGTTTCTCTTAATCATCTTTCACACTGGAGAAAATCAAGTTTTCAATTACATAACATTGAACAAAGAAACAAGGTGTAATTCAATTTCATGCCAAACTTTTCCAAGACTTATCCCATGCAATGCTAAATGTTGGAGTGTATAGCTAAGTAATCAGGCAATCCAAATATATCTGGCATTTTATAGGTAAAATCCACTCTAGGATTTATCTCTGTTGTTTTCATATAGCTGTAAAAAATAGTTAATAATGGATACTTTTTCTTGGGAGGTGACTGCTGTGGACTTTTTTGTTATAACTTTCCTTTTCAGTGGCATTTACAGGCTTCTGTCTTGTTTACGGTTTATTATTAATGATGTTCATTGGTGTGAACATATCACTTGGGGTGGATGAATGATAATTGAGATTGCACAACTTGCTGGTGAAAGTCTGAATGTAATGAACAGCAGAATTTAAAAAAACATTTCCATTTATATATTTAAAAAATCATTTTAAAATGGCTAAAGGTTTGTCCAGCGAGGCAGCTTAATGAACTTGTGTAACTGGACAACTGTTAAGATTTCCTTCCTACAATTCTATTAACCTAAATTTGCTTTTAGTAGATAGCTCCCCATTCCCATCTGCAAACAATATTCCTCATTTTAGGAGTAAAATGGAGAACCTAATGCTGGCAATGTATTAAAGTAGAAATACTTCTACTGAAACCAAATAAACCACCAAGGATGATCAAAGTGCTTTCGGTTTTCTGAAGAATTCTATAAATGTCCAATTTGAAATTGTTCCTCTGTCTTGTGTGGTGCCTCATCTGAAGTTTATTTGCTGAATTGCAAAGTTAATACTCTAAACTTCTGTAGTGCAGAGGAAGCTAGTAAAGCCATTATCAAATCAGAGTAATAATCATCAATTCAAGATATGTGCCAATAATATTTCTCAGTTACTTACTGTTGTATTTAATGCACTTCTAAGCAAGGAATCCAGTTATAAAATGCCCTAAATATTTATGCTTTTCTAGCTTTACCACTTGCATTTCCTTGAGAGATCAAGTAGAGTTAAAAAAATAAATTTATAATTATAATATTTAGTTTTGCTTTATATCTGACCTGAAACCAACAAACTGTAGATGCAGGAGTTTGGAAATCACAAAAAAAAACAAAAATATTGGAAATATTCAGCAGGTTAGGCAGTATCTGTGGAGAGACAAATGTCATTGACCTGAAATGTTGACTTTCTTTTCACAGATACCACCTGAGTGTCTCCAGTGTTCTCTCTTTTTTTACTTGTGTCATATATATTGGTTTTAGTGTACTTTTCTTTAGGAAGTCATGATGTCTGAAAAGCTGGGTTAAAGAGATTATTTGTATGTTCAACATTTGCTACACCTTTTGTTTATCTTGAACAAATAGAGTGCTTTTATTTTATGATATTCATTTTACAAATCTTTATTCTGAATTTTCTGTTGAGCTGATAGAGAAGCAGTAAGTAAGAACGCTGTCCTTTCACCTTGAAGACCTGTACTTGAATCACGGCCAGATGAATGGAATAAAAGTCCAATTTCTCTTCCTGGCAGCTGCTAAGAGTGCTCAGTGAAATGACTTGGAGTGGATTGATTGTAGTTTTCAGCAGCTGAAAATTCACAGGGCAGATGTGCCCTCAGAATTTGCAAGAGGCTGATGAAATGAATTTTAAAAGACCCGCATTTATCTTAAAGCTTGTTTGATTTTACATGATGCCTTAAAATACAAGCTTTGACCTGAGGGACTCGATGAATGGGTTTTGGTTTGCTTTGCCATTTCTGGCACTGTTGTTCCATAGTAAATTGATCCATGATATGCTTATTACATGATAATAGCTTTGTCTGTTCCCTTTTCAGAAAAGTAGCCTACATAATGGCTCAATTAAATAATGATAATATCTAATTTGTCATGTGCAGTGTAGCTGATGAATTTGAATATTGCGTATGTTGGGACTCAGAATATAGCCACATATCTTTGCCAAACTCCAAATGGCACTAAAGTATTGCTTAAAGTATTAAAAGCTTTCATGTTGTTACAGTTCATTAATCTGCGTTTGGTCCAATGTTGAGTGTGTTATTGCACTCATACTTAAGTGAGAAAGTCAGCTCTGCCATTTCTTAAACGTTTCATGTTGTGGCGGTAAACCATAAAGCTATCAGAAAAAAATACACATTTCATCTCGTCATTCAAGTGGATAAGACATCTGTAAACATACCTCAACATGCTATGATGCAAATTTCACAACATATGTCAGTGATAATAAACCTGATTCTGATTCTGAAGTGGTCATTAAAGTGCTGTTGGTGATATAATAGCTCTATCATGTTGCTGTTCTCAACCAATGTTACAAATATTTGTAAGGAAACCTCAATGTAATAAACTGCAACACTGATTACAGTATGTTGCAACTCATATTGGTGTTGCAATGGAGTTTTTAAAGCAGAACCCCTACTTGTAATTTTCCAATACTGTAACAAGATTCTCTTTTGCACCTGTACAGTAAACACAGAAGAATTCACAGATTTAGCCCTTATGAAAAAAGTTACTAGTTAGATTTGTTTTGAACAGGAAAATATTTCAACACATCTAATAAGTAAATTTTATGCAGCATTTACTGATCGAAACTTAATTGAATTTCTAGGAAAAAAGACATTGAGTTTTAAGTTAAAACTGAAAATTTGCAATACTGCAAAAATAGAAAGAGCAGAACTTTAAAAAGGCTGGTTGAGTGATGTCACAACAACCACCTCGCACTCAATGTCAGCAAGACCAAGGAGTTGATTGTGGACTTCAGTAAGGGCAAGTTAGGAGAACACACACCAGTCTTCATTGTGGGGTCAGTGGTGGAAAGAGTGAGTAGCTTCATGTTCCTGGGCATCAACATCTCAGGGGATCTATCTTTGACCCAACACATTGATGCAATCATGAAGGCAGCACACCAGCGGCTCTACATTGTCAGGAGTTTGAGGAGATTTGGTATGTCACCAAAGTCTCCTGCAAATTTCTACAGACATACAGCGGAGAGCATTCTGACTGATTTCATCACCGCCTGGTATGGAGGCTCTAATGCGCAGTATCGAAAGAGGTTGCAGGGTTGTAGACTCAGCCAGCTCCGTCATGGGCACAACCCTCCCTGCCATCGAGGACATCTTCAAGAGCTGGTACCTCAAGAAGGTGGCATCCATCATTAAGGACCCACACCATCCGGGGCATGCCCTCTTCATGTTATCATCGGGGAGGAGGTACAGGAGCTGGAAGACCCACACACAATGTTTCAGGAACAGTTTCTTCCCCTCTGCCATCAGATTTCTGAACGGTCCATGAACACTACCTCATTATTCCTCTTTTGCACTAATTATTTTTTTTTAGCCTTAAATTAAATTTTATTTCTTGCACTGTACTGCTGCAGCAAAACAACAAATTTCACGTCATATGTCAGTGTTATTAAACCTGATTCTGATTCTAATGTCCTACCCTGAAACTTTATTAATACGTTAATAGAACTATCTTCCAGTAGATGGCAGTAAAGACCCAAAATATAAAAGCATTTTCCCAAATGGCCCCAGGATCCAGTACAGGAAAATATAAGATTACTATGCTGAGTGCAGGCACTTAAATGGAACAAACATTTCCCCTCCTCCCCAACCCTCG
>JARFYF010000104.1:70990818-71002815 GCA_030265395.1 Rhina ancylostomus
CCGGAAGGGCCTGTTACCACGCTGCAAATAAATTTTTTTTAAAAAGTAGGTGTTTTCAAAGAATCCCAGATGCTGGCAAATTAGCAGCAACTGTCTTCTGCAAGTAGACAAACTGGAAAAACTGGGTTCTCTAGTTTTTCCAGTTCCATCTGTGCTAAGGAATGATTTGTACTCTGAATTTATTGCGGCAACTGTCCCTCCTCTCTCAATTTGTGTGGAGATTACAGGAGAGCTATTCTACTCAACTCCTGACTTGTAATTGTAATTCTAAATATGTAGAATTGTTTAGTTCTGCCACAGATTTTTGACCTGAAATGTTGACTCTGTTTCTGTTTCGACATATCCTACCTAAGAAAAGTGCTTCCAGCATTTTCTGTTTTTACATAACTTCTGCATTTATCTTTCAGTGCAGTTAATAATTTTCAACCACTTTTGGTCATTGGTTACACATTGTTTAACCATTTGAACAGTCAAGTTCTTTTATCTATTCCTTTCCGGTTACGTCACTAATATTTGTTGATAGTTTCTGAAATGGCATTTTATTTGATCTAATTGGCTGAAAGTGACACGTCATCTAGGTGGAGCATCACCTACAAATATTACTGTATTCCTGGAGTGTCTGGCCTCATTATGCCATTGGCCTAGAATTTAACCGGTGCCACATCCTGTAAAACAGGGATCTAAAAGTATTGTAATTAGTGCGTCACCATTCTGCAGGTACCTTTAAAACAGGCATTTTCTCCTTTTATATATTTAAATAGGTGGGTGAACACCCCTTTGTCAGACCATCTTTGCAAAATTGGGCTTTACTCAGAGTGGCCAGGTAACCCAAATTGTGGTCCATGAATATATTTTAAAATAAACTCACTTGAATGTGGAAACACCATGACAGTCCTGAACGATATTGCTAGCCATTGTTTAATCTCCTCTTGATTTCTGACCACCTGCTCCCAGAACATATGAGGGTTTTTACCAAGGAAACAGTTAATTCATTTTGTCTCGGAGAATTGACATGCTGTTCCTCAGTGCCAGTGATCTAGGTTCAATTCTGACCTCTGCGTCTATGGGGAGTTTGCACATTCTCCCCGTGACTGTGTGGATTTCCCATTTCCTTCCATATTCTAAGGGGATGTGAGTTGGTAGGTTAATTGACCAGATTTAAATTGTACCCAGTGTATAAGTAAGTGGTAGAATCTGGGGGGGAGCTTGATGGGAATGTAGTGAGACTACAAGAAAAATCCCATTCCCCAACTGATTTCTGAGAGTTGGCATAAACATGATGGGCTAAATGGTCTCCTATATTCTATGGAAATATGGGATCGCTTCTGCCTCTTGTTGATACATAATTTAGTATTATTATGGGATATAAAAGAGCATGAATACTCTTTTGTAGCCTACAAGATGCTCAATTTCGAATCTAGCTTCATCTGTATGAAATTTCCAACGGGGACATTGGGTCTTGCCAGTAATTCTTTTTGCTGATAATTGTATCCACAAATTAAAATTTTAAAAACAACTTCTTTTATCATTGCAGAGAAACGACATTGAATGATTTTAGATTTGGCACCATTCAATTATGTTCTGTTCAAATTAATTTTTTTGTTTTCCTTCATTGTACAATAAAAATCCTATTCATGACCAATATTCCTTATGTTATGGTCCCTCACCATTGAGTCTTTTTGAGTTACTTTGACTTCGATTTTTTTTCCCCCTTTGTATCCAGTTTCTACTTTTCACTTAAATATAAATTTTCATCGCAGTTCATGGTACTGGGGTGTGTTGCTGCTGTTATAACTTTGTAGGCATGATACTTTGCTGCAAAAATAAGCAACAGGTGATTAGGCAGCATCTGAAGAGAAAGAAACCGAGTTAATCTTTCATGTTGTTAAGCCTGATTCTTAACTATTTCTTCTCTTCAACTGCTACCTAAGCTGGGTGTGTATTTTCAGGATTTTCTCTATCATAATTCAAGCATCTGCAGTATTTTGGTTTTTAAGTTATCAATGGTAAGTGCTTGAATATAAGAGCATAATAGATTTATATAGCTACTTTCTAATCTTAAAGCTGTCTCAAACTGCACATAGCCAACCAAATTCCTATATCAAGCAACTGTTGCAGTACAGGCAGTCAATTTGAGCATGCATACACTGTTGACTTGAGGTTTGATGTTGGCCAGGTCAGCTGGACATACTGCATTACTTTGAAAACTAAATTTTTTTTTAAATGCCTCTTCCAAACACTTAATTATAAAATATAATTGCAAATATTTGCCTTGTCTTGAAGGTTAAACAGCATAGTGGCACAGTTCAGAGCCCTGCCTTGCAGCTCCAGCAAGCTGAGGTTTGATTCTGAACTTGGGCGCTGTCTTTGTGGAGTTTGCAATTTCTCTCTATGACTGCCTTTATTTCATCCAAATACCAAAGATGTTTAGTTCAGAAGGGTAATTGGCTATTGTAAATTGCCTTTGGTGTAGGCTAAGGGTAGAATTTGGGGTGGAGTTGATGGAAATGTGGGGAGAGTAGAACAGTGTGAATGGTTGTTTGATGTTTCCCTCAGACTCAGTGGGCCAAAGGATCTGCTTCCATATCGTACAACTCTCTGACTTTAGGATTTAAATAGCTGCGGCTACTAGGCCGGGGATGAGTAGCATATGATTCTAGAGCCATGAATAGAATACAAAAGTTGAATAAAATTCCTATTGAACTGTTTGTTTTTCAGCAATTGAGTAACTCAGAAGGTACCTCAACAATGACAATTTGCATTTTTATTGCACCTTTTAACTTTAAAATATTTCAAGGTACTTTGTGAGTGTTTGCAAACATTATTTTCTACCAAGTCATAGAAGATGGTGTCAAGGGCAGATAACAAAAAACTTGGTCAAATAGGTAAGGGAAGAAAGGCTTAAAGAGGGAATTCTAGAACTTGATGTTACAAAGGAAGATAGTTGTGTTAACAATTACATTTAGCAGAACACTAATCTTGGAATTGTAAGGCTGGAGGGAATTACCATGAGTGTGTGGCAAAGCCATGGGAGATTTGAAAATGAGGATGTGAATTTTGAAGATGAGCTGCAGTAGGGTGGAATTGAGGTTCCAGAGGTGGGACAAGATTTTCCAGGTGATAAAATGGATATGGGTTAGAGCTCATCCCAGGGTTGAAGCAAATGTCAGAGTTGTGAATAATTTGCTTGAGACTCCAGTAGTGGCCATGGAGCCAGGTGAATATTATTGGTTAATGGAAAAAAATAACCACGGCAGATATTTAGAAAATTGTCGCCTCTGTTGAGGCAATGAAGAAGTGTGGTTGAAGAAATTTTGATTGGTGAATTGCATTGCTGAGTGTGCCCTCAATTCTTACATTGTCACCTTGTATAGGGTACTCAAGTGGACTTTTCTGTAATACTGAAATTTTAATGTTTTATTGTTAATAACCTCTTGCACATCGTTGTTATACTTTGGAAGTGTGGCCTTTCTTCATAAGTGAACTAAGATATTTGAGAATTTACCACACGTTCGGTATGTTGCAGCTGAGATTGGTTAGCAGACACAAATGTGTTTCAGCAAAACAATCATTTATTCCTTGGACTACTGTGGTTACAGATGGTGCCCTATCATCATGGTTGAGCACAAGTGAAATGACCCATCAACATAATATATGAGAATGTGAAGAATAGAAGAAAGAAAGGAATTTACCATGCACCATTAAATATGGATTAAAAGGGGTTTTGTTTGATTTTTAGTGTCTTTTGCTTTGATTTATGTTTTTTCCTCTTTATTTTGATGTCGGGCAATGTTTATGTTCCTTTCATTTTGACAATAACAGCTGTTGGTTCTGAAGCAGGCAGGACTAAAAATGAAATAACGCAGACTATATACCTAGAACTATTAAGAAGAATGAAAGTTTAAGAAAAGAGAAACTTTAGAACTGCTGTTGTCTGATGTTAGCATTATTTTCTTTCTTTGCAGAAGCACTTGAGATCATACAAGTCGATTAGTATTTTTTATATATATGAAAAACAAAATGTAGATATTGGAAATATGAAACAAAAACAGAAAATGCTGGAAACATTCAGCAGGTCATAACATCTGTGGAAAAAGAAATAGTAAATGTTTCATGTTGAAGAACTAATATTTACTTTTTTTTTGCTGGGCTTGCGTTAGTGTTGGCTGTAGCTCAGTTGGTATCGTTGCTGCAACAGAGTCTGATTTAATTGAGAGTTCAAGTCTGACACCTGTCATTCCAGTACAATACTGATGAAGCAGTGGGGGTGTTCCCTATGGATGAAATTTTAAACTAAGGCTGTGTCTGTCCCATGTGAATGCAATAGATCCCATGGCACTATGTCAAAAGATATAAGCAGATTTCTATCCTATGTCTATAATTATCCCTCAAACAGCAGCCAGAAACACATGATTTGACTAGTATCACATTGTTGGTTGTGGGAGTTTGTTTTGAGCAAATGTGTTTCCCACAATGTGCTTCAAAGGTATTTAACTGGTCGTAAAGCATTTTGCATTTTGAGATTTTCAAATATGCTGAATAAAAGCAAATCTAGTGTTTTCCAAAAGAGTGGTTTACAGTAACGTATGCTGCTTGCTTGTATGGAGTTGAAGAAAATGCTCAGAAGTAGATTTGCTGTCTTGCAGAATGAAGAGGTGTTGAGAACAAAGGGAATGTCTGCGATATGGTGGAGACCAAATTGTCCAGATGATGCAGTTACTTTTGGTGCTCGTTGAGGGAGGGGAAGGAATGCAAGTTAATAATGGGTGATGTACTGAGAGGGGTGTAAATGGACGAAGAGGAATGAGGCAATTTGAAAAAGAAAAATGCTGGAACTATGAGATGCAGAACACAGCAACTGCTGGAAATCAGAAATAAAAGAATGCTGGTAATACCCACAAACTTGTTGTTTCATGTTGAAGAACATGTTTCTGTTTCACATACAGAGTGGCACTGTGGTGCAGCAGGTTCAGTGACCCAGGTTCTTGCCTTCCAGTGATCCTGACTTTCATTGCTGTGTAAAATTTAAATGTTTTCACTGTGATCATATGAATTTCCTCTTAAGTGCTCCAGTTTCCTCCACGTCCCAAAGATATGCTGATTGGTAGGTTAATTGGCTCCTGTAAATATTTGTCCCTGATGTGGGTGCATTGGAGTGGAGTTAATGAGTATGTGAGAGAGGGAATGGGTACAGGGAAATAGTTGGGGGAATGCGATTGACGGGATTGCTTTGACAAACAGCAATAGACTTGATGGGCTGAATGGCAGCTTCCCATGATGTAGAATGAGATCAAAATAAACTTTTTTTTAAATGTTAATTCAAGTAATAAGTAGCATTTCAAATTTCTAATTTTTGACTTTATTTTAAAAAGGATGATCTGAATAAGAACATTACGAGTAGCACAAAGATTATACACACACTACAAGGTAAGTCAATTCTTTGTACATAATAAAATTCAGAATAAGAATATCCCTGATTGTCTCATCATCTAAGAGGAATCTACTGGGAAAGTGCAGTAGTTTGGTTGAAGTTGATGTGAGTGCTGCCTGGCATTTAATTAGTAGTGTTAGGATTTTATGGGTGAAAGGAGCTTTTATTTTTATTTAAGTGCATATACCAATATTTTTGTATGGTGTGTGCTAGATAATTAGTACCAAAGCTAATTAAGTGGGTGTGTACCATAGCGTACTTCTAAATGAGTAAAATTCTGATTTGTCAATGAGCTATCCAGTAAAGATTTTCTTTCAGCCTCTGAGCTGCTTAAAAATTGATAACCCTTTTTAAATTAGTTGTAAAAGGTCTCATACAGATGATCACCACATTCAATGGATGTCTAAGTGAAACGCTTGTAATGCAGTTTGTTACCTGCAGTGGAATCAAAAAGTTGGAAATTTGTGATTCTGCATTTTTATTGGTGAACCTTTACACTTGGGCAAGGGAGGAAGTGTCTGGCTTTGAGTTAATATAAATAACCTTTTCCATCAGAAGAGTTTTGTGTATCAGCATGTTGACAGTTTTAAATCACTGTATATCAGTTGAAGTCCATAATCAAGCAGTCATTGTGCCATCATAAATATTGGATTAAGTTCTGTAGTATTTTGTGATTCTATCTTATTTTCTTAAATTCATGGATATGTGAAAGAATGGGCACCTGTAGGGGGAGAAACATCTGTGAATTATGACTTAGAATAATTTTATGGTTAAGATGGAGCACTTTCAATAATTGTAATAGTTTTGTGTACAGTAAACTTATCACAACAATAACATTGAACTTCTAAGTGCTTTGGGGGAAATTGACTTACAAAAATGCAAATATATGATTTTATGTGCTGCTGTTAAACATCAGATTTAAGTGACATATGACTTCCCTGTTGCCTGCATTTTTGATCTGTTTTCTGCGTTTCACCACAGAACAATTTCAACAATTGCAAATGGGGTATAGCCAATTAAATCAAAAGTTGCAGGAACTGCAGAAAAAGTTAGCCTATGACATGTAAGTATGTAATTTCTCCAGTACAAAAGTTAGCATTTAGACTTTTTATATTGATGTAGCAGAAGCAATAAAAATATTTATGTAACATCTTCGATATGGAAAATCTCCTGAACCTCTCCATCGAAGGCCAAGAGAAAAATTGATTTGTACCTTTTGGTTGTGTTGTTTGCAGCTTTCATGACTTTAGTGCTTGCTGTGTGCTGCATTAAGCAGTCTGGTTATGCATATATAACATGCACAAACTAAGGAAACCATTACAATTTACTTAAAATTGTGGAATAATCCCAAAATCATTGTGTAGAAATGTCAAATATAGCGCAACTTCATAGATGTATTTATCTATTTCTGTCCCTCTTTCCCCACCCCTACCCAAAGTTAAACATTGTGCATATTGTCTTGGAATTATGATGTATGGCCCAATAAATTAGACTTTAATTTCTAAGAGAGAAAATCACTTAAATAGGATTCAGTTACAACAGCTAGTAAAATTGCTGATTTTCTTTTTATTTGACCATTTAGTACTCAGTGCAGTAATCAAATAAATGATCAAAAAGAGTTGTATGAAGAACAGATTAAGGAGCTAAACAAGAGACTTGCTGATGCCACAAAGTCCCAGGCTGGAAACAGAAACACTGAAGCAACTGACCAAACCAAATTACTGGTAAAGACATCATTATTTATCCATGGATTGTATCCTTGCCTATCTAAAAAATTTTGGGGTGAGGGTGTAAATGGTGATTCTTAACTTTTTCTCTCTCCATTTTCCTCAATAAATATATTTAAGTTGGAAACCCGTGTTATTACGTTGTTTGAATTAGATTGGTATATTTAGTATCAAGTGGCCTGTCGAATCTGGAAAAGTGAAAATTAATATATTCCAGTGCCTTTGTGTGTACAAACATTTTTCTTCAGAAGAAAGAAAACTGAGATGCATACAGCAACAAAGTGCAGCGCTGAAATGTGAGGATATTTCAGTTACCCTATGGATTAATTGATGGTGAAAACTATTATTATTATTATTATTATTAAAACATTAGATGCTAAGTGGGACAAGTCTGTGGTCTTCTTTCCTGTATCTTTAGCAGTTAGTTTATTGGTCTCTGCTCTTCATCTTTGGGATTGCAGTATAATGTAAAGCCTGTTGGAAGTCCTGTCTTATATCACTTTTCAGTTAGGGATGCCAAGGACTGCAACTTAGTTCTGATATTAAAGCAATATTCGCAGTGAAAAAGCTTAGAAATATTGACTCTTAGCACTTGAGCAGTTTCCTCATTTTCCTCTGTTGTACTAAGGAGTTTACACTATGGTATTACATGTACCCAACCTTATTAGTATTCCAGCAATTTGGAGCATTTTTTGGAGTTCTTGTGATCTTTTATTAAGCAAGTTAATAACCCTGATGAAAAGTTAATTAATTTCATTCTGCTTCATTATTTAGAATTGAAGAATGCTAAACAAAAATAGCTAAAACCCATGACTTATTGAGATAAAATCTCCGAGACCAGTAGCAGTTTCACTTTTGCCAAGGAAGATGGTGGATGTGAACAGATGAAGAGGGGATAAAAATAAATTAATTAGACTGAATGCACTGAAGATATTGTATTTGCTAAGAATTGACCATTTTAATTATTGTGACTATTACATTGCATCGGTTATTAAGTCCCAACAAATGCAAGAGAAGATTGTGGAAAATACAGGATATTGGGAGGATCATGAGTTATGGCTGGTGTAGCACTGGCTAACTTTCATCACTGATGCTTGTTTGTATTATTGCAACCAGTGCTGTCCAGCCTGGTTGTTGATCATGATGAGTCAGCTGAGAAGTGACATGATAGAGGTATATAAAATTTATAAGAGGCATAGATAGGTTAGATTGCCAGAGTCTGTTCACTGTGGTAGGGGTGTCTAAAACTGGAGGGAATATATTTAAGGTTAGAGGGAGGAGGTTTAACTGGAATGTGAGGGGTAAATTTATCACACAGAGTAGTTGATATCTGGAATAAGTTGCTAGAGGTGGTGGTGGAGACAGAACAGGAACAACATTTAAAAGACATCTACATGGTACTTGAATGAGCAGTGCATAGAGGGATACTTGTGCAGGCAAGTGTGGTTGGTATAGATAGGCATGATGATCGGCTGAGACACAGTGGACTGAAGGGCCTACTTCTATGCTGCACAACTCTGACTCTATGATTAATTGGCTTTTACCCATGCTCACTAAACATCAATGTATGGTTAGAATTGAAATGGGATTGCACCTTAATCTAAACAAATTAACTTGCTTGCTTACATACTCTTATGGAGCCAAGGGTCCTATATTCCATGTAATGGTTTTTCCAACCTGTGTTTGCACAATCAAAAAAATTGTGTGTAGCCAATGGGTCTGTTCCTTGACCTTCTGTAAGTTTTTACTATTTCCTTTGAATAGATTCTCATTTCTTCCATTCAAAATTCATCCATTATTTCTAAAACTTCCATTATGCAAAGATCTTTATTCTTGACGCTGGTGTGTGATTTGCAGAATGCATATGCCTTCATAATATTTCAAAGATTTGTTTAATGAAGAAAAAAATACACCATAAAGTCGTCATATTCAGAAATAGATTGATTTAGAGTAGATAATTGAAATGGCAATACTTAATCACTAGAAAAATTGAGTCTGATAATTGTTTTTTTAAAAATGTAAAACTACAAATTCTCTTCTTGCTCTTCCACTTGCCTATAAAAAGACTTCAGAACAGATAAAATGTGGCAACTGTGAAAGTTGCTGATTTCTATAAATTTGAGTAAATCTCTGATTTGTTTACCGTTAAGCAAAACGAGCACAAGTCAGCAGAAAAGAAAGACATCACTGAACCATCAAATGAAGAACCCCAGTCTCCAAAAGAAAATGATCACACAAACCAGTTAGAAGTTAAAACAAATAAAATTGCTATCTCTACAAAGTCTGCATTGGAACCTGAAAGTAACAAGGTACTCAATACAGGTAAGAATTTTTAGACATGCAGTTCAAATACCCTAATGCTCCAGTTAGAGCTGTAAAATTAAATGTTCAGGTTTTCTTTTGATTTGAAATATGTTGGCTTTAAATGTATTTTAAAATGTTGAGCACAGTGCTTTCTTGAGTGAAACAGTCTCCTGACTTTCAGTCTGTTTCCCTAATTACTTGATCAGTTTAAAACAAAAAAAGTGCCTTTCTCTTAAAACTGCAGGAAAAAAAAATTCTAAAATATATTTTATGATAGAAAGTGCGATTCTTCAGAGTCGTTTGGTCCTTTTTAGTTCATGCTTGTCATGATGGTAAAATGGTAACAGTTTTGATATGTGTCAACTGATCTGCAAATGGGATTTAATTTTTTAAATATTTAATTTAGCAATTCAATTTTTATGTTGCTGTAGTTTATAACTGATTTTTGCAGTTACAAATTGGTATTGGTTTATTATTGTCACTTGTACCGAGGTACAGTGGAAAAACTTGTCTTGCATACCGATCGTCCAGGTCAATTCATTAGACGGTGCAGCTACATTGAGTTAGTGCAAAGTATATTGAGGTAGTACAGGTAAAAACAATAATAGTACAGAGTAAAAGTGTCACAGCTACATAGAAAGTGCAGTGCAGGTAGACAATAAAATGCAGTGTCACAACAAGGTAGATTGTGAGGTCAGAGTTCATCTCATTGTATGAGGGAACCATTCAATAGTCTTATCGCAGTGGGATAGAAACTGTTAAGCCTGGCGGTAGGAGCCCTCAGGCTCCTGTATCTTCTACCTTATGGAAGAGGAGAGAATGACCTGGGTGGGTGGGGTCTTTGATTATGCTAGCTGCTTCACCAAGGCAGCGAGAGGTAAATACAAGGAGGGGAGGCTGCTTTCCATGACGCGCTGGGCTGTGTCCACAAGTTTCCCTTCACCTTGTCTGCAAGTGTTGAAAATTGAGTTAACTTGAGTATGTTTTGCAGGTGCCCTTGAAAATAAGAATGGAACTATTGTTAACAATGAAATACAAAGGATCACAAATCCAGGTTTAGTATAATTATCTATTATGGTACAATATTTTGCATAAATCCTGGGTAGAATTCTGATGAGGAAGTGATCATCTATTAGTTATGTTAAATATGAAACATGGTAATGCCTTTCATGCTGGTCAGGTTCCATTTTAATCAGATGTACTATTTTTGGTATAAGCCTGGCTTTTAACACCATTGCCTTTAATTCAGAAGGCTGTGGATTCAGGCATTCACATAATGTAGGTTAGCACTTTAGTACATACTGAGGGAATACCAAATTGTTACAAATATCATTCTTCAACTGAGATATAAATGAGGGCAGAATTCTTGTGTTAGTAGATGTTGATGACTCCTTCACGGTATTTGAGGCAGAGCAGTACATTTTTGACTTGGCCAAAAATTCCTTCCTTCACCTATCAAATTGCGATCGTTCATTTACTGACATCTTGCAATGCATAAAGATTTTTGATGTGTTGCTTACATAATCTCAATTAAGGTGCAAAAGTCATCTCATTAATTATAAAGTATTTTGAAATAACGTGAAAGAGCAAGATTTTTTTCATCCACTTTATTTGTTACAGTTGGGCTTACAATTTGTCCGAATCTTCTTGGAGAACCTGTAATAGTTTATCTATCTTCCCAGTGTCATCCATTGTATTGTTATCACTTGAGGAGTGCCCATCCTATAAACAAAGCCAGAAAGATCTGTCCAACTTCTGCATGAAATACATAGTGTTCCTTTTGGTGTGATGCTCTTTTCAGTTCTGCCATTCTGAAAAGGAACCTTTCTGTTTGTGGGAAGTAACTAAGGATTTATTCTTTCTAACTAATTTTCCTTGAGTAAACATGACAGAATAAACATTAAAATGTTAATTTACACTGAATTAAGTAAATTGTGCACTATTTAATCCTTTGCGTGTACTCTTGCTGTTAACCTTCTTTGTGTATTTGAATAGTAGATCATTTCAATGGGTAAGTGAGTTTTGAGGAAGATCAGTCTCCATTGGGTTATATGGACAGTTTAAGCAGGGTGGCAGATAGATATGATGCTGCATATTGAGGGGTTTGAGGAGTCCCTTAAGGGGTCTTGTTGCACTCTTTCATGAGACATGGAAAGTAAAATGCTTATGCAGCAAGCAGTTAGGAAAGAAGATTGTTTTTGTTGCAAGGGAGCAGGAGCACTAAAGTAAGGAAATCTCACTGATACTACAAGACTTTGATGAGACCTCATTTGGAACAGTGTGTACAAAAAAAATTGATCCCTGTTCTTGAAGATACTTGCCTTGAGTTGATGCAGTACAAATTCACTGCATTGATTCTTGAGATGGAGCATTTCTATGAGGAGGGTTTAAAATGGGTTTATTTTCAGACGTGTTTAGAAGATTGAAAGAGATACCAGGCTCTGAGGGGGATGAACACAGTAGATGCTGGAAGAATGGTTCCTGTAGTTGGAGAATGTAGAATGGGAGGGTATAAGTCTCAGGATGGGGGGTGGG
>JARFYF010000104.1:71009398-71019934 GCA_030265395.1 Rhina ancylostomus
CCCCACCCCCCCCCCCCCCCCATAGATGCTACTCAATCTGCAAAGTTCTTCCAGCAGATTGTTTGTTGCTCTGATTGCAGCATCTGCAGTCTCTCATCTCTGAGAGTTCTGTACCTGAGGGCACAGTAGCAAAGAGAAAAATTCCACATGCTTTGTATTGGCCACATGGTCTGTACTTGGGTTAAACTCAGGTAGACAAAAATTACTATTTCAAACATGCACAAAATGCAAAAACATCTGGACAGCATCAGGCTGTAAAGATCCAAGGTTGTGTGTTTTTTTTAAAGTGTGTCAAATTTTTTCTCTCAGCCCGCCAGTATGTTGGTGAGGCAATTGTTCATGCAGGGATTTTTAGATTAAACATGTATGATTGATAGTACAAAAAGCTGAGACTCATTTATGCAGTGTAATTGATTACTGTCCAACAAAACTTACAGTTGCTAAGAGTGCCTAAATGCAGGTGGTTTCCACCAGGATTACTAGCCATAGCCAGCTTCATATGGCCCCTAAACTCTGTCAGAGTTGGAGTTCAGTCAATAGTTTGTTTTATTAATCTTGGAAAATCACCTACTGGCCCTTGTCTCATCATAGGTGCTGCTCGAACTGCTGAATTTTTGCAGCAGATTGTTTCTATCTATAGTCATTTTGTTTTTAAAGACAGACATGACTGAGTTTACATCATGTGCAAGAATCTGGCCTAGAATTCACTTCTAAGGCACAACTACCAGTGGCCAAAGTCACATCTATGATTTTTCTGCAATAGTTTCATAGCAAGAGGCTGATAGAGGTGGAAGTGTTATTTTGTCAACATGTGCAGGTACATTAAGGGAGCCATGAATATGACTTTTGTTCGGGTTTCATCTGCTTAAGTTTTGTGATAGGCAGCAAAGAAGCACCACTCACCATATTGATAGCTACCACAGACTGAATATCATTGGGATCACAGCACTGCACTTTAAAGGCTGAATCTGTAAAACACTGCCAGTATGAATGTAGCATGTGTTTGTGCCTCTCCAGAATCCAACAATCTCACTTAGATTCCACAAATAGTCAAAGAGACATCATAAATACAGAAGAGAAAAAAAAAAATCACATCATTTTTGATTTTGACAGGCAAGGAACTGCTCAGAAAAGGACGAGTTGGGATGGATGCAGTCAGTTTCAGATTTTGTACAGCAATTACTCTCTCAGAAAAACTATAATAAGGTTGTTTGACTGAAAGGATTATCAAGGAGAGCTCAATTCTGCATGTGCATGCGACAAGCAGCAAGATTCAGTTCCAGTGATCCAGAGCCCCATAATCTACACTTCACCTACCTCATGAGGGCCACGGTCAACTGTAGTACCTCAACTTTCATACTACCTACACAGAAAATGCTGCAAAACACTCAGCAGATTGGGCAGCATCTGTGGAAAGAGAAACAGTTAAGGTTTCAGGTAAATGACACTTCATCAGAAGGGAGAGGATTTCACCTGAAACCTTACCTCTGTTTCTCTTTCACAGACATTGAATTGCTGAGCGGTTCTAACATTTTAGATTTTCATTTATTTTCCAGTTTCTAATTTCAACCCAGCACAGACCAAGCTCTGGGACTAGCTTTGGTAATAATGATGTTTGAAATTGAAGGGAATTTATTAATTCCAATTAATATTTCTTCTATTTTAGGTATACAACTAATTCTCAATGCATTTATCATAGTTTTGTAAGTACTTACCTTAGATTCTTTCTTGTGGCCTCCTGCAAGCAATTTCATCACAACTATATTAGGTTTTGCAACCTTTAGAATTTTTTTTACCTGAAAAGTGAAATTCCATTAGTCACAGAAAAAAATAATCAAACACAGGAAGGAAAAAAATTAATAAGCACATCCAATAAAAATGGCATAAAGCGTATTGATCATTTGTAGGCCTTTTAAACAAACTCCACAAAATTGAGCCCCTATGATAGCAAAAGATGAAAGCAAGATGAAACAGAACACAAATTATGAGACATTTTTCAGACTCTATAACACATTACTAATTTAGCAGTTAAACATTTTTTTAAAATTCGAAAGCATCAGCACTTCATATTGTAAGTACATTCTACTGTGTCCCATACCTCATTGTCTGGACTTGGGATGTTTTCCAGGATCATCTTGGCCTGCTGGAAGTGCTTACTGGCTGCTATATACAGGTCAGAAGATTGAGGAGGTGGAGTGTATTTGTTTAGGTCAGACATTTCCTATTTGATAGAATTTTAAAATGAAAGTAGTTGAGTAAAATAAATATTTGTTTTATTAATGTTGTTTGTTCACAAAGCTGAACATGAGGCCTAACAATCTCTGAAACAAGATGGGTTAATGAGCATAAACTGAACTAGCAGAACTACATCCTGGACTTAAAGCTCTACAAATAAGGATGAACAAGCTGGGTGACACATACTAATGCCAATTCACTCCACTGCTGGTCTCCACATAGATTCCAGTGGTGGAGCATGATGTTGCTGAAATTTAATTAAATCTCTTTAATCTTCTGCCTGCTAACCCAGAAATTTGAAAAAGAGTTTTTTTTCCCCTGCATTTATTTTACTTTAAAACAAGTAAAATCAAAAAATGCAAGTTATTTTAATTAATGAAAGCAATATTAATTGTTTAGGAATGTGAGTAGATCAGACATTAAAAACTTACAATAACTTATACATGTTGATTGGAGGCAAGGCTCTGCCCCCCCCCCCCACCCCCAGGGGGATTGAGGGGTAGGCAAGTATGAGCAATAGTGCAGAAGATGGCAGAACTCGATTACCTATGTAGTGAATTGAATTCAACCATCACTTGTACACCTCTCCATTCCAGGAATTGCAAATTACAGGAGCAGCAATACCAATAATAATAATAATAATAATAATAATAATAATAATAATAATAAATAATAATAATAAAGAAACTACTGAGCCAAATGAACAAAATTTAAAAAAGGAAAATCTACATAAAACAGTTAACAAACAAAACTGTTTAAAAACTAAATTATATACAGAATATAATATCTTCAATGGTGTATTTTAAATTAAAAACCAAGCCAAATGTTATTATTTCCACAATTAAAAGACAGTCTATGTAGTAATTTATCATGAAACTCTAACAACTCGAGCTACCCACCTTAAACTGTAGGTAGTGCACTGGTGGAGGAGTAAGAACACCATTGAAAGGAGCAAATCTATGTTCATATCGAACTTGTTCACTGTCCAACTCAAATTTTGGCTTTCTCACTTTTCCATCCATATCAAAGGCTATCATCGTCTATAACACCACAACAAGGGGAAAAATAAGTAATTAAGATTCAAAACTGACTGAACATAACCAACGTTTTATACTATGGAAAACAAGGGAATTAAATTACTTTTTATATTAAATTTTATATTATATGCCATAACATTATTTGGTAAACAGGAAGGAGAACTGATAGATCTATGCATTCAGTACCATCATTTTTATCTTGACTGAATAAATCAAATTTTAATTCATAATGCTATATTCCACCAGTGCTTTAAACATTATATACTGATGTATGAAATGTTAAAATGGCCAAGACAATTATCATTTGCTTAGTTACATATGCATTTTACTTTTATTCTACTTTGCCTTCATTCAGAGTTGCCTTTATTTAGTTTCACTTTCACCCATCCACATGTAGTCAGATGCTGTTATCTGCACTATTATTTCATTCTTAGTTCTCTTAATTACTTCATCACCCCTGGTAACTATCTCATGCAGATAAGGGTTGAACAACTTCTTCTGTACTGAGGATAGCTGACTCTTTCTTCCTCTATACTGAAAACAGTCAAATCTCTCTTTCCACCACTCTTAAAAGATTCTATTACCCCCTGTATTGTCAAACATGAAGGAGACATATTTTACTCTAGCTAGCTACAGATTGGGAATATTAAAACCACCACCTTTATTTCCTGTTACAAACTTTATGCACACAGCTCCAATTCCAGCTACCACATGGCTAAATTTGGCTAGTTGATGTCAGTGTCCTTGTCAGATCTTCAGATGACTTCATATTCTTACAACTATAGATTGCCTAATTCCATATAGTGTACCTTGGTTCATACCCCAATCAAGCTACTGGCGAAATCTGTACCTTTGTTCCTACGCCAAGCTAGTTCAGTGCTAATTTGGTCTGTTTAATATCCTTTACCCTCTTTAAACTTTAGCTTATTCAAAAATCTTGTATCCACATCTTATCCTTTCAATCAGCATCTCAATTCTTGCTGTCTTACATTGGTTCTGGCTAGACCAATGCCTCATGATTAAAATTCTTGACCCTGGGTTTAAAAATCACAGAGCCTTGCCTCATCCATTATTTGCAACTTCCTTCAGCTCTCCGAACCATACCAGTGCAGCATTTCTCCAGTTCTGCTTCCTCCCCATCATTGTTGGGCAAGACTTTACCTGGCTCAAATTCCTCTCCCTTCATTCATCTCTTTACCAATTTACTCACACTTTAAAAGCCGCCTTTAGGTCTAAACGTAAGCTGTCCATTTTTGAAAACACTGCTTTCGCAGTTCATTGCCTATTTTTCAGTGCTGCAAGAGCTATATTTCTAAGTTGAACACCTAGAATCAGGTACTGAGGTCTAGGACAGCCTTAAAGTGAGGTTTGGATCGACACCTAGGAGGGAGCAGTGGTGATGCAGAAATGCGAGAATGTCATAGGAGAATTGGGAGGAATTGTTCTCAATTGGGAGACACTGTGCAATGATCCTGGGATATCATAATCTGAAGCTAGTTTAAATTGGGAAATGTACTTAGAATTGTATTTGCTAGCAATATAATTACTCTATTGTTGTAATTAGAATATTTATACAGTCCATCCCTGGATAATGAATGGGTTCCATTTTTACAGATGTCTACAAGTCAATTTTGTCCATCAGTCAGAAAATACACACAAATCACTCTCCAATCCCATAGATGTTGTAGGTAAAGATGAAACATTGGTAATAGTCTAACTGCGAGAAGTGAATTACCAAAAAAAATGGTTAAGTTTGAAGACAGTAAAAGCCAATGACAAAGGAAGAAATGTGCAAGGAAAAACTGAGACTGATTTGGTTTGTTTTCCTCCATCTTGCTTTGATCAGCACATATTCCTGATTGATCTTTCAGGATTGGTTATTTTCACAAGTTCCTTGAAGTTTCCCCAATGACAATATTCTAGATGCTTCACCCTTGCTTTTGATTTAGGTGTTCCCTAACACTTCAGTTGTGATCTGCTGCTGTTTTACTATGAACTAATCAATACAATGACAGAAAATAGATTGACCAGAAGTGCAATATAGATTTAAAGACAGGACAACTCCTAACTTTTAAATTTAGTTCAGTTGACTATACCTTTAAATTTTTCAAATTTTACCATCTTGCAGCCACAATGAAATGACTTAGCTGGCAGTACAAAAAGGGAACAGAAATATACCCTGGAACTTGGAACAATAACATATCACCTTCATTCATTTTACCTTTTGAGGTTCTGTACTGCAGCACTTCATTGTAGTAATTACTGCTGCCACTTAGTGGTAAAATGTGGGTTTGCATACATTGATATTGACTCATGTTTTACTGCCACATCATCCAAACTTATTTCAACTGCTTTCAGTTGGCTGATCTTGGTTGACCTGGGAGTCCTGGAATCAAGCTAAGAGGCCTTGAGTAGCAACAAGGCATGGATTGACACAATAGGAATGATGTATGCAGACCCAAGCATACCTTGCTCCCAAAACTCCCAAGGAGGCCCTGGACCGTCAGCAAAGCCCATCTCCAGCTTTGCTGGCTGTCAAAGCTGTCATAGAGAAATATTTGAAAATATAATAAATAGAATTAAGATTTAAAATGAAAATTAATTTAATTTTTTTAAAAAAAATCACTTAAAAATGTTAAATGGAACAAACCAGAGATAATTAAAGAAGAAAACATTTTCCCTCCAGCCATACAATTCCTATTGAACTGATGATCCAAGAACTGAATCCTGAACATACTGCTGGGAACTTCAGCAAGACCTAGCCCCACTGGTAGGAGCTTAGGAAGTTGCTAGAGCTTGAGCAATAAGTTTGGGACTTCTGCAGCACTGAGTAAACAAAATCCAAACCAATTGTATTAGCCATGTTCCAGCAAGACAGCAGCTTTGCCAAATACTTTACTGGCTCAAGCTGAAAGTTGTCTCTGCTGTTTATATTCTGGGGCATCTGGGCCAACAACCTCAGTGGCAGATGTGCAGGAGCAATTGTCCCGTAAAAGACTATCTTTTGGGCAAGGAGGTTTGGCAGAAATATTTTCCTCTTTGTATCTATATTATTCTTATCCTTTCTAATCTGCGCTTGCAAGACCCTTCTTGCTTTACTGAATTATAAAGCTCAGTTTCTGTGTGCTCTCTCTCATAGCAACCTAACAACAATGAGATAAAAAAAATTCCTCACCTTATACATTCCAGCACACATATTATGATAAGCCTGGCTCAAAGTGATTTCTTTGCTTAGAGGTCGAACTGTATTTAAGACAAAGAAAGGCCAATTAAAAGTCAAAAAATAATAATGCAATTCTTCAGTTTTTAGTCTTAAAAGCAAATTAAAGCTCACAGATTAGTTTAACAACCTCACTATAATTGTATTTGATTATATTACATTCCACAATTTCTAAAGTTGACAGACATTATTAATAAAGACAAGCCCAACTTTACATTAACCCATTGCAGTAGAATGCTCAAATGTAAGACATAATTAGAGTTCATTGTAAACACCTTTCTTCTTTTTCTTTGTCTTTTTGCTGCTCCGACCTTTCTGTTGTTCTTCTACAATCCGTTCTTCTGCCATTTGAGAGGAATCAGCACGACTCAGTGTTGATATCAACCAAGCATACAGGAATTCTGAAAGGTACCTGCAGAGAAATATGAACCAATTTTTATTTTATGAAGATGACCAAGGATGCATATTGGGAGTATCTTTTGGATACTCATTCAAAACCAAGCAACAGTCAATGGATTATCACAGAGTATGCTACAGAGAAAAGATTTAAGAGCAGTGATTTAAAAACAGCAATTGTACCAAATCAGCTAATGTTGCATGCATTTCATATTATTACAATCAATCATGGCTCCACCCAATCATACAAGACACAAACACGAGGGAAAAAAAACAACATACAAATGGGCAACTGCAGGAGATTGGAAAGGATTATGACCAAAATTGGATGTTTCTATTTCAATTCTATAATTTTTTGTTTACTTGTGCTAAAGGTTATTATGGATATTGAAATAATGAAGTAATGAAAAAATTAATAAATTTATTTTCCAAAGTGGGATCATTAACTTCAATTAAACATTTTGACTAGATGTTTATGAAAATTATTGCATATTCTATGGAACTTTAGCTAGCTGACTACTCTCTGTAACCTGGAAAATTGCAGACATTATTTCAAAATAAGCTGTATTGAATTAGATCAAGAAGAATACAATGAATCAATAAATGAAGCAATGTTCTTGGATCTTTCATCCTGATCTTCCACATACATGAATGTAGGAAGAATGCAATGTTATAGCAATATGAAATATTCCAAAGATTTAAAATCAGTATCAAATATGGGGGCAAAAAGTTGCATCTCATAACCAATTCCATTTTAGTCACCTGAATGAATTAAATTTACATACCTTAAAAAAACTTGAAACATCCAATTAAAAGTAAAAATCAATTGTACAAATCACAGTGATTTGAAGATTTATTTTCCTTTTCTTTTATATCGAATTCTCCCCTACATTTTGATTTTTAAAGTCACATGTGAATCAAATAAACCAGAGATTGCAATAATGATTCTAATAAACTTTAAAACAATTTACAGAAAAATAATAGTGACACTATACTAAATGGAGCAAAATCTACCCCATTGTTCTTAATTGTACAATCCAATGCATTTGTACTCTAAACTGTTCATAACTAAACAGGGTGAAAAACAGATTGAATAGTCATAAGTAATATTTAATCTAAAGTTCAGATCATAACACCTCCTAAAGTAGTTGTATAATACCACCTATAATGTACAATTTGAACGCTTCTGTGGTAGTTAATTTTTCATACCAGTATACATAGTAGTACTCATGCATGCTGTAAAGTTCCAGTTCAAAACCACTCAACAGGTACTGGATCATGATCCGAAGGTTATGGTAGAGGATCCAGGTGCCTAAACATGCAAGATGTTGCCTTTGTGGCTCCTGCTTCAATAACATGCTATGGAGTGCTGCATCCACCTTCTCAGCCTGCAATCAAGAGTTCATTTTTAGATTAAGTGATAATTTAGCACCTTGGCCTATATATTACTCCTGTACACTGATTTTTGGAATAGTAAAATTCACATTATAATTTGAGACAATTTAAATCCCTCAGCTAATTCCCAAATAAATTGTATAACCTTATCTATGGCTATTTGACAGAATAATTTACTAGCTTATTAAAAGCTTTCCCCTACCTCTTGCATCTGTTCCCCCTTTCCCATTGGTTTCCTATATTCTCCATGCTTTTGTATGTGAGAAGATGGTCTCAGTCTTTTGTTTGGTTAACAGTGGCATCTGAAGATTATGTGCTACAGGCTCAAATTAGCACACTATATGAAAACACTGGACAGTTCAGACAAATGTAAATCATCTTGATAGTATTATTATAAATGGTCTTTGGGAAGCACCTTTCTGAGAGAGTGAATGAGGTGACTTGGAACAATAGGAGCAAATTTTACATGAGTAACCCTTGCATTAGTAATCCTGTCTGCTCTGATAATATGAGGGTCAACTAGTGATCTGGCTCTGGCTGGATGTGCGGCTCTACCCTGGACGTTTCTGAAATGTGTGTGATTAACTCTAGCCAGAGTGGCTCAGCACAAACAATACAGGATTGAACTACAATTGGGGAATCCTGCTCTGAAGTCCAAGCAGGGAAATAAGTATGTTCAGTGTGGAGGACAGAAACAGAATGAATTTATCTGACTGAATCTTTAGTAATAATTGTAAACTTAATAATGTTCCATGTGCGAGATTTTCAGACCTTGGTATTCTTTTTCAAAAAAAAACTAACATGTTAGATGTAAATAGATGTAAAGTGTGATCTTGTCACCAGCTACAGTTGAGAAATGGTCACATCTTTGGATGAGATATTAAGCTATTATCCTTTAAATATAGTCAGTTGAAAGTAAATAAAAAAATATGGCACCATTCTGAAGAATAATTTATACATCAAACAACAATACTAAGGTAGATTAACTAGTCATTTACTTAAACATTACTTATGGGGCCTTGCTGTAGCTTGGCTATCACTTGCTCTACAGAGACAATAGTTTGCTTTGAAATATCCACAGGTCTTGAAAGTCTTCATGGTTTCCTCTCATTTTCATTTTTCATGGAAAATACCTCATCTTGGAGAGTGGCAAATTCCTCCAGAATGTGGCCTAGTTTATCTCTCTGCCGAGCTCTGTTGTGTCCATGAATCTGGATCAAACTACAAAATGGCTGCAAGCGAAAAATGAACAATAAATTGATTGAGTGCTCCAAAGCAGACACTATAATACTCTTGGTATCACATGGAGAATAAAATCCTCTGCTTTTGGAACCTGAGCATTTGAGACCACAGTAAATGGCAGAGGTTTCCTTAATCCACATTTTTATACTAAAGGCAATAAGTTAGAATTGTTCTGTTAGAGTTTACACTTTCTATTTTTGATTAAGTTTTTCTTCCCAATAAAACAACCTCCATTGAAGAGATGGAAAGAACAAATGCCTAGAACTCTGACATAATCTCAATGCAAGGCATTGGTGCATAATAGCCCTCAAAGTGTTTTCTTCTCTCCTTTTTGTCAGTATGGCCTAGTGTCTTATCTTTGTTTAGTTCATTGTAGCCAATATAGAATAATATTTGCTTTACTGAAAATCACAAGCAAGAACTAAAATTTGACAGCTTTAAACACATTGTGCTAAAAATTCAATGCAGGCTGCCCAAATATTTGCTATCAAACACCATTTCCAACAAGCTCATGACTAATACTAATCTATTAAAATAAAACTATTACAGACAGATTTATATATGTCTAGACAGAAAATAATGTAAATGAAATAACAGAATATTCCTATTTATAAACATATTTATGGGAGATTCTTCCATTTTGAATGCCCACATTCACAGACTTCATAATCTGGAAACAGAACAACTCATTTATATTATCTTTCTGTTGCAATACTAAAAAAGGGAGAGATTGCCAATTTTTATGAACAATTAAATCAATGTTCTTAATAATATTTTCCAATCGTCATAAAATGGAAACATTTCTTTTGCTGGACCCCTGTCAAACTATTTCACTGTCGATGCCTCATGTTTTAAAGGATACATGAATGAGAGTTCACTAGGTCGATGCACTCAACAGATTAACGCTGAGCACAGATCAAGGTGATCCCAACTTGATGTCTAGGCACAGACCAGATATTAGTTTAGTTCTAGTCAGCCTAATAGTGTGAGAAAAATAGCCAGTTGCTGCTT
>JARFYF010000104.1:71136123-71148411 GCA_030265395.1 Rhina ancylostomus
TATCTCTGCCAGGGACCCTGCAATTTTTGCATTAGCCTCCCACAAGGTCCGAGGGGCTATCTCGTCAGGCCCTGGGGATTTATCCACCATAATTTGCCTCAAGACAGCAAGCACCTCCTCTTCCATAATCCAGATACAGTCCATGACCTTACTAGTCTTTTTCCTTGGTTCTATCAACTCTGTGTCTGTCTCCCGAGTAAACACAGATGCAAAATATCCATTTGAAATTTCCCATCTCTTTTTGTTCTTTGCACAGATGACTACACTGTAGAAACCCTTTGGATTCTCTTTTACCTTGTCTTCCAGAACAACCTTGTGTTCTCTTTTAGCCCTCCTAATTTCTCTCTCAAGTGTTCTCTTGCATTTCTTCTACTCCTCAAGTGCCTCATTTGATCCTTTCTCTGATATGCACTTCCTTCTTTTTCTTTACCAGGGCCTCAATATCCTTCGATAAACAAGGTTCCCTAAACCTGTTAGCCTTGCCTTTTATCCTAACGAGAACATACAGATTCTGTACTCTCAATAATTCACTCTTGAAGGCCTCCCACTTACCAAGCATCTCTTTGCCAGATAACAACCTATCCCAATCCATGCCTGCCAGATCCCTTCTGATGCCATCAAAATTGGCCTTCCTCCAGTTTAGAATCCCAAACCTAGGACCAGTCCTATCCTTTTCCATAATTATCTTGAAACTAATGGAATTGTGATCATTGGATCCAAAGTGTTCCCCTACACTCACTTCTGTCACTGGCCCTGTCTCATTCCTCAAGAGCCGATCTAGTTTTGCATTCTCTCTAGTTGGGACCTCTACATATTGATTAAGGAAACTTTCCTGAACACATTTGACAAACTCGATTCCATCTAGTCCTTTTATAGTATGGGTGTCCCAGTCAATATGTGGAATGTTAAAATCACCTACTATCACAACTTTATATTTCCTGCAGCTGTCTGCTATCTCTCTACAAACTTGCTCCTCTAAACCCTCTGACTATTAGGAGGTCTATAATATAGTCCCATTTACATAGTCATCCCTTTTTTATTCCTCGGTTTCACCTAATAAACCTAGCCTGTCCAATCTCTCCATATAACTACTGCCCTCCATTCCAGACAACATTCTGGTGAATCTCTTCTACACTCTCTATTGTCACCACATCCTTCCTGTTGTGTAGTGACCAGAACTGTATATAATACTCCCAAGTCTGGTCTAATGAATGTTTTGTACAGCTGCAATATGATGTCCCAAGTCTTATACTCAATGCCTTAGCCAATGAAAGTAAGCTTCCCAAATGCCTTCTTAACTACCCTATCCACCTCTGCCATTATTTTCATGGAGCTATGGAATGGCACCCCAAGGTCTCAATGCTGCTAAGATCTTTGCCATTTGCTCAATATGTCCTTCCAGAATTTGACTTCCCTAAGTGCATTACCTCACACTTGGATACGGTGAGGTTATATAGTGATATCTGTATACATTTTTTTCATCTGTTTATCAATTTCCCAATTTTAACAGGTTAACTTCCAAAGTCTACTTCAATTAACATTTTTTTTGCTTTCAAAGGTTTGAGTCATCCAACATTTTTAAATTAAGCACTGTAAAAGTGGCAACAAAATGATATTTGGTTCCTGAATAAAGTTAGTGAACAGTATTCCTATAATGTACTCTGAATTGAGACAAATAGGTATTCATGCTTAACCAGGTGTAGGATATCAAAGAGATGAGATATACATTTTCTCACTTCCTTTGCATTCCTATATTAGGGATGCAGGGAAGAAAAGCTTTCTGAAAACAAATTCTTTCACTGCAGAATTTGTAGCACTCCCTCTTCAGTCATTCAGCTCAAAATTTTTATATAAGCTAATCTTATATAGGTCCATGTTTACTCAGCAATGTCAATCCTTGAAAGTAAAAAAAATATGCTTTTTCATTCCTGGTTTACTGGGTGTGAAAGTTGTATTTATATTTTCTTATGATATAGGAGAACTTCATTGGCTCTATGTTGGCTCTCAGAGTATCGACATCAATCACATTCTCCCACACATTTCCTTGTAAGCTACTCCTTCTCTCATGCCCATCAACTCCCTTGATTCTTCTGCCACCACCTACAACATGGGTAATTTACAGTAGCAAATTAACAATCAGCTTGCCCTTGGGATGTGTGAGGAAACCAGAACACCTGAGGGAAAAGTCACATAGTCGCAGAAAGAAAGTGCAACTTCAAAATCATTCCATAAAGGGTTCTCAGTGGCATTTGATTGGCCACGTGAAGCTATTAAAGAAGTCTCAAACTATCAGTTGACAATTTTGCTTTTAAACGGGGGTCATTAATTCATTTATCCCATCAGCAACTAGGTTGATTTTCGCTTCAAGAGCACAAAGGTGCAGCTTGCTCAGTGAGAACTTGGTGTTTATGATTAATGCAAAAAATAATGAACAAAAAATACACCTCTTATTAGTGTATTATTAATACACCTTCTGTACTGATGGAGGGTCTCAACCCAAAACGTCAACTCTTTATTTCCCCCCCATAGATGCTGCCTGACCTGCCGAGTTCCTCCAGCATCTTTGTTTGTGTTGCTTCTTATTAATGTATAAATATTTGAATGGATGTGTAACATGTCATTTAAGTCTCAATGAGACAATACGCAAAAGCAAATTTCTACACCAATGATCTATTTGGTCTGCTCTATTCAATGGCGGCACTCCAACAGTGCTTTAATTTAACAAAAAATGGGGTAGGGGTGGAAAGCCAAAATATATAGGTGGAGCAGGCATTTTAGTTCACGTTTGGAATCTCAATAAACTTCCACAAACCATGTGTTTGGTTGGGAGGTGGGATGGCATAGTGTAGGGGGAATAAACTCATTCTTATTAACATCAAGGTCAGATGGAACTGTACCTCCAGCTGTTGGGCAGAAAATGCTCAAGTTCTTTCAAATTATTAGCTAATCAATCAACTCTTTAATGTCAAGATTGCTGGTTGCCAAGTATCACTTTTACAGATACCTGACAACAAACAACATTGGGAAGTTCAGTCCACAGAGATCACCGGAGGCAAAGTAGGAGGAAATATAATCAAGGTAGCAGTGGAAATCTTTGGGCTTCTAGTGGATGTTGATGTCCAGCCTATCGCCTAAGATAAAGATGGAGAGGATCAGTAAGGGAAGGGAAGAATTAGAGATGGACCATGTAAGGTGAGAGCAGGGTGGAAATTAGCAGCAAGTGTGATGAAATTTTTGAGTTCTTCACAAGTGCAGGAAGCAGCACCAATGCAGTTGTCGATGTAATGGGGAAAAAGAGTTGGGAGTGTGGGGCCATTTAAAACAAAAGCAGACATAGCTTGAATCCATGCAAGTGCCCATAGATACACCTTTAATCTGGTGAAAATGAGTGGCAGAAATTGTGATTCAGTGTATGGACAAGTTCAGCAAGGTGAATGAGTATGTTGGTGGAGAAGAGCTGGTTAGGCCCCTATTCAATGAAGGAGTGGTGGGCCTTTCAATCTGCCTGATGTGAGATGGAATTGTAAAGGAGAATGTACACACATTGTTCATTCGGTGAAGAATATTGACAGCAAATAAACAAGAGTCTTGTTTCAGACATGACGGTGATGTTTCATGTCTGTTATAATTTTCAGTATTATTGATAAAAGCAAAGATCTTTGTGTAAAAAAAAAAAAAATTTTGTAACGAAATCTAGGCCATCATCCAGAAAAATTAGATTAATATGATACATAAAATAAGCTATTGGCCCAGGTTTTATTTGCAACTTGTACCATATAATTTATTTACTCTCTAAATGTAATTTGTTTTCCAGGTGGTGGGCGCAGGTGTAGCGTTTTGGTCTCCAAAGGAGGGAGTCAGATTCTGCTTCAATTGCTATTTAGTGCCAGTAAAGATTTTCCACCAAATGAAGAGATTATGGTGCAACTACATTCCATTCTGGCAAAGATTGGACCAAAAGGTATGTTTTCTTTTATTAAACCAAACTTGAAGATGCATTAGTGCAAAGAAGGTATCTCTTTGACCACAGTGTTTCCTTATTAAGTATTGGTTGTAATCTTTTAAGAAACACTAAGTTCATTCTTGCAGTATACATCTGGATAATTAATTAGCTCCTTGGCCTTCCCTTCTTGCTTATTAGCCTGTAGAGCACCTGAGGTCTGTACACTAGTGGAACAGAATGTCTCTCTATTGTGGAACTAACCCAATTTCTATTTCAATGATATCAGTGGAACCAAAATCAGGCACATTATGCAATGGGCAGACAATTCACTCTCTCAGTTTATGGCCCAATTAGTGAAGATAAGAATTTTTCTTTGGATCTTCCGCACAACGGTGATTATGTAGTGCTGACTTCAGGTTCACAGTTAAAGTTATATGATATGCCGCAAAACTGAACCGAATATATTTTGTTAGCTGGCTGTAGCTCATAATACCCATTCAGGCTGCAACACTGTATTTGAAGTCCAGTCGAATCTGTAAAGACTTTTAGGAAAAAGAATCTACTGAAACAGACATGCATGTAACTGTAAAAGATATAATTGAAGAGTTACACAATGGCTTTATATTTTCAGGTTCTGAAAAGTGCTGCAGTGCTAGTTAATTATTTTGACGTGTGTTCACTTTTGTTATGTAATCAAGAGGAGGCAATGAATTTCGACACAGTAGAATCTCACAAGTAGCAGCAAGATAACTGAAACATTAATCTTTTCTTGATGGTCATGAGACAGAGTACTTGAGCCCATCAAGTAGTACCAAGGAATTGGTAAAGGTAATGTGTCTAATGGAGTCTCAAACAAGAGGGCATAGGTTTAAAGTGAGAGGGAAAGGATTTAAAGGGGATCTGAGGGGCAAGTTTTTCCACACAATGGGTTATGATGGAATGAGCAGCCAGAGGAGATGGTAGTGGCACTTGGACAGGTATGTGGATAGGAATGGTTTAGGGATATGGGCCAAATGTGGGTAAATGGGACTAGCATCTTGGCCAGAATGAACTTGGACCTTTTTCTGTGCTGTATAACTCCATAGCATTTTTGACAATGCAAAGTTTTAAGGTGTCCACTTCATGTCTTCCAATCCTGAAATAGGACTGACCCAGTCACTATAAAACTACCAAGGTGCAAAGCTGATACATGTTATCATAGTCTAGTCAGGAATCTCTTAGGTATTTTTGGGACTCTGCTGATATCAAGAGTCTGTCACTTTAAATCATCTAAAAGTTAGTTTCGCTTAGTGTTTTGTAGTTGTGAAGCATGTCATGATGCCATTTGACACACTGTGCATTATATCTATAACCTCTAATGTGCATCACTGATCATGTTTAATTAAAAAAAAGTTGAAATTATTTAGAGCCAGTGTCTTTTTCCTGTACTGCAATTGAACTTAGTAGCCTACAAGAGACATTGCTCTACATAATAAACAGAATAAGTTCTGTGTTTTTGGTGTATCAGTACAAACAGCATATCATTTAATTTAGTGTATGCTATCATGGAATTCTGCCAGTGTATGCATTTCTATTATTTCATTTGGCGCTATGTACCCATATCAGACTTCGTCTATTTCAAATCACTCAACCTTTCAAATCCATCAAGACCTCTAACCTGCATAGAATACACATTACAGGCAAATAGCAAATACAATTACATCTGTTGTTCAGTTTTGGTAGTAGAATAGCAAGACTGTTACTCTTTTTGATCTACAGTTTTAAAAGAGAAAAAGTGCATGCTAAGATTATGCTGATGTCTTTTGTGGATTTTTTGAACACCTTTTACTGTGGTCCATTTGAAAGTTGTCCTGTTTTATATTAAATTTAAAGAAAAAAATCCCCTTTGATTACCTAAGTGCCACATTGAAGCTATTACTAAGGTTGAAAATAAAACCTCCTGCATGTACTGATTTACCCAGTCACTCACCATTTCTGATGCTCTTTGTCTCCAGAAAATCTTGATTATTTTTCATGGCTTCTGAGTTTTATCCTCTGGTCAAAGTGCAGGTGAACCTTTTGCTGCACAAATGGCTTAGCCATCAATCATATTACATTTAACGCTATACAGTTAAACCTCTTTTAAAGCTGTCAGGACTTCAGGATAATTTTGGGGGACAAAGGTAACTCCTTTACTATTTTATGATTATCTACCAACTTTCCCTTTATCCACATTCTCCTGCCTTCGTCGCCTTTGTCTCAAATGCCAAGTGTCAGGAGTTCACTGGTTTCTATGTCACTGTTGTGCCCCTTAGTTTTTCTTTCAGTTTTCCCTTGATGTTCAAGCTAAAATCTTAGCCCTGAATCCACAACTCTAGCTTTTTGTTCTCTCCATTCCTATCTTGGCCTGAAGTTTTCTTCTTGCTCCCCTAATGTTACCTGTAAAGTGCTGTCCATCCAACTGCTCTTGCTAATTGATGTTGTTAATGATTCCCTTTTGTCAAGCACTGGCTCCTTGTCAAAACCACTGTGTTCACAAAAATTCTCAAAAACAAATTTGAGCTCAAAGACTGCTTTTTCTAATCTCAATTTATTGATCATGCTGCTTTACAGGTCTGTACTCCTCTCTAGCACAACCTGTCTTTTCATTTAGATCTGCACTTCCTACATTATTGATACAAGCAAACCAGTCAGAAACAATAATGATTGTATTGCATTAATGTTGTTTCACTTCAAGAAAAGGATGATCTGCAGCGTCCAATAACTATATCTGAAGAAAGCTGTGGCTGTTTTCTTTCAGTCTCTGGAGTAATCTGTGTCTTTTTTACCAACAGCATTCACATCTCTGGGCCACTATCTTGGGCTAAATGAGACTCTTTTCCACCTTGGTGTCCTTTACAGTTTTGAGTTGAGCATTTTTTCTCCAGAGTCTGCCTGCATCAATTTCAACATAGCCTGTCTTCACTTCTACTTAGTAGATTGACTGCTGAAACAACCCTGTTGTTAATCCTGTTTTCTGCAAGCTTTGCATCTTCCATCTTCTGGCAATTAACTTCAAACCTTGACTGACTGTACCCTAGCATATACCAAGCCCACCAGTCTGTTTTGGCTGCTTGTTTCTTAATACTTATGCTTAATTTCCTCTGGCCACAACTATCCCCACCTCTGGACCTCTTCTAATACTATAACTCCACTAGCATCTCCCATACACCCCTCTCCCCAGCTCCACTTGCCAAGCTCTGCATTCTTTTAATCCTTGCCTTTTCTTTTGTATTCCTTTTTTGCACTGTACAGACTCTCTCATTTTCCACATTGGATTGTCATATTGAGTTATCTGAAGCCATAATCAGATTAAGAATTGTCATAACATGATTTAATAGGTTAATAAAGGTTTATTTTAAGTGCTGTGCGAAAGCTCTGTCAATGAAGGTCATTGCCAATTTAACTTTAAAGAAAAAAACTGTAATCCTTTTTTGTATTCTATTTTAGATGAAGGATTGGGTAATATTTGTGATAACATTATAAATGGGTCCCAACGAAAGATTACCAGTTTTATCTTGCCTGTTGTCTTAATATGTTGAAATGAGCCTTGGCGAATCTTTGCAAATTCTATCTTGAATCTCCATGTCATTTCTCTGGATTATGGACAAGTTGTGCCATTTTTTATTTTTTAAATATTGTTTCACCAGGATGGTCCCAAACTTCCTTCAATTCCCACTCCTGTTTATAACATAACATTTAATCAATTGAACTTTAAAAGGTTTACTCAATGACAACAAGCTGCCAAAGGAAACTTCTCCATATCATCTGGTTCCCATTGAATTTAATCACCTTTCCATGAATCCTCCAGTATAAAATAATTTAAACTCAGAATTAAATCCACTTTTAAAGCTTATAATTATCATTGTATATTGTTCAGGATATTATCCAAAATTCTATACTTCAGTTTTAGATCAGGGCAAGACATATATATAGAAGTACATAATGAGCAATTTTGTGCTCATTTAGTCCAACTATTTAGCTGACTTTTGTCATGTTATCCTATGGATTATTCAATTAAATATGTTTTTAATGTAACCTTTTTAATAAGATGCTTTATTTTCTCTTTTATGTGCAATAAATGGCTTTTATGTACAAAGTTGTTTAAATCTAAGTTTATTGCCTGTTTTATGGAGCTCATGAAATTTTGTTCATGAGTGTTTCTTTTACAATTTAAGTATGTCATCCAAAGAATTTGCAAAGGAGCAGTAATGTATAAATAATGCATTATTGAGGTCAGCACATCTTTTGTGCTGCTTAATATCTTAGTGAAATATAATGTTCGTCGTAAAAAATGGAAAATTGATTTTGCAATTTTGGATAATGGTGATTCTGCAACTTAATGTACTTTTGACTTGTTTATGGCTTTTTTACACATGATGTCAGTGGGAAGACTTTGCTCTGAAAATCAATATAATGAACCACAGGCATGCAAATGTCAACCCTTTCAAGATTAAGGGAAGTTAGGAAATAGTTTATCATAATTAAATTTTGATAATATTTATTGCTAGGTTCCCAGATGGCTTGACTACTTAAGATGCCCAATATTTGTGGCAAATAGCTAGTGTCCAAGGCTTGACCTAATGATTTACACTTGGCAACACTTGCAGGCTGTCCCCAGAACACTCTACATAAAAGATGCATTTCACTGTGTGTTTCTATGTACATGTGACTGATAAAGATATCTTAATTTGTCTTTGAAAGACACAAAACCAAAAGGAATCCGAGCAGGAGTCGTCCTTGAGCCCCCACCACCATTCATTAGGACCATAGCTAATCTTATTTTGGCCTCAGTCCTTTGTTAGTACCAGTTCTGCATGACCTTCAACTTCTCAAGATCCATCTGTGGTACTGACAGAGGGTCCTGGACTTGATACGTTAACACTGTTTCTCCAGATGCTGCCTGATCTGAGTGTTTCCATTTTTTTTGTTTGATTTTCAACATTTACAGTTTTGTTTTTATTTTTCATCTATCTAAGCCTGGAATATATTAAATGGTGAAGTCTAACAACTGATAATTCCAAAAATTTACACCCTCACAGAAATTTATCCTCATGAGAGCCTTTAATGTGTGATCCTTTAGTATGAAACTATACGTGCAGTTTTTCCATCACCCAAGAAAGGGAAATGTCCTTTCCAGAAAGGGGAATGTCCTTTCCAGTATCTATCCTATGTTCTCTGTAAGATCAACATTCATTCAAGTGTTGAGCCAGCCTGTTCAACCATTCCTTCATCCCAGAAATCAACCTAATGAACTTCTCTAGCTGTACATTGTACACAAGGAGCAATTTCACCAACATACAAAAATAGAGTGTTCTTTATATTCAACCCCCTTGGTAAATAAGGCCAATATTCCATTTGCCTTCTTGATCGTTAATTCCCTCTGTGCAGCAGCATTCTTTAGTGTTTCCAATTAAACTTTCTTTCAAAGTAGATAATTTCACATTTCCCAAAATTTTATTCCAACTGCTACTATTTTCTTTTGGTATTCATTTAACCTAACCAAATCTTCTGTTTCCTCTTCCAGACTCTTTGGATCCTCCGCATAACTTGCTTTTCCACTTTCCTTTGTATCACTTAAACGAGATTGCAATATATTCAATATGTTTATTTAAATCATTGGTGTAGTTTGTAAGTAGTTAAGGCTGCAGCACTAATACCTGTGGCAACTCATTTGCCAACCTGACTCTTTTCTTAGCCAATCCTATCTTCAGGCTAATGTATTTCTCTCACTGCCATAAATGTTTTACCTTCTGTGGTAACCTTTTGTGTGGCACAATATCAAGAGCATTCTGGAATTCCAGATATCCTCATCTACTGGCGTTTTTTATCCATTCTGCTCAATAATTCCTCAAATTTTCCTGCTACACTTCCTTTATTAATTCCAGACTTGGAGATTGTCATAGAAATTAATATTGATATTTTTTGGTCATAATGTATAGAATTAAATAGGATTCTGAACATTGCACTGAAACTAGAGAAACAAAGGACTGCAGATGCTGGTATCTAGATGAAAAACATGATGAGGCTGGAGGAACTCTGTAGGCCAGGCAGCATACGTGGAGAAAAGCAGGCAGTCAGCGTTATGGGTCAGGACCCTTTCTCAGGACTGACCCATAACATTGACCGCCTACTTTTGTCCACAAATGCTGCCTGGCCTGCTGAGTTCCTCCAGTGTCATGGTGTTTTTCAGTTGCACTGAAACTATTTAGTCTATCCACCTCTTAAGTGTCCTGTGCTATTAATTCCTATATGCACCAGGATTCCCCAGAATTAAAATGAATAACATTATACTTTGACTTTGAAAGTTAATTTGAAATCATTCTTAAAAATTATATCAGAATGACAAATACATTGGAAAATAGTGAAAATATCTGTCATAAATCTGTTGAAAGGATTTGGAAAAGTTTTAAAGCTTGTATGCACTGAAGTTCACATTACAACATTCTTTTTATTCTCTTGACTAGACAAAAAGTTTGGAGTAAAAGCCAGGATTAATGGAGCCTTGGGCATTACTTTGAATTTAGTAAAACAAAACCTGCAGAACTTCAAGCTAATTTTACCTTGTCTGCACCTGTTGCGAGTGTATTCCAACAATGGTAAGTTTTGAGTACAGCACTTATAGAATTCATTTCACTGAAGGGTTCATGGACTGATTTCAGTTGCATTCATGTTAGCAAGCTTGCATCCAGGAATTAACTAACTTGCATCTGCTTAAAATGATGAATAAATATCAAGGAAAATAACAATATTAAGGCAATTAAATTAATGGCAGTTAATAATTTTGAAAATCACTGCATTTTGTTGGAGGGATAGGGCTATTAGAACATCTGTCCTTTACGATTTAGGTTTGGAATTGGCTCAGATAGAAATATTACTACAAGTCCACCTACCTTCATTGTAAACTATTTGAGGTAGATCAGAAGAAATTCTTATTTGTTCCAAAGTCATTGTTGAAAATGCACTGTACACCTTTTATGTTTGCTTTTTGAAGCATTTCTGGAACTTGCTTCAGTCTTGTAACCAATGTATGATTTTATGTAGTTCATTTTGCCACTTGTGTTTTCAGCTGTCAATGCCGTTTCCTTGGGCAAAAATGGTGTTGTGGAACTTATGTTCAAGATTATTGGTCCTTTCAGTAGGAAGAACACAAGCCTTGTAAAGTAAGTACTACTCTTATATTTAGTGTATAGTTTAGGCATAAATACATTGAAAAAGAAGTAACTTATAAAACTTTAAGGGGCGGCACAGTAGCGTAGCGGTTAGCGTGACGCTATTACAGTGCCAGCGATTGGGGTTCGATTCCCATCGCTGTCTGTAAGGAGTTTGTACGTTCTTCCATGTCTGCGTGGGTTTCCTCTGGGTGCTCCAGTTTCATCCCACATTCCAAAGACATACGGGTAGGTTAACATGGGTTTAAAAATGGGCGGCATGGACTCGGGCCGAAAGGGCCTGTTACCACGCTGTAAATAAAAATTAATCAAAAAATTAAAGCACTGCACTGATTTGCAGCTTTTTTTTCCTAGTGATTGGGTCTGAAAGTGCCTTTTGTTTCAAAGTTCTGTGTAGAGGATCACCAGAGACCTGTCATATGAGTACAAATTTTTGATTTGGCAACTTAAGAAAGATAAATCAGAGTATTTTCCAAATTCCAAGGTGCTAGCCCATTGTGAATGGGCAGGAAGGTTTGGCGGTCACATAGAGAGATCATTAAACTCTGGTGTGCATATGCATAAAACAATATGAAAGATTAATTGGATGATAATCTAGTCTCAAAAGGGCTGGAATACAAGGGATGGAAATTGTGCTCCAGCAATGCAGAGATATGATGTGAAACTATATATAGCGTTCTGCATTCACTTCTGGGCATCGTACTTCAGCAAATAATTGGCTTTGGAAGGATTGCAGAGCAACTTCAATGGAATATGTTACATGGATTAAATTTGACTTTGCTTGAAAACAGAAATTTTGGGTGGCGTAATTAGGGTGATTGAATGAATTAACAGTGTAGATTGCAGCAATTTCCTTTTGAGTATGTAACAAGGGACCATAGCTTTAAAGTTAGAGCAGAGGAGCTTTGAGAGGCTAAATTACCTATTCCTGTTCCTCATTCCCTATTTTGTAAAGGGGGTTACAAAGGAAGGGATGTATGCATCATATTTTTAATTTTAATCTCCCAAAGCTGATGTAGATGGAGAGTTTTATGTTCAGAATTTTGTCTGTACAATGCACTTGATCTTCTATCCTAGTAAAATGTTCATCAACTGTGTAGTTGAAACTTCGAAGCACTGTTCCAGATTTCTGCATATGTGACAAAAGGAGATAAA
>JARFYF010000104.1:71160381-71173255 GCA_030265395.1 Rhina ancylostomus
CAGCCAATTTTGGATCCTAGAGAAACAAAGAACTGCAGATGCTGGAATCTAGATGAAAAACACTGTGATGCTGGAGGGACTCAGCAGGTCAGGTAGCATCCATGGAGAAAAGCAAGTGGTCAATGTTTCGGGTCAGGACCTTCAGTCCTGAAGAAGTGTCCTGATCCGAACTTACATACAAGTTCCTGTTGTCCAAATGGTCCAGAGCAAAGTGAATAGCCAGAGGAATTGTTGATCTGTTATGGTGGTAGGCAATTTGAAGAGAATCCAGGTCATCTGATTCATGCCATAACTAACTCAATGCATTTCATTATGGTTGATGTAAGTGCTACTGGACAGTAGTATTGAGGCAGGTCACCATGCTCATCTTGGGCATTGGTACAAAGCCTTTTTGAAGCAGTTAGGAATCTCAGACTGCAGAAGCAAGAGGTTGAGTTTGTATATAAATATTTGAGCCAGTGGTCTGCACAGATCTATAGTATTCAGACAGGTACGCTGTCCGGACCAGATGCCTCTTGTGAATTCACCCTCATGAAGGATGCCCAGACATCGCTCCCAGAGACTGAGATTACAGGATCATATGAAGACATTGGCTCATGTGGCTGTGTCTTAGTTCTCCCTATCAAAGCATGCATAAAAGGCATTGAGCTCATCTGGGGAAAAGAGTCACTAGGGAGAGGATAGGGCCCCTCAGAAACCAAAGTGGACATCTGTGTATGGAGTCGCAGGAGAAGGGCAAGGTGCTCAATGAATATTTCTTTGTTTTTACCATGGAGAAAGACCTGGAAACTTGGGAAAGTAAATGAGGGTGTCTTAGGGATAGTCCACAATACAGTAGAGGAAGTGCTGACCTCTCAAAATGTATGAAGGTAGCCAAATCTTTGGGGCCTGACCAGGTATATCCAAGAACACTGTGGGAGGCTAGAGAAGAAATTGCGAGAGCCCTGGCTGAGATATTTGCATCACGCTTAGCTGTGGGTGAGGTGTTGGAGGACTGGAGGGTAGTGAATGTTGTACCTTTACTTAAGGGCTGTAAAGAAAAATCTGGGAACTACAGACCAGCAAGCCTAACATCTGTATCGTAAGGATAAGCTGTACTTGTTTCTGGAAAGATATGGGTTGACTAGGGGTAGTTAGCACAACTTTGTGCATAGAAGATCATGTCTCATGAATTTGAATTTTTTGCTGAAGTAGTCAGGAAGGCTGATGAGGGCAGGACGTAGACGTAGTTTATATGAACTTCATTGAGGCCTTTGATAAGGTTCCGCATGGTAGGCTGCTCTGGAAGGTTAGATCGCATAGAATCCAGGGAGAGTTGGTTAATTGGACACACAATTGGCTTGATTGTAGGAAGCAGAGGGTGATGGTGGAAGGTTGCTTCTTGGACTGGAGACCTGTGGCTCGTTGGGTGCCTTCGATCGGTGCTGGGTCCATTGTTGTTTGTCATCAATAGCAATGATTCGGATGAGAACGTACAAGACATGATTAGTAAGTTTGCAGATGACACTAAAATGGGTGGTATCATATACAGTGAAGAAGGATATCAAGAATTACAGTGGGATCTTGATCAGCTAGGTAAGTGGGCTGAGGAATGGCAAATGGAGTTTAATTCAGATATGTGCCAAGTGTTGTGTCTTGGAAAGTCTAATCAAGGTAGGACTTTCACAGTGAACAGTAGGGCCCTGGGGACTGTTGTAGAACAGAGGGATCTTGGAGTCCACTACATGATTTCCTAAAATTGTAGTCACTGGTAGACAGGGTGGTAAGGAAGGCTTTTGGCACACTGGCCCTCATCAGTCAGGGCAATGAGTATAGAAGATGGGATGTTATGTTGCAGTTGTACAAGATGTTGGTGAGGCTGCACTTGGAGTGTTGTGTTCAGTTTTGGTCATCCTGCTATAGGAAAGATGTTATTAAACTGGAAAGAGTGCAGAAATAATTTACAAGGATGTTGCCAGGACTTGAGGAACTGAGTTATAGGGAGACATTGGACAGGCTTGGACTTTCTTCCTTAGCGCATAGGAGACTGAGGGATGATCTTGTAGAAGTGTACAACATCATGAGGGGCAGAGATAGGGTGAATCCCCTCGGTCTTTTTCCCGGGGTTGGAGAATCAAGAACTACAGAGCATAGGTTTAAGTTGAGAGGGGACAGATTCAATAGGAACTTGAGGGGCAACTGTTTTTACACAGAGGGTGGCATGTATATGAAGTGAGCTGCTCGAGGAAATGGTTGAGGCAAGTACAATAACTGTTTTAAAGGATAGTTGGACAGGTACATGGATAGGAAAGGTTTAGAAGGTTATGGGCCAAACGTGGGCAAATGGGACCAGCTTGGATGGGAATCTTGGTCGGCATGAACCAGTTGGGTTGAAGGATCTGTTTTTGTGCTTTATGACTCTTAACACAGTAATAAAAACATGTATCAAGTATATGTTGAAATATTAAACTTGATGAACATAAAATCTTTTACATGCTGCCGTAAAGAACTCTTTAGTGACAAAAGAACCTTTCAGTAAGAAAACCTGTGGCAAACTTTCAGCACCACTTCCGATGCTCATCGATTTTAAAGCAATCTTCCATGTAATTTTGGAAAGAAAGAGCTGAGGCAATGTAATACATATTTACATACTTTGCAAAAAGAAAGCTGAGACCTACATGTGCTGCGTGCCTAACATTGTACTATTGCTCCAAAAAGATTGCCAAGGACCTCAAGATGAGTCTGTCTAACATTAGTACTAAAGCAAAAATAATGGAATCCCTACAAAAGACAAAAAAAAGGCAATGATCTGGAAATTGAAAAAAATCAATAATGAATAAATAGTGTGGATTCAAAGGTCATGCTGGACCAAACTCATTAAATTCTTTGAAGAGAGCATTCAGGGTAATGCAGTAGATGTATTTATCCAGAGTTCCAAAAAGCCTTTGATAAAGCAGTACATGAGTAATGAATCCAATTGGAGCATCTGGAGTTAGGGGAGGTGAGTAATAGAATAGATATCCAGCTGACTGCAGGACAGAAAACAAGTGAACAGATGTAAGATATACCAGAAGATGCATAGTGAAGTTACCAAAAGTTAATGTTGAGACAACTTTTATTTGCAATTTATATTGACTACATAAACATTTACATTTTTTTTAAAAAAAAGCACCTTCTAAATCAGAGATGACCCTAGGTTTGGAAATTGAAGGGAGGATATTGACCACCAAGAAAATTTGCAGCAAATTGCATGAACACATTAGAGTAGAAAGGGCATAGGTTGGAAAATAAAAAACAAAGTAACCTATGAATTAAGATTAAACAAAAAACTATCACCAAGAAGCAATCATCTTTGAGTATGAAGGATTGCCAAAGAGCAAGTCACAGTGTTGCAAACTTGCATATGATTCCTTGGATGGTGAAAAACTGTCCATAAATAATTGTTCTTTGTGTCCCTTTTCTGTGAAGGTTAACAGGCCTTTCAGCTAGAGTTGGGATCTCAACAAAGTATTGTAAGCTATCTTCAATTATTTTAAATTCAGTTTTAATCAAGGGATGCTTGGCTTAATGCTATCTGACCCTGATTTCACTCTACAAACTCAGCAAATCCCTGAGACCTTACTCTCTGAGTTAGTGAAGGCTGTGCATAAACCAAGGGATCAGTTTTATGTAGGGTAAAGAGATTGCTGATCAATGCAGAGTTAGTATTGACAAAGAAGTTTTATATTGAATCATGTTTTTTTCTGTAGTAACATTTACTTATTGCATTCCAATCTTGCACATATGCTTAGTGCGTGAACTTCTTTTGAAAAGTTAAGCAATTTACAATTCAAGTGTTTTTATTGAAGGTTAGCATTTTTATTACTAATGCATTTAACAGCCACACTAAACAAATGTTAGCTTTTTCTTTTATGAACCAATAAATGCACTCCGGGATTGTAATACTTTTAAAGAGAGAGTTGACCTCTGCATTATTTCTTTTTCAGGATTGTCTTTCAGTGAGGACCCTAGACCCTCTGGTCAATATCTCCAGCCTCATTATGAGAAAATGTTTCCCTAAAAATCGTCTTCCCATTCCAACTATTAAAAGTGTTTACCAGTTCCAGTTGCCAATAATTCCAATAAGTGGTCCTGTAGCACAGATCTATAACTTAGCTCCTGAAGGTAGGTTTTTAGAAACAGCCTTCCTCAACCCTAAAATGAAAGTGAACAGAGAATTTATTTGGAAGTATAAGCATTTTTTTAAAAACAGTTCTTCTGTTTTAGTTGATGATGTTGTAGATGAAAGTGACGATACTGATGATACAGAAGTGGAAACAGACAATGAAAATGAAGAAGAAGAAAATGAAAACAAGAAGGTACTGGAGCAACTTTTTACAAGTTGAACTAATTCTAAAGATTTTTCCTTTAAGGTGCATGGCGATAATGAGTTAAATAATTAAAGAGGCTGATACTTGGAATATTAAATCACACATCAAACTGGCAGAGCTGCCCATCTCATTGAAGGATTCTTAAAGGCAGCAAATCAGGAAGGAAATAGCTCAAATTTTAGATAATCTTTTTTACCTTTTATAGAAATTAATGGTTGATACATACACATAAGATTATTGTTGAAACTTTACTATTTCTTAAAAAATCTTTTGAGATATCTGTGAGGCCGCTATAATATGTACACAGTACATTAGTACTTCTAGGTCCAGAGAATTTGCTAAGCAAACATGGAAATATCTCACCTAGACCTCATACAGCAAAGTTGTATGATTGAAAACATACAAAACAAGATACTTTACAGGGTTGCTAATTCATAAATACGTCAATTCCTCATCCTTTTAACTGTTTTCCTTGATTAGTAGAGAAAGCTATACAAAACAAAAATCACAAGGACGTGTTTTCCATGTTAGAGGGCACCTGCATGGGTAAAAACCTATGTTGCTATTAGTTTTTGGTGAAATGATAGAAAATAGAGAAAGCAGACATTTATTACAGAAATCTAGTTTGAACTGCATCTCTTCTGACATCTGTGAATATTTTACCATTTTTGTTACGCTCACATCCCTTTCCACTCCTTGCGTGGTCTGGCCTGGAGTGAAACAGGTTCTTTTTTGGATTAAAAGCCTTTTGGTGAATTGTTTCGTAAAATTATATCTATAGGTTTTTGAATTTCTACAGTTTTTGACAATGTTGTCTTTAACAGAAAGCAGCTTATTTTCCAATGCAAAATACCACTCATGAGGATGGTTTAATAGTTCTGTTCTAGCAATTCCTAAATTGAGTTCTTCTGTCACATTCTTCTGAGACTTTAATTTTTAGTGGATGATTCTAATCACATTCTTTAAGCACTGCTTGTAAAATTTGAAAACCTGATGTGTACAGGTTATGAAACATCTTGTTTTAACAACTCAGAAAATGTAAAAAAAAAGACTTAATCATTTTAATAAATATTTCCAGATCCAGTGGGTAAGCAAAATGCACAGAGTGCAGAAGTACTTAAGTTATATGTAAAATTGAACATTGTTTAACTGTAGAAACATTTGGAGCTCTATTAATAAAAGAAATAAAACATGTTCTTTACATAAATGTTCCTTTTCAGAATGACGATATTGAAACTGACCTTAGTAAGTTAAAGCCAGTGCAAGATTTGGGGCGTCCAATAGAAGAATTGGAAATTTACAAGCAGTTTTTTCCAGAGCTCATGGAAGACTTTCAGGTAAAAACAATTCCTTCTGCTGTGGGTATTTCTCTATCAAACACTTTGGAACTGGGCAGCAATACAGGTGTCAGTCTTCATTTTCCATTAGAGCAGCCAACAACACCTTCTGCACCTATTCAGTAAAGCTGCACGGTGTTATATTCTACACTGAATGATGTGGTAGGGAGGTGAAAAATGAGCAGGATGACACTAGTTTGAGTCAGTATTCTCTTTGACGTTGATGCCTAGTGTTGGAAACTAAAGGTAAAACCATCAGAAGTTACTGAAAGTATCTGTCGACCAAGCAGGTCTTCTAAGTGTCTTTAGTAACCCTTAGCACCTTAATATTTTCAACTAGTTGTGCATGGCACTTATTTCAGGAACTGAAGACTTGAACACAGGGATTAGATAATGGGAAAACTACGCTATATTTGTGCTGCTTGTTTCTGCAGCATGCTCCTTGCTTGGCAGTAACCTAAAGAAAATCTTGAGATTTGCTGCCATATCTGATCACCAGCATTTAGAGAATATGACAAATTTATATTAGGTTCCTGTGAGGCCCATGGTTTAGAACTGGCATTATAAATGCTTCAACCACCGTACTGGAATCTGCATAGCAATGCAGAAAATTGCACCAGTGTCCTGTCTGCCAAAAGCAAGATAGTTCCACCCCCAACCAATTACTATGTTATCAGCCAAGGTTCAGCTATTATTAGTGATGAAAGGAGTTGTCAATAGTGATATCAAGCACTATTTAATTAATAATGTGTTACATGATGATCAGTGTGGCTGACTTCAGGACCACTTGCTCAGGCTTAACTGAAGTTTTGGTTCAAACTTGGGTACTGGATCTGAAATACAAAACTAAGACATGGAGCCATACCATTAGGCAATGAGAAAAAGTTATAAGTGAAAGTAAATTAAGACTTGTGTTTTAAAATCATGTTGACCATACTTGCTAAATGCCTTTGGCCCATAAATGTATGGGCCGGGTGATGTAATATGAATAGGTCCAGAGTTCTACATGGTATTCTTGTTAACTTGATGATGTGAAGTGTAGTGTTTAGCTATACTGACATTTACGATGGGCTTCTGGAGGAATATTTTTATGTTGGTGCCTTTGATTCTTACTCTTTTATTTTACTTCTTGCACTCTACCCCTGAAGGCTCAGAAAAAGATCTCAAAATACAAAATAATCCCTTTTCAAAGAAATATGATCTCCAAAAATAATTTTAAGCTAGTAAATAAAAGAACAAGCGAACAATGGTGCTCTTTTCAATTGGCACTCTTTGCTTTCTCCCTCTCTCTGACCAGTACTCTTGCACTCAAAGATGACAATTAATTTGAAAGAGTGGTTGAAAGGAAATGTTTTTTTAAGAACCTCCTTTCAAACTACATCACAGAATCACCAAGTAGACTATTGCAGGTCTTGGCATCTATAGGCTGAAGTTTAGAGAACCATTATTGTCTAATGTTCTTCGTAGTGGTTGCCAAGTAAATCTATGGCAAGGATCAAGGACAGCTTTCACCAGATGATAAAATAGTAATGAATGGGCAGGTTAGTTTCTATAGACCTCAGCATTAAAAATCAAGTGGCTATTGAGCCAAAAGTAGGTGAAATTTCTAAAAACTTCTTCCCCTCTTCTGCTGTGTTCAGAAGAAATGTGGGTTGCTGCTAACTTTTCACTTTGTATAGTCAAGGTAGGGCAGGAAAGGGTCTGTGCTGGACCTTGTAAAGGTGAGGTAAAGGTGGAAATTGGGAACAAAGTTGATGAAATTTTCTCATTTGGGGTGAGAGTGGAATGTAGCACAAATGCAATTACCAGTTTATTAGAAAAATGGATGAAAGAGGAACAAAGAATTCTCTATATATCCCTGAAAGAGGCAAGCCTATATAGGTTCCTGCAGAAATAGCTTTTATTTGGAGGATGGAAAAGGAGAAATTGTTCAGTGCCAAACAAGTTCAAGCAAACAATAGAGGACGGTAGTGGATGGAACTTGGGTTTGACTTTGTTCATGAAAAAAAGCACAGTCCAAGCAAACATGTTAGATGTGTCAAGTACAAGATGAGAAAAATGATTGGTTGGCATCTGAGTCCAAACATTTGGCAGTAATGTGCTCAAACTGATCCAACATTCAAGCCATCTACTCCTTAAGGTACCTACTCACATTCCCCACATTTGCCGGCATGCTAATGTGGAAAGAATGTATTGAGTAGTTGAAGATTAATGTAACTAAAATCAGTTGCTATACAGACAGTTTTTTTTCAGAAAGGCAAGGCCCCAATAAATTGGGTTTTCCTGTACTAAAGGTTTGTACCACTTGAACTGAATCCAATTATACAATTGTAAATCATTAAAACACTCTGAGTATGAGTGTAAGACTAACAGTTAACTGCAGTGCTGAGAGAATGCTGAATTATTGGAGATTCACCATATTGCATAAGAAATCAAATTAAATCCCTGTCTGCTGTGTGAATTTCCTTTGGCATTATTTGAGGAAGAGCAAAGAATTTCCCTAGAACTGTAGCCGCCAATGCTTCTGCAAGCATTTTTATTTGAGCAGGTGACCCTGTATTATGGGGCTGGGGGTTTGCTTTCCGAGAAAATGGATTGTATTGCGATTTTTCTTTCTCCAAAGCTGTTTCATCTACATGTGCATCAAGAAAAGTGAGTTGGAAAGAAAAATTTTGAGTTGATTTATTCACTTTTTTTCACAAATTCTACGAGAGTGAATTTTATTCCATATCTCAAATTTTTGGGTAGTGATTTGTGAATCCTATAAAGGCAAATTTCTGTAACCTGAACAGCTTTAACTTGGGCATCACCTGTAACTAGTTATTCCTTCATTTGCCCCTTCTGGAACCTTACTCTACTGATTCGTTTCTGGAATAGGCTTCAATGTAAAAATAGATCTTCAAAAGTAATTTGTTGGATGCAAAGCAACTTGGGATGTTCAAGGAATTTTAAAGAGGCTCTATAAATTCACATTCTTCCTTTCCTTAAAACTAAATAAACACTCCCCAGATAGTGCCCATGCACTCTTTGCTTTCTCCCTCTCTCTGACCAGTACTCTTGCACTCAAAGATGACAATTAATTTGAAAGAATGGTTGAAAGGAAATGTTTTTTAAGAACCTCCTTTCAAACTACATCGCAGGATCGCCAAGTAGACTACTGCAGGTCTTGGCATCCATTCTGGAGGCCATAATCTTTCATGCACTAGATGTATTTCAGTCTTCTATCTAACTTTGTCTTCTTGCTCTAAGCCTAATCCAGCATCCCAAACATTCTCCACATTATTTTCTTTTGCACCAGTGCATTTATGAGAAAATTTAAATTCTTTTGTTTAATCAAAAAAACCTTATTATTAATTAAACATTTTGTTGTGAAAAGTGCAGCAAATCTAATCAATTGTCCCCAATGTGTTAACCAGATGCAACTTCCTATCAACTGGAATAGCGCTAAAAGAGGACATATTTGGAGTGGAGGGATTGTCCTCTGAAGAGAGATCTCCAGAGTTTAGAAAAATGAGAGCTGATCTCATTGAAACATACAAAATTCTTGTGGAGTTTGACAGGTTAGATGCAGGGATGATGCTTCCCTGATTCACATGTCTGGAACAGCTACAAGCTAAGGTGTCAACATTTCATGATTGTGATGAGAAAAAAGTTCTTCACCAGGAGGAAGTAATCTTTGGAATTCTCTTTGTGGGTGTGCTGTGGATGCTCAATCATTGATTATAGTCAAGACAGAGTTTTAAGGAATCAAGGACGATGGAGTTAGTGCAGGAAAGTGATATTGAGGTAAAAGCTTAGCCATGATTTTAGTGAATGGTAAAGCAGGCAGGAGGGGCCAAATAGCCAACTCCTGCTTCTATACTGGCATAAAGTATCTGGTCCTTTAATTTTGCATTATTGTTCTGTAGCACTAAATTTGATAGCCCAGTGGGTAGCCCAAGAGGTTAATGAAACCAGTAGCAGTTAGAGTTGAACTGACTAGCAAGGAAGAGGTAACTGAAGTCACTGGCCACATGCAAGCATGATCTGGCCCAATAATTGAAAGATCTACAGTGCATTGAAGGACAATTGTACATCCAGTTTAAATTTAAAATAGTGTTTAGTTATAGATTTCAACAAACCTGGCGATTTCATACATAAAAATTTCTTGCTTTCCATTAGTTTGTTTACTAGTCCCATGGTTGAATTCATTTTGCAGAACCCCTCCCCCTCTATTTTGAAACAAGTATCCTTAAACCAAGGATATTTGGGAACTAATGTGATAAACTTCAACCTTCTACTTCTACAGTGCTTCAATGAATGTATTCAATGCAGGTGCCTGCTAGTTCAATGATCCAGATAACCTTTAATCTCTGCAGAGTGAATTAATTTGTAGGTGGGTGTAATTATTAGTCTTATTTTTCCTGGAGCAATTGAATATATTCAATTGCAATCCAGCAACACATGTCCAGAGTTTATGTCTGTCCATACTGGACAAGAGCAGTAATTTGTCAGATAGCCAGTCAGCTGACCCTTGCTTCTGAAGTTCGTGTGTGATGATCAACAGGGCAAGATAGTAAGGGGATAGTGATGCCACGTCACATGAAGAAGCAAGGTGAGGAAAAACAGCAAGAGTGGAAGCAAATATGTAACAGAGTGTAATAGTTACCAAAACTTTATAGTACACCTGGGTTGATCTCTCACAGAATAAAATAAGTTTTCAAAGAGTTGACCCAAGTTAACTCATCTAATTGGCTCAGAAGTCACTGAGGTTGACTTCTCATCATTGCTGCACAGAGTGAAAGAGAATTAGAAATCCTAGTGTATTACTGCTATGTCTTTAATTCAAATATTATAGATTACCCCACCAATGGAGAATCAAAGTTGAAGACAGTTCAATAGAAAAGTATTACTGTTAACTTTTGGGGTATCTATGTAATTGAAAATAGATTTAAATAAGCCATGTTCAGTCATGACTTACCTCAGTTATAGACCCAGCTTTATGGTCTGCAAACTTGTATGGAAACAGTTCTCCAACTCAGTTGCCTGAATATTCATTTTTAGTTTATTTTACACTTTCTTTGTTCCAGGCATATAACTTCACTGAAAAAAGTAACAGTAGTCTGCCAAGATTTGATGTCAAAAGGACAGGACCCATTATTGTGCCAACAGCAGAAGAGCCATCATCAAAAAATAATACAATTAGAGCAAGTGTTAAAGAAAATAATATTCCACAAAGCCAGCAAATTCTACCTACTGTTTATCAAGGAACTGGACGTGACCATAAACCAGTAACGCGTATGGATCTGCACAGTACAGAGAAGAGCAAAAATAACGTTAACTCTCAGTATTCTAAACAAAATGGACACGCACCTGCACAATGCCTAAACAATGAGATTACAAAAGGCTTTGACAGTATGTCACTATACTGTAATAATGCTTCTGAAGATGTTAAATGTTGGAAACCTGGGTGTGAAAGTGGAGTTGAGAATAAGCCCAGATTTTTGACTCTGGGAGAAACTTGCAGCAAAACCTGTCAGCAGATCTCTGGCTGTGGAAAGTCTTTATTTGTTTCATCATTTGGTCAGCCTCCATCTTGGCAACAGGTTGGTACCCAGCTAGGTCAATTGTGCTGTTCTGGCATTGACACTGATGCCGAGGATGAGTCCTCTTTAAGTTCTGAAGAACCAGGATTTTCAGAGTTACCGGAGCCAGGGGTCTTGCAACCACTTCATGACCCTGACCTTTATGTTGAAATTGTTAAAAAGACTAAATCTGTTCCCGATTACGGTGAAGTGGCTTATCCTGATTATTTTGGCCATATTCCACCTCCATTCAAGGAACCTCTCATAGAAAGACCCTACGGTGTACAAAGGTGAGCATGCAAGTGATTGCTATCTCAAAGCGTTACACTGAGAAACCTCATTGAAAGGAGAAGGCACTGCCAGAACTGAGAAAAATTATAAAGCAGACTATCTCAATGTAAAATATGGATTCATAAACCTTTGTACTGTAAAAAGAGGGGAAGACTGAAAGGAATATATGATCACGTAAAATGATATCTTGCTGGATTTTTGGAGGAGTTAACTGTCCTGCATGTTAGCATTGAATTGGAAGAATAGGAAATATTTTGAGATTAAAGTTGTGCCATCTTAAAAGGCTTGCACAAAATATTGCACATGATGTAATGCACAAAAATTTCTTATATGGATAATAAAATAAAGAAAATAAATAGAGCATGTTACAATTTACAGCTCTTAAGGCAAAAATATCTCTATTTTAGAATTGTTATATCAGTGGTAATGCACAGAGGTATGAGAACAAATCTTTCTTGTTAAAGATACAATGGACATCACTTATCTTCAACTCTTATTTAATTCTTGAGCCTCTTAATCATAAGGTGAATGGCAAGATTTAAACAAAATCAGCATTCATACAACATTCTTAGAGGATGAATTGTAATGAATTAAACTTTTTATTTATTAGTTGTTATGAACTGCTTTAGTTATTTGTATATACAATTGTTTTAGTTATTTGTAGATACGATAAAGAGGTATCCAAGTCTATTAATTGTTAAGCATATGTTTAAGCTTCAAACCAAATAAATGAATTAGATCCATGAGTTGTTTTTGAAAAGGCTTGGTTGATGTTGTTTGAATAATTTACTTTCCCTAACTCCCTTTATTTTAAACTCTGAATAATCAGTTAACACAATACTCTCATTTAAAAAAAATCTGTTAACATATGTATGCAAAAATTGCATTTATATGCATTATTTTTTCTACTACAGAACAAAAATATTCCAAGATATTGAGAGACTAATTCATGCAAATGATATTATTGACAAAACTGTATATGATCTTGATTTTCTCAGGTGAGTTCAATAAAGGTTGCCATTTTTCAGCTTTGTAATTTAATGTTCACCTACAATGTTATTAAGTGGATGCTGTTTTGTTCTCCTTTCTTACTTAGCTATCCTATACCCGAAGATGGAGAAACTCTGAGGTTCAATTCACAGTTTGAGTCTGGGAATCTTCGAAAAGCAATTCAAGTCAGAAAGTAAGGTGGTTGAATTTATTTTGGGTGGGGGCAGAAACAAATTCAGTCATTTGAATTAACTAGAATATTCCTAAATATTGAATAATTTTCTTTATAAACTAATTTTAAATAATTGTTCTGTAATAGAGATTTGCAGATCTTAGTCTGGAG
>JARFYF010000104.1:71316882-71330427 GCA_030265395.1 Rhina ancylostomus
AATCTCCAGCATGCTAAAATCCTTTCTCCACTGTAATGTCTGATGCAAAATAATTATTCTACAAATCTGCCCTTTTTCTGTCATAATTTGGAAAATCGGAGTTCTCAAACTGCACAAAGCCGGTATTTTCCTTGATCATCAACTTTATCTAACTTATTTGTGATTTTTTTTTGTTGAATTTAATATCCTTGGCAAGATTGATGTAAAGGAGTACAAAAACATTGTTATAGCTGTTTTATCTTTTGTTATTTTTTACATTTTGTCTAGTTCTTAGATTTGTATTATTTTTTGGCTTTTTTTTCTTTTAGTTTAATCAGTCATTGATTTCTTTCATTCTCTATGGCTGCTTTTTTTTATTTTGACAAGTGGTAGCTAATCTGTTGAGTACTTTTCCAGTTAATTAAATGAATACAGTTGCCCCCTTGTGGTGTGAGCTGATCCTGAATTGGGCTAATTTTTTGCAGTAATACCAGAAACGTCGTCAGTCTTCACTGTCAGTTACGGTGAAACTGGCTGCAACTTCACGAATTCTGCACTTGTGTAATTTAATGCAAAATTCCTAAAGTTATTGTAGGTAATTCAGGGCACCCCTACTGGCTGTACAGTTTACAGCCTTATTCTCCCAGTTACAAGAAATTAGTTGAACAGGTATGAACTTAAACTACTTACAAGGTTGTCCTAATGCACTGTAAATGCCTTCCTCCATGCTGATTGAGTTGTAAGTGACTTTAAATTCCCTGTTAAGCCATAATTGATGCTTGACAAACTACCTGGCCATAAAACTCAAAGTTTATGTATGTGCTTTGTGATTGCTTCACAAGAATATTTCAGAGTATAAGGGGATTAAATTTTTGAATGATTATTTATGAAATTTCAGCTTCTCTCTTAATCATGTGTACGTGCTTCAATTCTTCATTTAACACTCTAAAATGTTTAAGAAATTAATTGAAATTCTATTATTTGCTTCTTACTCTGCCAGCTACAAGAATTTTTTAAAAATGATTGGCTGCTTGGCCAGCTTGATAACATCATATCTGTCAGCCAACTGGAATCCCTTTAAGATGATACTTGACAACAATAAAAATCAGAGCAGAGGAAATTCTTGCAGAAAGATTGTTAGATAATTAAGGGAAGTATTATTTGACATCAGTGACAACATAAATTCTGGACATTACGCTTGTTTCTGAGCACCTCCCGCTGACCATAGGTTCGTCTACCTATTGACAGATTAGCCTAGTTTGATGTGGATTTTCTAATTCATTGTATTGAAAATAGCTTTGCTTAAATCCAGAGTTCCATGTTTCCTCCTTTCTCCCACGGAATTCAATGATTATTGCTATCGGTTAGCTGTTCATGTTCCATTAATTTGCTAATACCATTCATTACTCATTCTAAATCTAGTACGTCCAGCACACTTTTTGATTCTAAGATAAATTGTTGCAGAAGATTATCCTGAACCCATATCAAAAATTCCTTACCTTTCAGACCAGTGAGTCTGCTTATGCCAATCGACATGGAGTTAAAATTCTCCATCAAAATCACACCATTCCTTCAGCCATTTGTTTACCTACTTATCTGTGTACTAATTTTGCATGCAGTTTAGATTAAACAAAATAAGAAGTACTGCAGAACAATTTGCAATTCTGAAAGCAAAGTAATATAGGAAATCCTCTGTGTGTCAGACAACAAGAGTGGGAAGTGGAACAGAGCTAACATTTCAGATTACACCCGAGCAGTAAAAGGCTGAAATTGCAGGTTATCTGAAAAGGTTCAGTAAATTAGAAGTTCCAGCCTCCTACTTCACTGTTCAGCATTCATTGTTTTTATTTATTCCTCTTCAGATAATTTCAGATTTGATTTAATCTCTCCTATTTACTTCCTCCAGATCTACATCTTATTTCTCATTAATGCCTTTATCATCACTTGTGTCATGCAATCACTACACTTCAGCTCTATCACACATCTCTATTATTCTCCTCAGCCCATTCCCCTTTCTCTGCACCTCAAGAACTCTCTTCACCTGTAACTTTTCCTAGTTCTGATGAAGAGTGATAAACTGAAACTTTAACCCTGTTCTTCCCTCTCTGCAACGGTTGTTTGACTTGCTGTGTATTTCCAGCAGTTTCTCTTTCATTTTGTCTCTGTTAATTATTGAGAGGATAAAAAGTTGTGCATTATCACCCTTAAATGCAAATCGGTTGGGTACATTTTGCCGATTGCCTGCTTATTGATCTGCTAACTTTCACAGTCTGGTGTATGCCAACGTTCTCATCATAGCTGGGGGTTTTATCAATTAGTGTTGATTTCAGCTGTCTAAGAACTACGATAGAGTGTAAGTACTTCTTTGCAGATTTTGATAACTGAACAGAGGGATCTGGACTAAAAAGCTCAGTCCCCAAATTAATAAAATTTTAGGTACTCTAAACACAGGGTTTTTGTTTGTTTAATCTTTGTTTGTTTGCCCTTTGTGTTTTAACCACCGAGCTGTTCTGCTGCTGCTACCTCAGCTATGGATCAAAAAAACCAGACTGTTTGCAATTTTAGTGTATGGAGGAGGACAGATTTCACAATAGTCACATTTAATTTCTCTAAGCCATCAAAAGAAAATGTTTGCCGGAAGATGATAATACCTCAGCATTAAATGCTGCACTTTACAAGGTGTGAAAGCTAACTTCAAAAGACTGGCTGTAACATGAAAGAATCCCTTTGGCATTACTCATGTTGCAGGTTGACCATGTGTTGTCTGAAGGTCTGAGCTGCGTATCCATAATATTTATGTTCATTATCCTATGAAAATCCATGCAAAAATATCACACTTGATAAGATGTGTAAGGAGTGAGTGCAGTGAAGAAGGGCATTGTGAATTGATTCTTCTCTTATTGATTTTTAATGCTCTTAGCATCTTGCTCCATACCATGGGTCACTTTCAGCCTTGTGACTGCAGGCCTCAAATCTGGACTGGGAGTTTTATTGTTTTGTTAACTATGACTATGTAGCCGATACCATTCTGAAGGGAACACAGAAAATGCTGGAAACATTCAGTGGGTCAGGCAGCATCTGTGGAAAGAAAAAAAGAGTTGACATTTTAGGTCCAAGACCCTCTAGTGCAGTTCTGACAAAGGGTTTTTGACCTGAAACATTAACACTATATCTCTTTCCAGAAATGTTGTCTGACCTGCTGACTGTTTCTGGCATTTTCCTTCTTTTACGTTCAGATTTCTAGCATCTGCTTTTTTAACATTTCCAGTCTGGCAAGGATCTACAGCTGAGTTTCCACACCTGTTCCCACCTGTTTCTGACTCTTTTAATGTTTCCAGACTTTAGAGCCTCAATTGCCTCTTTAAGTTGGAGATAGTCAGAAGGTCCTAACTAATAAAGTGGCAGGGTAGAAGAGGTGAGACCAAGGTGCGCTTTTATTATTTTTGTGGGGCCAGGAGGAGCACCAACGTAATGCAGCCAGTTACATTCATGTCTCCCCCTCCGCACACTTATTGTTCTGCCTAGGGAAGTGCAGTCTGATATCAATAGCTCACATTTCACCGCTTGAGAACCTTGCAGCTCACTGTTAACCTTGGGACTATTTTCAGTTATTTGTGTTTTTCCCCTAGAGGCAGCTCACCCGTTACTAATGCTGTAGTTACAGGTCAGGTGCCTTGATGGCAATGACATTCAGATACATCCCAGGAAGGGCAGGGCAAAAGGGTAGAGAAAAGTGTTTGTGTGAAAGGTCAGGACCTTCAACCTGGCACAGCCCATGCCCATTGATCAGCAGTGATCCCTGCCCTGCTGAATGCTGCTGAGACCTGGACTACCTACTGCAAGCATCTCAAAGCACTGGAGAGGTGCCAGCAACACTGTCTCTGTAAAATCCTCCAGATCCACTGGCAGGATAAGTGAACCAATACAAACATTCTCTCCCAGGCCAACGTCCTCAGCATGGAGGTCCTAATTACATGCTGAAGACAAAAGAGACTGGAATCTGGAACAAAAAAACAGAAGGCTGGAAGGATGGGGGAAGGGAAAGTGGTTGTTGCTTTTACATGGATAAGGGGCCTAATATCAGTTTCACTGGGTGTCTGAACTAGTGTGTAAACCACTTTGGCAGCACTCATATTATAGCCCTGGTGCTGGCTGGTGGGGAGTCATTGGCTCTTATTGTGTCCATTATTTTGCTTTTCAAAAAATTTGCTGACAGGGCAGAAGCAACAGAAGAAGCTGGGAAGAGAATGAGTTTTGAAGCTGAGCTAAATCCCAGGTCAGCCTCCGGTGGCTTCTGGAGACAGATCTCAAGCTGAGCTATTAAAACAGCACATAAGGAAAAGGTATTACAGCTGTGCTCAATTGAACTAGTTTAAAGGTTTCCAGCATTCCGTGTGAATTCACATCAACATTTAAACCTAAAAAGTGAAGAAATATAATGAAGTAGGACTTCCACAAAATTAATCTGTTTAGTTATTTAGTAAAAGCAATGATAATGGTGGTGAATCTAGTCCCCACAATTCAGTTCATTGTTATTGCCTTCAAGACTGAAAAGAAACTGGTAGTACAAGTAACTTATTTGAACTTGATTTTTTACTAGGATTTCGTTAGTTGGAACGTGTACTGTAAAGAAAGAAGCATTATTATATTATCATCATCTGGCTCAAGAGTCCATGTGTCAAATACATTTGTTTTTGTTTTGGATTTAATGTTTGCAGCCTTGGTTTTGTGTTGACTGTGAGTTTAACTTCTGACCATTCCATCACCTCTACTGCGTATCTCCATCCCCTCAACATTTTTGACTCTGCAAAGCATTTCTTCATTAAACAGAGGGTGAATCAGTTAACCTCCATTAATACCTTCCTTTGATGGGCTGAACTTGTTCTTACGTTACACACTTCGCCTTCAACTCCACTCACTTTCTCCAGACCAGTGGTGTGGCTATGGGTATTCACATGGGCCCAAGCTATGCCTGGCTTTCTGTGGGATATGTGAAACAGTTTTGGTTACATGTGGGCCCTCGCTCTCAATACTTTTTTATGGTACATCAATGACTACATGCCTCATGCAGAACTCGGAAATGTCATCACTTCTGTACTAATATCCACCCTGCTCTCACCTTCGTATGGTACAAATCTGACTCTTCCCTCCCTTTTCTGGATCTCTCTGTCTCTCTGAGGATAGGCTAGTTACCAACATCCAGCACCAACCCACAGATGGCCATTGCTATCTTGACTAGACTTCTTCCCATCCTGCCTCTTGTATGGATATGATTCTATTCTCCCAGTTCCTCTACCTCCATCATATTTGCTCCAATGAAGAGACACAGCTGCCTCTAAAAGTGCCTTTCTTCTTCTTCAGCTGTGCTTCTCCTTCACTTGACCACATCTCGACTAACTCTCGCACCTCTGTTCTCACACCTTCTCGCAACAAAGCAAAAACGGAACATCCTTTGCAATTTCATCTAGCTCCAACAGATTCCACCACAAGACACATACTGCAGGAAGTGCAATGCCTGTACTCTCACATCTTCCTTTCCCACCATCCAGGAAGTCAACCAGTCTTTCCAGGTGAATGATTCACTTGCACTTTTTCCAATCTAGTATGCTGCATTCAGTGTTTTCAATTTGGTCTCCTCTACGTTAGAGAAACCAAGTGCAGAATGGGTGATAGCCTGGTGGAGCACCTCTGTTCTATCCGCAGGAGGGACCTTGAACTTCCAGTGGCCTGCCATTTTATTTCACCATCCCACTTCTGCTCTGACCTATTGTAACAATGCAGGAAGCCACAGACCTCTGATCAATGGCTTCCTGCACTGTTACAATGAGGCCCAATGCAAGCTCAAGGAACAGCACCTCATCTTCAATCTGAGCACGAATATAGCCCACAGGACTCAGTGTTGAATTCTCCAACTTGTTCTTTTTTTGTTTGTACATAACTGACCACTTTTGCCTGTCATCCTTTTCTTTGGATCATCAGGCCTACTGGAATGCATTACATGAACAACAAAGCTTAACCTGCTCTTAATTGCCCCTTAACTTCCATGTTATTTGACCCAAACAGAGATATTCCCTTTGTCTTTGATCCACCCACTGTACTTCCCCACTATCTTTGCTATCTAGACTAACCTTTCTCACCCTTTATCAGTTCTGATGAAAGGACCTGACTTGAAACATTAATCGTTCCTTTTTCCACAGATGCTGCCTGACCTGCTGTGTGTTTCCAGTATGTTCTGTTCTTATTTCTGCTGCATGCATTTGATACCTCTGACTTCTCTGTTCTAGTGCTTTCCTAGTTAGGTTCCCACCCTCCACCCTAACATAAAGTGCGCATCCAAAACTTGTGTCCATATTTCAACTCACACCAAGTCATGGCAACTTATTACCATTATGCTTGTTCATCTAAAGTGCTTCTTGGTTTCACAAAGGCTCAATTTTAAAATCCCCATTGTGCAGAACCAACCCTCCCTATCTCCCTAATCACCTCCAGCAATTCAGCCTTTGAGATTATCAACATCTAACCCTATAATCTTCAATATCACTAATTTTGATTACTCTGCCATGGGTGGCCATTTCAGCTACTTTCTCACCTTAAGCTCTGGAATTCCCTCCCTAAATCTTTCCAAATTCACTGCCTCTTTCATCTTTTAAGATGCTTCTTAGATTCTACATCTTCGAGCAAACTTTTTGTCACTTGTCCTAATTTATGTGTTGTTGTCGAGAAGTCATTTGGATCATGGCGTGCTTGATGTAACAGGCTTTTATTCAGTGCAAGAAAACACACAGGAGAGAGAAAATGGTAGAATTTCTCTGAAAATTAAATTTATACTTTCTGGATGAATGGCAAAGCATGATAGGTGATTGACAACCATCAAGTGTGTCCATGTGTCACAATGTTGAGCAAGAGCAAGCTCACAGAAAACCCAAATGCAGCACACTGGTACAGGATTGGAGTCAGGATACTTCCTCAGGACCAAACACCAGCAGCAATGGAAGGAACCTTGCCTCAGAGATCTGAGTAGGAATTCCAACACAAACTGAATCTTCAAAGAGGAATAGAGAACACAGAACTGCTCTAGGGTAGACCACTCTCAGCAGCCAGAAGCCAAAGTATACCCAAGGGTTGACCATTACTCTGGCAACTAGTGCTAGAAAACCCAGGTACTTATACTAGGCCCCTGATGGGGCTCAGGTGTGTGTCATTATACAGTCAGTCCAGCATGGAATCCATGTGCTGTACAACAAGGCATTAAGGAGCCAAATCAAGGGCCAGTACTCAGAACCATGACCATTTTTAGTTTACCTATGTGGCCAGGTTCTATGCATAAGTTTGAGACAGAGGGTATTTGTGTCTTATCAACAATGCCAAATATAGTGGTTCTAATACTTGACCCATTTTTTCTTGTTTCTCTATCTCGAGGGTTGTTTTTCAGTCATCTGGTACCTTTCACACTATCGTAACTTGATCTGCCTTATGCTGATCTCATCAGTTTGTGTGGCTTGGAGCTTCGATGTGTCTCTCAAGGAGTTAATTGGAACCCAGTTAACGTAGACCTTGGTCTCAACTATCTCCGGGTGGTCTCATAATGTTGCAAGAATCTTTGGCCAACCATCCTGGCATACTTCAAAGTTATGTCACATTTGATCTATCCCAATATTGAACAAATATATCTGTATGTATATATACTGTAAGTTAGGAAATAGCCATTGTTTATATGAATGCAGTGATCAGTTTCTGAATCACTTCTCTCAAGTAGTTACCTGCTGTGTGTGATATCACAGTTGCTGTTTCAATATCAACAGGTCTTTCTTTACACAGCTGTGCCTTCCGATTTCAAAATCAATCATTGCTTTTATATCAATACACTTGAAAGTAGTTTGAAGGCTAGCTCTTGCTTTTATTAAGAGTTCCTATATGTCCACCACCCCTCCAATATTTGGCTCTACTCTTCACCTTCCTTTCTCATCAGATTCAATAATCTGCAGCCCTTGTTGTCTCCACTTATCACCTCCCAGCCTCTGTCGTTATTTCCACCCTTCTCTCTCTTGTCTGACTCCAACTGCCAATCAACCCCTCCTCACCTGGATCCGCCTACTGATTGCCAACTCTTGCCCCACCCCTCCACCTCATATCTTTATACTGCCTACTTCCCCAGTCCAGATGAAGGGCGTCAATCTGAAATGTTCACTGTCCATTACCCTCCACAGATGCTGGCTGAACCACTGAATTCCTCCAGCAGCTCATTTTCTGCTTCAGATTCCAGCATCTGCAGTCTGTGTCTCCATGTACCCTTTACTTGTGTCTCTCCACTTCCTAATATCAATGTCAAATGTTGTTTGATAATGTGCCTGTGAAATGCCTTGAGATGTTTTGTTATGTTAAAAGTATTAGTGAGATGAAAACTATTGTTGTTAAGTTGTAATCAAGAAATTGTGGTGTCTATTTCTGTAGACAGAAATTCAGCAGAAGCCAGTTCTGCCTTATTTACATCACTCAAAACAGGTACAGAAAGTCCAGGCATGGAACAGTATAGGAGGAGGAAGAGCTATGTTGCAGGTCCCCATTCATAATGTGAAAGAGTGAAAAGTGCCCAACAGATGCCATGATGTTTATTTGATGGGACAGAAGGAAGTGGTAGATATTCATGGACATTGAGATTCATAGAATAATGCAACATGGAAACAGGCCCTTCAGCCCAACTCATTCATTCCGTCCAAAGTGCTTTTATAAGATAATCCCATTTGCCTGTGTTTGGCCCACATTCCTCTAAACCTTTCCTATCCATTAACCTGTCCAAATGTCTTTTAAATATTGTAATTTTACCCACCTCTATCACTTCCTCTGGTTACACACCCACCACCCTTTGTGTGGAAAAACCTGCCCCTCAGATCCCCTTGAGATCTTTCCTGTAGTTTTAGACTTCCGTATCCTGGGGCTATCTACCCTATCTATGCCTCTCATAATTTTATAAACCTCTGTAAGGTCACCCCTCGGCCTCCTAAGCTCCAGGGGAAAACAATCCCTGCCTATCTAATAACTCCTTGTGAATCTTTTCTGCACCCTCTATAGCTTAATCACATCCTTCCTATAATATGGTGACCAGAAATGCACACGGTACTCCAAGTGTGTTCCAACCAATGTTTTGTGCAACTGTAACATGACATCCCAACTCTTGTACTCAGTGCTATAGCTGATAAAGGCAAGCATGCCATACACGTTCTTCACCATCCTGCCAACCTGTGTTGCCATTTTTAAGGAACTATGTACTGGTATCTTTAGATCTCTCTGTTCCACAATATCCCCCAGGGCCCTGACATTTGCTGTGCAAGTCCTGGCCTGATTTTAACTTCCCAAAATGCATCACTTTAGACTTGTCTGAGTTAAATTCCATCTGCCATTCCTTTCCTTGGTTTCCCAGTTGATCAATATCTTGTAACTTTAGACAACCTTCTTCACTGTCCATGATTTTGCTGTCATCCGCATATCCTCCCAGTACTGGCACTGGCTACACAGGACATTGATACAACCTTTGTGGGAGATAACTTACAAGAAGAAAATGATCTTTAAAGAACTAATTCATAATCTATTTATGTGGGATGAAACCACATGCATTGAATTTCTCTCAAGATTAGAAAATCAAAATGAAGGGTTGAAGTTAAAATGGCAAAGCATAATGATTGTTGTAAGTCTGTAATTAAAAATGTAGGGCCAGAAATTGACACAACTGCAAAAAAATTGCTGTGCTGTTGAAGATTTGTCTAAGATGGGGTAGAGCAACTTAGACCATATTTCTAGGTATTTTGTTTCTGTGGGAAAATTCATCTCTTTTTGGTGCAACTTTTGATTGCTCTACTAACTTCTTTCCAGGGTAAATCTCCCCCAAATGAGGTCAGCAGTAAAGCAACATGCAAGATTCATTTGTCACTAGTCCACAAAACAAAAGTTCTTATTTTCTCACAGAACAGTCAAGTTTTATTAACTGCTTTTCCTGAAACCACGTTTTTCAAAGAGTCAACCCTCAAACTGTAGTCTTTGACCTCTGTAGTCAATAGGGTGGAGTCAAGATTGTACAGGTGATACAATTACTCTGGTGGTATCTTAGAGAGGGAAATGAATTCTGGTTAATCATAGCCGATTTTTCTTGAGAAATGTAAATAGTAAAAGATGTATGAGGACAGCAGAGGAAACAAAACAAATGTTGGAAACATGAGATGAGGAACAGAAGTTGCTGGAAATTTGAATCAAGAGGGTCTGGAAATACTCAGCATATCAGGCAGCAAGTGTGGAGAGAGGAAAAGACTGAGTTAGTGTTACAGGTAGATGGTCTTATATCAGAACTGGCCAGTTCGGACACAAACAGGAAAAACTAGTTATCTGAAGTTGCCGAACTCAATATTGAGTCTTGAAGGCTACAACATGCCTTCACTGAACATGAGATGCTTTTCCATGAGCTTGCATTGGACTTTGTTGGAACAGTGTTGGAGGCCAAAAGCAAAGAGTTCAGAATGGGAATAAGATGGAGAATTAAAGTGACAGGCAATTAGAAACTCTGGGTCGTTCTTTCAGACTGCATGTGGTGTTCTGCCACAAAGCCAGCACCCAGTCTGTGTTTAGTTTCTCCAATGTAGAGGAGACCACATTGTGAGTACTGAATGCGATACACTAAATTGGAAGAAATGCAGGTGACTTGCTGTTTCACTTGGAAAGCCTGTTTTGGTCTCTGGATGGTGGAAGGAACAAGTAAAAGGATAGATGTTGTATCTCCTACAGTTGAGAAGGGGAGTGGCTGATGGAGATGGGAGAGTAAACCAGCGAACAGCAGAGGGGCTGATCCCTTTAGAATGCTTAAAGGGGAGGGGAAAAGAACATGTCTATGGTGGTGCATCATTTTAAAGGTGGTGGAAATTATGGAGGATGATCCATTGAATGTGGGGACTGGTGGGGTGGAAGGTGAAGATGCCTGTCCTTATCCTGGGAGGAGAGTGGGAGAGAATAAAAATGTGGCAAACGAGGAGACGTGGTCAAGAGTTGTTTTACCTGGAGCACCTTGTCTTTCATTCTATCACCAACACTCCCTCTGTTCTCTCCATCCTCGTCCTCTGCAACATAAACCACTCTACTGCTATCACTTTCCCACTTCTGATGAAGGGTCATTGAGCTGAAACATTAACTCTTTTCTCTGTTCACAAATGTTGCTTGACCTCTGTAGTATCCTGAATATTTTCAGCTTTTATTTCCGACTTCCAGCATCTGCAGTTTTTTGGCTTGATTAATTTATTTGCTCCTGGACAGCAATCAGGAGTATAGGTATCAATGATGAAGTCTGCAGATTCATAGATTCATACGGCTTTTTAACCACAAATTCTCTGGTTTTAGAAGCTAAGTTAAGCATTTTGTTTTAAATTGGAAATATTTTCTGATAGTGCAAAGCTTTGTAAAAGTTCAGGTTCCTGTGAGAAGATGGTTTGGCTGGCAATGATCTTTTATCCACCCAGGAGATGGGAAGAATGAATCTGGCCTGCTGTGAAATTAGCAGTTATTGAACAAGCACATCCTGCACGGAGATGACAATAAGAACCATTATTAAAGAACTAACCACAGTGATCAAGTACATTTATTGCTGATTTAAATACCAATTGCACCCTTTCTGAAGCACAGAATAACTCATGAGGTCAAACTACACATAAATCATGTGTGCATTGAAAAATGTGCTTGTATTTTATTTGCTTCGGAGCTGACTAACAACACATGGACACCATTTTGAAGCTTCACATTGGTTGTAAACAAACATTAAAATTCTGAGCATACGCACATAGCTTACAAGCACCCTCTAAAACAGCTGCAGTCTCCAATTCAACAGATGGTGTTTAATAATAGTCATCTTTGTGGTCGAGGTGCTTTCATTTTGCACCCCAGAATTCTATAAAGCTGTTTTTAACAAATTGCTTGCAATTATATGAAAGGTGTAGAGGTGACCCCTTGAACAGGTTGCCATGGTAATGCTGATCTTTTATTTCCTAATAGCAGCAACAGAAAAGAATTTTTAAAATCTGTCTCACTTGTCCTGCATCTATTCACATAGATTTGAAAGAATTTTTTTACATATAATTAACTTGCCTTTTTAATATAAATTAACTAGTTGAATACTGATAATATACTCTTTGAGATGGATAGTGTTGTGTTTTTATCATTTGGCAATAATGTAACATGTATTTCCCAAACCCATTCTTTCTGACTGTAAAAGCCTTTCGTAATCAAAAAAAGGAAATTAATCCATGAAACAGTAGTGTTTTTGTTGAAGTGAAATGGTAACTCAGTTAGATACTAAAAGATAAAGCCCAGAATAAAAGATGGAAGTGGAAGCAGTGAAGAACAGCCAGATAACCACCACCAGCCAAACTTCTATCTGCTAAACAACAACTGTCTTCAAATCTATGGCATAGAACAAGTGAGATTCATTGAAATTAATCAGATCTTATTTTCACATTTGGAGAAGGTATATTCATATATCCTTTCTTCTTTCAAATTGTCATGGCATGGCTTATTTACAGTGTCAACTTCACGTGGATGTTATAGAACGCACATTACACCAAAATGGCTGGCTTAAGTAGTGGTCCCCATTCATTTGAACGGGATGTTGAACTTTGTTAAAAAGGTAAGTGGGGGTAAATGGTTTGTTTTTCTTTATTTAATTTATGTTTTTAATTAACCACTAATTCATTAAGATGTTTTAAAATAAATTTATTACTTTCAGCTTTTAAATTTTTTATGTAAACTTTTTTTTCTGTTTCTGACCATTGGAAAAACATAAATTATTCAAAGTCCTTCAAGGCAGTCTGAGCATGGGACCTCAAGGTCACAGACTGAGGCTCAGTCACAGCTCATGGACTGCTTGCCTCAAAGGACAGCAGTGGCAGCCAGCTTCTAGTATGATCGAATCTGCAAGGTTGTGAAAAGTAAGGGCAGCCGTAGGAAAAGCACAATGGGTGAGTGCAGGCCAGCAGGATCCAGCCCATTCAGCAGAATCATTAAAAGCTCGGTCAAAGAGAGAGATTTCAGTAAGGCTGTTAATAGAAGAGAGATAGAGAAATGGAAAGGTTTAGAAAGCAAGCATCAAACCATTCTTGTCTGGATAGATGAGGAAAGTGATGTGTGCAAGAACCAGGTTGAAGGAACACTTGGTGATTTGTAAGGCTGGAGGATGTTGTAGTAATGGGGGGAAGGGGGTTGGCTATGATTAGATTTGAATGTGGAACTCAATTTTAGCTGCAGTGTTAGTCATCTGAGACCCAATGAAAGCTAACGTGCAGAAACTAATGAGAAACATGTATCTGTACTAATCTGTTATTCTGTATTTATGTAGAATGATAACTATTAACATTACTAACTGTATGAGCGGTTGAATTTTTTTGGAAAAAAATTCTTTTAAGGTGGGAGGTGTTACGGACTAGGTTACAATTAGTGAGGTTCCTTTAAGATAGTGTGTGTATGTGTGTGGCGTGCTTACGTCAACAGAAGATAAAGAACGTCATGATGTTGTTGTTGAAACAACCAGTGGGAGTCAGT
>JARFYF010000104.1:71446615-71458361 GCA_030265395.1 Rhina ancylostomus
AGAGGGGGGAGTTAGAAGAGAGAGGCTGATAGGTGATGTGAAATTGGAATTGGTTTATTATTGTCAGTTGTCCTAAGGTACAGTGAAAAACTTGTCTTGCATACTGTTCATACAGATCAACTCATTACACAGTGCATTGAGGTAGTAAATGTTAAAACAATATGGAAAGCAGAATAAAGTGTAACAGCTACAGAGAAAATGCAGTCCAGGTAGACAATAAGGTGCAAGGTCATAACGAGGTAGATTGTGAGGTCAAGACTCCATCTCATCATACTAGGGAACCGTTAAATGGTCTTATAACAGTGCGATATAAGCTGTCCTTGAGCCCAGTGGTACGTGCTTTCAGGCTTTTGTATCTTCTGCCTGATGGGAGAGGGGAGAAGAGAAGATAAAATGTCCCGGGTGGGTGGGGTCTTTGATTATGCTGGCTGCTTCACCAAGGCAACGAGAAGTATGGACAGAGTCCATGGAGGGGAGTCTGGTTCCCGTGATATGCTGAGCTGTGTTCACAACTCTCTGCAGTTTCTTGTGGTCCCAGACAGAGCAGTTGCCACATCAAGTTGTAATGCATCCAGATAGGATGCTTTCTATGGTGCAACAATAAAAATTGGTGAGTGTCAAAGGGGACATGCCAAATTTCTTTACCCTCCTGAGAAAGTAGAGGCGCTGGTGAGCTTTCTTAGCTGTAGCATCTATGTGGTTGGACCCAGAACAGGATCTTGGAGAAGTTCACTCCCAGGACTTGAAGCTTTCAACCTTCTTAACATCAGCAGCATTGATGTGGACAGGAGCATGTGCACTGAACCAGATTAGGGAGCCATGATGGGCAGGTGGAACCTGATGGGTGAGGGTTTTGACGAGACCCTGCGTGGTAGGCTGGTCCAGAAAGTTAAGGAACAAGGGATAGGAGATGTGTTGTCAAATTGGATCCAAAATTGGCTTAGAGATAGGAGACAGAAGGTAGTGATGAATGAGTGTTTATCTGACTGGAAGTCTGTAACAAATGGTGTACCATAAGGATTGGTGCTGGGACCTTTGTTGCATATATAAATGACTTGGATTAGAATGTAAGTGGTCTGAATAGTAAGTTTGCAGATGACGCTAAAACTGGTAGAGATGTAAATAGCAAAGAAGTTTGTCTAAAGATACAATGGGACATAGATCAGCTAGAAAATTAGATGGATCAGTGGTAGATGGGATTTAATCCAGACAAGTGTGGGACAATGCAATTTGGGAAGTCAAATTGTGGTAGGGCACATCGAGTAAAAGGCAGGATCCTTAGGATCATTTGTGTAGAGGGAGACCTTGGGGTACAAGTCCATAGCTCCCTGAAAGTGGAAAGGTTAGTGAAAAAGGCATTTGGCATGCTTGTTTTCACTGGCTAAGGCATTGAATATAAGAGTTGGGATGTCATGTTGCATCTGTACACAACATTGGTTGGATATTTTGTACAGATAATTCTGGTCGCCACATGACAGGAAGGGTGTGGTAACAATGGACAGACTGCAGAAGGGATTCCCCAGGATGTTGTTTGGAGTGGAGGGCTGTAGTTATAAGGAGAGATTGGATAGGCTGGGTTTATTCTTAGTGGGACATAGGAGACTGAGGGGGTGACCTTATAGTTTCTATAAATTATGAGAGGCATTGATGGATTAATTGTCTGAGTCTGCCTCCCAATGCAGGGAAGTATAGAACTAAAGGGCAGAAATTTCAGTGGTGAGAGGGAGAAATTTAAAGGAGATCTGAGGGGTAATTTTTTATTACACAGGAAGAGTGGTTGGTATCTGGAAAACACTGCTAGAAGACAAAAGGTGTGGAGGAATAAGGGTCTATTGCAGGCAAATGGCATTAGCCTAGATTGGCATTAGCCGAGATGGGCATTACCATTGGCATGGATGAAGTGGGCCAATAGGGCCCATTTATGTGCTGTCTATTCCATGGTGAAGGTCAGTATGGGGAAGGTGGATTGAAAGCTTGAGGAGAGTGGATAAATAAGTATATTAAAGGGACTTACCTGTGTCAGTTTCCCAGACCTGGGCTGGGTTCTGCCAGTGGAGGCTTCTTTAAATACGTTGCTGTAGAACAATCTGTGCAATAGAAATCTGGTTGGAGTGTCCAGCCACAGGAGTTCCTCAGAGCCCTCAAGTAACACTGTCAGCTCTCTAAAAGAGATCTGCGTGTGGAATGATGTGCATTACTTAAAACAGAAAATGGCAGAAATAGCAGATCGGGCAGCATCAGTTCTGAAGAGAGAGCATCAACCCGAAGTATAACTCCAGGTGCTGTCTGACCTGCTGAGCATTTCAGGTATTTTCAGTTGGCAATTCAATTTTTCAGCATCTGCAGTACTTTGTATTTTGGTCTTTGGCTGCATGACTGATGAAGAAGCATCTCATCCACATATGCAGGGTCCATAATCCGAAGTGCCTGGCTTGATTTGGCTGGATCTTCATAATCACATTAGACTCTAAAATAAATGGTTTTCATGTGCACACTTTTGAAAAGGGTGCTTCTTGGCTGAATTTCTAGGCTCAATTTCTTTTTGACTCATTCCATGGATATTCTATTGACTCTGTTTTTACAAGACTGAATAATGAATAAAGGCATCAAATTGGGTGGATTAAAAGGACAATCTGCTTTATTGTTCTGCCAAGTATGACAGACCCCACATAATATGTATATTAATATCCATATGTATAGAATGCACTCATTTGCCTGGTATATTTCTTGCTTAGATTAAGGGTATTATCAGAAATGAGTTTATAAAGGACACACAGTACAAAAGGCCTAGACATTGATTGCAGCATTATGTTTTGCATGTCACATGATCTGATTTCAATAAAAAATGAAATGCAATTGGAAAGCTGAGATCTTATACAAATAGCACAAAGTAACCACAGCTCAGAACCCTCACTTGACCAGTCCTCTGCCATCAACATGCCAACCAGAACTCAAGCTCCCCCTAACCACGAGTCTCATGCTCACTGACCACAGAAACCCCATGGCCACTCATTGCAGACACTCCAATCGAAGATCACCACAGACACTGCAACTGAACTACCTGACCACAGACTCCCTTCAACTGCCAACTCCACAACTGCACCCTTAAACCAGTGATCCGATCCCTCCAACCACTGCCTCCACATAAAAAAACTACCAATTCTTCCCTCTGAAACTACAAAGGCTATCCCCCAGTCAGAAATCACACTCTATTCATTGCTTCAAACACCAAGCCTGCCCACCTCTAGGACTGCTGAATCTATCCCATATGATCCCAGGCTGCCAATCCTCACAAGCCACACAACCCATTGATCAGACTCAATCCCAGACCCCTGTCCCACCCACCAGGCCTCTCCTCCTCCCTTGTATCTAGTAGTAGCCCCAGAACCTAACAGTCCTGATGCAGGGTTTTGACCCAAAATGTTGACAATTTCTTTCCTCCCATACATGCTGCTTGACCCACTGTGTTCCTCCAGCATATTGTTTGTAGCCCTAGAACACCTGATTTTTCCTCATACATTCTACACTGGTGGATAATGAAAAGAAACACAAGAATACAAGGAAAAAAGAGTAGGAGTGGACCATCAGGCCCTTCAAGCCTGCACCACCATTTCATATGATCATGGCTGATCTATGTTGGCCTCAACTTCTCTTTGGTGCTATTTTTTCATATACCTCTATTCTTTAATCTATCAAATATTTATCCACCTCCACTTTAAATATTTCTAATGATCCAACTTCCACCACCTGCCAGGGCAGAGAACTCCAGAAATTTCTTTCCTTCTTATAAGGAAAGTTATTAAGGACAGTCCAATAGCACATGGCACCTGGGGTCTCCTGCAACTACTGAATCTGCTAGGAACAGGTCATCAAGTAAAGTATTTGTTGGTCTGCACAAACTGATTGAGTAAAATGACTTTTTTAACAATTTCAAGGCAAATGGCCTTGCTGCATCCTGGATGTCAGGCAGGCTGTGGTGGAGGCTAGTGACTCCCACCAGAGGGAGAGAAAGGCAGAGGAGAAGCCATCACTATTACTTTTTCAAACTTCTGAATGGTCAATGGAATGGATACATAGCAAATCCTCCCAGTTTTAAACAGCTGGGAAAGAACAAATTAGCAGTCTTTTTCAGGGAAGGTTATTGAGGGGTGCTGGTCAGGGGCATAGGAATGGATGGTAATAAAATACTCCATACCATTAACGGCAAAAGGGATAAACTCAGGACTGGACCAAGATCTGTAAAAATGGCTGAGAGAACTGAGATGAGATGGGAAGTCAGATGTCCCAGAAGTTGATGAGAACAAACTAGAACTTCTTGAAGGGAATAGGTGAATGGATATGGCAACTAATGGGCAGAAATAATGTCCATCCTATAAATGGCCTAATTTTGAAAGAGAATTGGGGCCTGAGAATAATGCAATTAGCCAGGTTATCCATTGTTCCATCATGACAGGCTCTGGATGTTACAACACAGTGTTAATGACCTGGGAACCAGCAGCAGTTAAATCAGTGAAAGGGCCCACATAGATGATGAACCAGCCTAGAACACCCAGGGAGACAATGCAACTTATAGTTTAATCCAAACTTGTTATACCAGAAAAGCATTAAGAATGAACATTTGAAGCTGGATATTTCCCTACATGCTATCCTAGTGCCACATCCTCCCCAATTCCTGAGTCCCTATTCTCCATTGACATCAGGTATTTGGAAAGCACACATACTAGCTAGTCATTCCCATACAATTAGTTAGATAACTTGACCATTCCCTTACCTGCAGTCCAACAGAATCAAGTCCATGAATCAACAGAGAATCCTGTTCTCCATTCTATCAGAGTTAAGTAGTGGATTATAACTGAGGGTCTTTAATTTCTTATTGTTTCGCACTCAAGAATAAAATATTACATTTTTTAAGAAATCGAGATCACATTTCTACAGTCATATTTCTTCATTATTAAGGTTAAGCAGTTCTTACAGATTATCATGCTATCTGAACTCTGTTGATTATGTAAGTGCTATTATTGTGAATCTGTATATTCATTTGTACTCAATGTAGATATTTGCCCATATATACATTTCTTGCGATATTGTTATCCATCCTGTCAGGCTTTTAACTCTGCATGATTTAAGTTGTTTGGTTAATGCCTCTTTTGTTCAGTTCAAAATGGCTTTGGTGCACTTTTGTTTTTTTAATTTGAGAAGTATGTAACATTAGGTACAAGTGGTGAGCTAAAGTGGTCTGTCTTGTTGATTTAAATGAGCATTAACCTAAATAATTGTTGCTTATTCCGTGCAGCTAAATTAAAACAATACATAAGCAATTTCCAATTCTTCAACATCATTTATGTTTCTAAGAAACCAATTTAAATGTTTTTTTAACCTTGACATTGTGTCCCATTAACATCATATCTATGAAGTACTTCAAATGATGCAAATAACATTTAAATGACCATCAGTAATAGGCAATGCTTCAATGCTGGATCTGTTACTGTAATACAGAGAATGACTAATCAGAGACTGACACTATTTGTTATATGGGGAAGTTGCTTTTAGCATATTTTCTTCTTCTAAGTGGTTTAAAATGTAGCATAAATGCCATTACCTCCAGCTGTATGTCACAGAAATTGCTGCAAGTTGTTCGAGATCATAACAGAGTTGAAAGTAAAACAGAAGGGTGATTTATTTTCATTGTAGATTACCTTGATTCTGTGCAATTTATTTAAGGCTGCCCAAATATGCACGCATAGGAAAATTCAATAAGCACAATTTAATCATATTGAATAGTGCCTTGGATACCGATAGATAGTTATGTTGACACCATGTGGTCTTTCTGTTGCCTACTGACGTGTAGCATGAAAAATATGTTTGAAATTCCCTGTAATAAACCAAGCAATTTCAAACATCTGCATGCTCTACTAAACTTGGGAAATAATACTGCTTTAACAAATGCACAGAAATCCTACAACATATGTGCAATTAGAAAGGAAGAATCTCTCAAAACAAACATGATTACTTACAGCAGGCATGATGGTTATATAGGGTACGCAATATGAAGTAGATTAGCCAGATTCACCTTATTCACAAATTCCAACTCTGATTTACCTGCATTGGGGTTCTCTTATTATCTTCTGCTTTTCACTCGGTAGGAGAAATCCCCTCTAGGGAGTGTGCATAACATTTGTAATTCATTCTGCAAATTTTTGCAAAATAGTTGGTCCAGATGACTCAGGATAATGATAAATTAGTGGACTACCTCTCCAATTTTTCTATGGTATGTAAATTGTTTCTTTAGATTTTTAAACAAATAAATGGAACAGAAAGGAATGAATGTCTTTGTAGTGGAGTGTTTGGCCTAATCTGAACATAATGAAATAATGGAATAATGACAGTTTAACCGATTGCACAACCAGTAACCAGTGAAAGTTTTCAAACTTTGCACTTTACCATAGTGGCAAAGTTGGTAGATCTGTGCCTTGCAGTTCCAGTAACGCAGATTCAATCCTGATCTCTAGTACTGAGTTTGCATGTTTTCACTGTGACCGTGTGTGTTTCCTCCAGGGGCTCTGGTTTCCTCCCATATCCTAAAAAAACTGAGAGTTGGTTGGTTAATTGGCAAGTGTAAATTGTTTGATGCAGTAAGTGAATGGTAGAATCATGGGTGAGTTGATAAGAATGTGAGGAGAGTAAAATGAGATTAGTACAGGGTCCCAGTGTGTTTAAAGGGAGTGGAGGAAACAAAACCAGGTGAGCCAGCATCTAAGCCATCAGAATTTCTGCATAATAAACTAGTGGATTATTGAGGGTTTATTGTACTTAGTCATACACTGAGAGGCAGGTTTCTGTGTGCTATAAAAAGCAAAAGAATCCAGGCTGAGCTGTTTAGTATAAAGGACCTTACATTTAATTTGGCGTGTATGCTAGCAACTTCAATGGCAGTGGCAGCCAAAACTGCCAGTTACAAACATAACAGTAGCTTTCAGTAAAAGACAACATGCAAAGCTTTGGTCCAGCAATACCTAATGGCTGCAAATGAATCTGTGTTATTATTGTAATGGCTGTCATTTCCTATGTAATCATTCTTTTAAAGAGTCCAAGTGCTACTCAAACCAGAGGAAAGGGAATGTAACAGCAACCTGCAAATCTAAAGCAACAGACAGGAGAGTTGTTTCAATTGCGATAACAGCACGGAGAGGGACACCTTTCTTAAGGAGCCACAAAGAGGCATTTTATACAATGGTACAAGATGGATGGTGCAGATTTTAATCTGTTTATCATCTATGGCACTTATCATGTTGATGCAAAAGACAGGATTTTAAGGCCTGTTGCATATTTCCAGCTTTGTCTTTTATTTTAGATTTTCAGCAACTGCTGTGTTCAGATCTCACAGTTCCAACATTTGTTTTGTTTATTCTTTCTCATCTATTCTCATTCACCTCTAGCCTCTTTTACCTTCTCCAGACAGATAGCTGCAATTAACAAACCTTCCCCACCCTCCCTCAGCCAACACTGCCAACATTTGTGTTATTCAGTCTCTTGGTTTCCACTCATCACAAACATACCTTTGTTCCCTCCACCCTTTGGCTTTGGCTTCACTGGTCAAATTCAAGAGATTACCAGATAAGCATATGGAGGACTTTAAAATAGAGGGATATATGGGAGGAAGGGGTTAGGTAGTCTTAGGCAAGGTTTAAAGGTTGGCACAACATTGCGGGCCGAAGGGCCTGTATAGTGCTGTACTGTTTTATGATTCTATGATTTTATTTTCATTTGTTATTTTGAATTATTTGAGCAAGATTCATAATTCAATTCTGAATCAATAATTTTGTGTTCTTCTCATGCCTCTACTGGGACTGACCCTGCCATTCTGCTAACCTGATATGTGATTAAAAGCATATTCTAATTCCCCTTATTGAAATAATTCACTTGTATCAGTGTAAAGTGAATTGCTTTTCTCTAGAAAAAGGACTTACAGAGTGCCAAGAAACAAAATTACTGTTGCTGGGAATCTGATCTAAAAAAAGATATTTTGAACAAAGAGCAGGATCTGTAAACTAGAAAACCAGGTTTTAACATCTTAACTCTGTCTATCATCAGAACAAATTTTCTTCTCTAAATATTGTTTTTGAACATGTGAAAGTGTTTAGTTTCTTGAGCATATTCACCTTCATCCAATGCAATGCAGAATGGGAAAATACTCAAGACACTGCAAAAAGTTTTAAATGATACCAATACTTGTAAATTCCTTTATCTTATTAGTATTGGAACATGATGGTGCATACATGAGTCATTTCAAATCAGAGGGTATTTCAGGCTGATATAGAGGTTGAAATTTTATTTTGATCTGTGCAGAAGGCTTGTAGTGGTGTCTGAAATGAGCTTACTCATGGCAGACACTGTTTATTGGTTGGAGTGGGAAGAAAATGAAGCAGTTTTGTACAGTTCTGTCTTGGTAATTCTCCTTTGGAGTTCAGGCACAATATTTAAGGGTCAGAAATTTGTGGACTTAAGGAGGTGAGGCATTTGTTTGGCACTAAGCATATGTTTTGTTGACCCTAATTTATGCCGTTTAATTGTTACTGCAAAAGAAGCACCTGCCTTCTTAAAAGTGCCTGAAGTATTGTTACTCCAACTTCACACTTCAGTTTGTGTGAATATAAGGGTAACAGTGAATGCAAGTATAATAGACACTTGTCAGTTGATTAATGTGGTTATAAAGGTAAGCCCTATCTTGGTAAAGTGAATATTGTGATATTTGTGAGGCATGAATATTATTTCCAAAATATTGTCCATTTTTGTTGTCTATATTCATGGAATGCGTCACTATTTGAAGAGTTGGAGATGAACAATGCCCTTGTCAGCAAATTATTCAACTTTTGATCTTATGATGTAGACAAAGTCATTCATGAAGTAACAGAAAATTATTAGACCCAAGATTTTGTCTGAAAAACTGTCACAGTGATGTCTTGGGGATTTGTTGATAGTCTTTCAGCAATCACAATCATTTTCCTTTGTTCTAGCATGCCTTCAGATTTAGAGTTTTTACTCCCAATCCATAACTCCAGTATGTCTATTGTTCTACATTGCAACATTTGATCAAAGCCACATTTATTTTAAGTGAACTCAGTTATTGCAGATCTTTGGAATTGAGCACCCTTGTCCATATTGTCACCTTTAGGTTCTATTCATATTTGTTAGTGATATGTAGAGAAAAATTGTATTTGTTCAAGGGAAATCTGCACTACATTGTCAATGCTCATCTGCTGCTTTACCACTATTGATACTATCCATGATGCTAACTTTGCTGTACAATATACTGATTGTTCATGTTAAAACCATACAAAATTGTTAATTCTTAAACTGGTAGAAAATTCTTACCATTCAAGTTCCTGGGCATCAACATTTCGGATTATCTGTGTTGGGCCCAACACATTGATGCAATCGTGAAGGCATGGCCAGCAGCTCTACTTCATTAGGAGTTTGAGAAGATTTGGAATGTCAAAGACTCTCTCAAATTTCTGTAGATGTGCGGTGGAGATCAATCTGACTGGTTGCATCACAGCCTGGTATGGAGGCTCCAATGCATAGGATTGCAAGAGGCTGAAGAGGGTTGTAGACTTAGCCAGTTCTATCACGGGCACAACCTTCCATTCAGGATATCTTAGAGGTGGTGCCTCAAGAAGGTGGCATCCATTACTAAGGATGCTCACCCACCATCTGGCACATTCCCTCTTCTCGTTACTACCATGTGGGGGAGGAGGTACGGAAGTTTGAAGACCCACACTCAACTCCATCAGATTTCTGAACAGTCCATGAACACCGTCTTGTTATTTTTGTTTGTTCTATTTGCTTATTTTTGTAATTAATAGTAATTTTACATCTTTGCACTGTATTGCTGCCGCAAAACAACAAAATTCCCGTCATATAAGTCAATGATAATAAATCGATTTCTGATACTGACTCTTTTTAATGCAGAAGTGTATGTTATTCAAAATCTTGGCATTTTATTGAAGCATCATCTCCTAGTTTGCTTTTCAGAAGCTAGGTAAAAATACAGAAGAATATCTGTAGTAGTTGGAATTCAATTTGATACAAAGAGTAAAATGATGCTTTTGCGACTTGTGAAAGTTTTCAGCAAAGTGTTGGAAAAGTTATGAAATGCATGTGATATTTTAAATGATACACATTTTTTTCATCATTTGTGGAAATGATTCTTATTTGTGTAGAAAGTCTGTGAATGCCCCTCAGTAACGAAATCCATGAACTAGAGGGTTCAGCCCGGTTTCAGCTTTATTCAAAGAGTTTCTTGCAACAGAATCCAAAGCATCCATAGCCTTCTAGGTATAGGTTCCTTCGAAATCCAAAGCAAAATACAAGATTCTGTATATCTGGAATAAAATAAAAAGTGCTGGAAATACTTCAGATCTCTATTCATCAAGTTGAAATGTTAACTGTTTCTCTCTCCACAGATGCTGCCTGGCTACCTGAGTATTTTCAGTATTTTTGTTTTATAATAGATTTTTCTTAAATAGTTACTTCCCATTTCAATGCCACTCTCTTCAGAGCCCTGATTGTAAGCCTTTCAAACCCCACCCCACCTCATTCTTAGACTCCATTTGGGCCCCGCCCAACAGCTGGCCATGTTTTCAACTAATTTGGACCTCATAGGCCCAAATGTCCGTCCAAACTTGCACCCTTGTGCTTATAACCCTTTTGACTTCTGAAGCAATCAACCAACCAGTCAATCATTTAATATTAATGACCTTGATGCTTCCAATTTCCTGACTTCAATGGTTACCTATCATCCAGAACCTTGTTGTTTCAAGTACCCAAATTACTAATGCTGTTGACCCCTAACGCTATCAATACACCAAATTCCTGATGTTACCAACCCACAACATTTCTAACATCCAAATCTTAAAGCTATTTATCTTTTAGTGCTCCCAACATCTGTTTCTTGTGACAATTCCCAATGCTATCAATGCAGCCCCAGGTATGATCCTCCCTTTTTCAGCCCCTCAGTCCTCTCTAATCTTCCTTCCCTCCATTAGTTTCATGATTTTGGAGCTAACAGAGGAAAGGCAAAACACAAGTTTAAAAACAAAAAAAAAAATGGAGATATTCAGAATTCTGATGAAAGATCCTCAACCTGAAATGTCAACTCCTATTCTTTCTCTGCAAATGCTATCTGACAAGCTGAATATATTAATTTTGTAATTTTATTTGTATTTCTAACATTGCAGTTTCTTTGCTCTTTGATTACTGTTTAATTCACTGCCACTTCTTTTCCAGAAATACTTTAATTTGTTCTGCAGAATATGCAAGTTCTGATCTGTTACGCTCATACAAAATTGACAAACATGCAGTAAGCAGAATAATGATGACTGTTTAAAGTTATGGTTAGGTGCAAAAATCAACTTTGTTTTCCTCAGTTTTATTGTTAGAGGAGGGATATGAAAAACATCAGAGAAAAAAAAATCATACTGGCTGTTTGCAATAATTAGCTGAAACCCAACCACTATCCTATACAAGTGGTGTATCAATCATTGAAGTTCTTACATGTTGGTTATTTACCATAGACATCAGGGGAGAATGGAGCTATTCAGTGGTGTGCCTCAGGGATTGGGGTTAGAACCACTATTCCTTTTCATAAGCTTCAGTGACCTGATTGATGTACTACATTTTCAATATTTCAGAGTTCTGGAGCAATACAGCACAGATACAGGTCCTTCAGCCCAACAAGTGTATGCTG
>JARFYF010000104.1:71519697-71532835 GCA_030265395.1 Rhina ancylostomus
AGTGCAGGATCTTCCATTTGTAAATCCAACTAAAATGGTTAAATGGCTAACGGGAACCCATGCCCCTGCCTGAACCAACTGTCAAAGCTGTCAAACAGCTTGAATTGTTTGGATATCACAGACATTAACATATATACAAACTGTTCAAAAATGATTAAAAGCTAAACATATTATGACTTTAAAAAAAATTTAACTTAACTCAATTGAGCCAAGTTGTAAACTATCTGGCACTTGCCTCCCTACCTTGCCATTGTTTCTCCCCACTGAAATGGATGTAGTTGCTGAATCTGTGCCCAGGTTTACACTCATATGGCACCATGAGGTGTCCAACACTGGAACACAGTCAGAATGAAAGGGGCAATCAGCTGTGAGGAAGTTTTGGAATTCTGCATGCAAGTGCATTTGTGTGGGAGTTCTGAACTTCTTTGGAGTTACGAAGGTAAAATGTGACAAATTTCTACAGAACTGCTGATGTTTTTGCAGAAACCTTGAGCCATTATGATTTCCTCATTACAGTACTGGATTTGATATTTCATTCTCAGTGTCTATGATAATGATAATGGGGAGGCACGCTAGAGGGGAGTTAACTGGCATTCCTAAGGCTGTTTTGGATAATGGTCTGCTGAAGCAAAATCCAGCATCACCTGAGGCCCAAGGCACTGGTACAACTGGAAGGCCTTTTCACGGGAGAGGAGGTGAGTCAGGAAATCTACCTCATTTGGGTTTCCAGCCCCAGACTTAGATCTGCCTCAGGAATGGTGCTATTAAAACATGTAATCATTAAAACATGTAAATGTACCCAATGACTGATACAAATTGGAACAACATAAACTAATTTCTGGGCAATGAAGCAATTTTGTCATTTCATGTGCATTTTATGGAAAAACTATGTCATTGGTGCAAGTGAGATTCCTGGTTGAACTTCCAGAGCAGCAGGAGTCATCCTGGAGTGTTCAAAACTCCAGACCATCATGGTAAGGGTCATAACCATTGGGAGGAGTCACTAACGGGGGACATTTGTGGGTAGACTCTTACAATTTGGAGAGAGCAGGCTGCAGACTAAGGCTTCAGGTGGAGAGGTGCACAGTAAACAAGATCCTGTCAATATTGCCCATCTGCTCAGGAAGAGTTTTTTGAAAAGACAGTGAGGTTGACAGCAATTGCAGTAAATTTCACATTGATATGTGGGACCCTTTGTACAATGTCACACATTACCTGTAAACTCAGGAAGTGAAAGCCTTCCTTCTACAGAAAGTTTGAGGCTGTTGTCTGTGAGAACTCACAGAGCAACACAGGTGCTAACTATTGCAGCCTGGATTTGGCAAACACAGTGACTCTTATCACACTGATACCTTCCTACATAGCCAACATTAGCAAATTCCCCAGGTCTCCTGTAAAGAACATTAGCACCTGATAAATGCATGCTCATACTGCATCAGTCATATAGTTGCCCTTTTTAAACTGCTTGTATATCTTCTTATCTTCTACTGTTGTACAATAATAAGTGCTGTGAATATTACTCCACCTGTGACTGTATGAGTGCCTTATACAGATCCATTTTCACCACCTGGGATCTGTGCTCTATTCCTCCAGTGATACATCCCAAGTCTCTGCCCATCTTTCCCACTACTCCATGTTGGAGACTCTACAGATTTCTATACTTGTCAAGTACTGATGTAGTGCTTATCATGAAGACATGTATGATAATGACTGTGATAAGCTCTTACTCCTGATTCTTCTTGATCAGTCTACAGCCTTCAGAATGGTTAACTATACCTCTGTCCAGTCCTCCATTTTTAGCAAAGAATCACCTCACATGGCTTCTCTTCTCACTGTGTTTTGTTACCACTGAAGCCTCTCAACAATCTGTCTTAGCCTGCTCTTCTATCCCTCATTTAAATGTCCAAAATCTTGCAAAAAATATCAGGTTCCAAACATATATTGATGGGCACTGAGCTCTATTTCACCAGTACCTTTATTAGACTCTGTGTTATCTCCAACCTGTCTCAATGCTTGACTGGCATTCAGTAGTGGATGAGCAGAGATCTCCTCCAAGTAAATGTTAGGAATGCCAAAGCCATTGATTTCAATGCCTGTTGCTGACTCCTTTCACAAGCCAACAACTCCATTGCTCAGTCAGGCAGCTGCCTTTGCTCATTCAGGTAACTGTCTGAGGCTAAACCAAACTGTTCATGAGCTTTTTTTGGTGTATTTAACCCTAAAGTGACTCCTTACTCAAGCCTTTGTTATTGTTAGACTTGAATATTCCCAAAACCTGCTCACCTGCATTCCAACCTACCCAATTTTCACCTCAAAGCACCACTGCCTAGCCATATGCTGACTTGCACCAAATCCCAATCAGCCATCCTCCCTGTGCTTGCTGATCTACAATGGCTTTCACTCTAGAAAGATCTCAATTTCAAAACTCTCACTTTTCAAATCACTCCATTGCCTCATCCTTCAAAATCTCTGTTAACCTCCCCTGGCCCTACAACCCTCCAAGATCTCTGTGATCTCCTACTTCTTGAGTCTTCCTAGTTTAGATACTTCACTATTGGCAACCATGCCTTCACTTACCTCGACCAAGTTCAGGAATTCACACCCTAAACTTCTTTGCTTTTCTACCTCTTCTTCTCATTTAAAGCGCTCCTTAAAATTACTCATTGTTTTATGTTGAATTTTGTCAGCATTCTAATGAGCCTTCAGACTTTTAAATTGCATGAAGATATTAAATGTTTGAAAGTTGTTGTTCACGAGTACATTAGCCTTTCTCCTGTTGTTGCACCATGTACAGTATACTCTCAGTTATCCAGCAACCATGGGGTTGAGTAGAGCTTGAGAATTGTTTAAGAAAACATTACTGTACATCACACACCAGTATTCTATGTACAAATCTTTAAAATAAATTGCCAAACTATATTTTATCATTATCTGAGTCCAGGAAGAACTCTTTAGGCTTTGTACTTTGAGATTTAATGCTACAAATTGTTGAATTCTTTCATAAGAACATGATGATTTTCATCTTTTTCCAGTCTTTTACATATTTCATTTTCTGTTTTGATGTCAGAACACCATGTTTCCACTCCATACCTCTGCTGAGGATATTCTGATCCAATGGAGTGGATGAGTGTGAGAAATACAATACAGTTTATGAAACTAAATTGGAACCAATCAACACTTGTAAACACACCTGATGGACTGAAGGTGGCTGCTGTGCTGTAGGCTGATGGGAGACAGCACATGAACAAAATTGCATCAGAACCCGGCACACCAAGTTCAAATTTATTGTTTTGAAAAAAATTATGAAATTACTTAATGTTAGTTCAAGTTTTTGCCAGTTTCAGGAGAATTTCAGATGCATTAATACTGGATAAACAAGATTTTACTGTGCTATTTATTTTCTCTAGTTATTTGCCATTATCCTCGCACCTCTCTTCTGTTCTGTGTTGTGTCCTGTTTACTTCAATAATTTAGTTTGCCAATATTTATTTCCCTTTCTTAGCTACAGTTGTGCTAGATCACATTAGACATTATTTCCCATCACTCAGGCCATTTTCTGAACCAATCAGATCTCTCTGTTTCAGGTCTGTTGTGTAAGAATCCCCCCTCTCTCCCACTTTATTGGCATCTCAAACTTTTGTTTAATTCTCTCTTAAAATTCATTTTATAAATTGTAAACCCATGCTGTGTTGATTCAGTCCCATTTGTGAGTGCATTTTTTAACTAATGTACAAATCACTGTGAACTTAATTTTGTATCTATATTATCTCCAGGATCTATTTTGTATTTTGCTGATAAAACTACATTCAAGGATTATGAGAACTACAAAGCACATTGCTTCCTTGATAAAGATCTTATGAACTTGACGAGAAAATCAAGACAATAAGCTTGCATTAGGAAAACAAAATCAAGTACTGTATTAAAAACATCTGCAATTCTGTAATTGTCTTGGAATGAAACTGCTGTCTGAACAAATAAATTACAGATCTTCTGAAGACCGTTAATTAAAGGCTCAGCTGATTTCTGAAGGCAAGGATGAAGGGGATGCATTTTAATGGACAACATAACATCAACATTTCATAAACACATGGAAGCTCTTGTGCAATAATAAAATTTGCTATTACTTTAAGTAGTAGATTTAATCACGAGCTTGACAAATCATTTCCTCCCTTCTCCTTTTGTTACTTCATTATTACAGCATTTACAACAGTTCCACATTTGACTACTACAATGCCATTGACTTGTTAGGGCAGCTTTGCACATCTTCCCCAATTCCACTGAATCCCCAAAATACACACCATATGGTGAAGGCAACTGTTGCTAGTCTACAAATGTGGTGACTTTCTCCAACTACAGAAACTCCACTGCGGTCAAAAGCCCACATCACCAGAGCTCACTTCACTCAACTTGCTCTGCTGGCAAAGCAAGACTGTGATGTTTAGTCCCACTCTTTTTAAATTATGGCATGTACAACATCTACAATGACTAGATTATTGTGAATGATCTACCACTTTATGAAACAATACCCATGCAGATAAAATCATTGAGTTGTACAGCACAGAAATGGGCCCCTTGGCACACCACATCTATGATCAATTTTTTGTTCATCTACATTAATCCCTCTTGCCCGCATTACAACTGTATCCTTCTATGCCTTGGCTATTTAAGTCTCTAACTGCCTTTTAAATGTAGTAATTATATCTGATTGCACCACCTCCTCTGGCAGTGTGTTCCAAATATCAACCAACCCCTGTGTATGAATCTTATCCCTCAGATCCCCTTTAAAACTCCGTCCTCTCACCTTAAACCTATACCCTCCTGCTTTGATACCCCTACATGTGAAAGATATTTTGACTATCTACCCTATGTATGCCTCTCACAATCTTATATACTTCTATAAGGTCACCCCTCAGCCTCCTTGGCTCCAGGGAAAACAAGCCCAGTCTATCCAATCTCTCAAATCCAGGCAACATCCTGATGAACCTCCTCTGCACTCTCTCCAGTGCAATCACGTCTTTCCAAAATGTGGCAACCAGAACTGCACCCAATACTCCGTGCAATGTTTTGTAAAGTTGCAACGTAACGTCCTAACTCTTATATTCTGTATGTCAACCTATGAAGGCAAGCTTGCTGTGTGACTTCTTCATTGCCCTATTGACCTGTGCTGCCACTTTTATGGAACTATGGATTTGTACCCCTTGGCCTTTGTGTTCATCAACATCCTTAGTGCCCTACCATTTACTGTATATGTCCTACCCCATCTGACCTCCCAAAATGCATTACCTCACACTTTTCAGGATTAAATTCTATCTGCCAATGATTTTCCCAAATTTCCATCTGATATATATTTTCTGCTGTAGAGTTGGACAAACTTCCTCACTACCCACTACACCTCCAATTTTCATGTCATCTGCAAACTTATTCTTCATACCTCCTACATTCACGTCCAAGTTGTTAATATATGTCACGAACAGCCAAGGTCCCAGCACCAGTTCCTGCAGTACAACACTAGTCAGACTAGTCAGTAGTCAGGGAAACATCCTTCCACAATTACCCTCTGCCTCCTATTACCAAGCTAATTTTGGATCCAGTTAATAAGCTCACCTTGGATCCCATGTACCTCCGCCTCCTGAGCCAGCCTACCATGTGAGACCATGTTATCTAAATAGATGAAAAACACTATGAAGCTGGAGGATCCCAGCAGGCCAGTCCAGGCAGCATCCGTGGAGAAACATTGACGATCAACGTTTTGGATCAGAACCCTTCTTCAGGACTGAAGATAGGAAAAGGAGAAGCCCAATATATACGAGGGAAAAGCAGAGCAGTGATAGGTGGACAAAAGAGGGGAAGCAGGGGAGGACAATGTTGGGGTTGGTGCAGAGGGAGTGGAGAGCAGAGCATTCAGAAGGGGTAAGATTGGAGTAGGTGAGGGGGGCAGAAAAGTCAGGATGGCTGAAGTTGCACCAACAGTTGGCTATGAATAGGTCCAGGGAAAGTAACAGGCCTGGTGTGGGAGTCCAGGTGGAAGAAGAGGGGTGGAGGCAGGAGAACGGGTCATTAGAAGGGGGAGAGGACTCCTTACCGAAGAAGGCATGGAGGCAGAAGCAGTGGAAAAAGAGCTTGGCATCATGCCGGCCTCAGAATTCATTGAGGTGGGGGTGTAGAGATACGAAGGTGAGCCCTTTGCTGAGAACAGACCGCTCACCCTCAGAGAGGGGGTGGTCAGGGGGGTGGTTAAGACTCAGCAGGGGATAAATAGAAATTGCTCCAGTCATTTTTTTTTAATAGATTGACAGCATACTTGGATATATTCCTGTTTGCCGTTAAGTAGGTAATGTTAATGATATCATCAAAACAGAAAAAAGGAATAATTTATTTCAAATTAATAATATTAGGAATGGCACAGATATATACATAAACCTCTGCATTGATGAAACTCTCTTTCATGGATGCACTGTCACTTTTCATATCTAGTCATGGGCTACATCACCCATGACCCTAGATATTTTCAGTTATAAACTGCATTACATGTCAACACTTAGAGAGACTAAAAGACTTGGAGTCATTCTAACATTAAAGGCTACATTGGACACATAGCCTTAAACAGCATTGCTGCTGAGCAACCCAACAAACTGTCCCTGAAACACTGCCATTAAAGCACAAGCTGTTGAGGTACTTTAATGAAAGATTCTGGATTGTGTAATAATGCATTAATTTTCCATTTTCAGCAATATTTCCAGTATTTATGTGTCTCTTCTACTGAAGCAAATGAGCAGGAGAGTCTCCACATAAATGTGGTATGATAATAGAAGACTACTAAATTATCACTTACTTCTTGATAATAAACAAAACTTCCTAAATTTAGGGACTGTGCAATTCCTGGGCTTGGGGAAGGAAGAGACATAGTGGCAGCACAGGTGCAATGAAAGGAATAGAAATTGGATAGGATTGTTTTGGCAATTCAGTTTACGTTTCTAACCACCACAATATTCTGTTGGAAGAAACTGCAGTACTTCCTGTTTCTGCCCCAATCCTGCAGATGTCAGCAATGGATCAGAAAATTCACAAATTTTGACAATGAAATGTAATGCACCAATATTATAAAATACTAGTCTCCAAAGGAAGTTCTTTTATGTTAAAATGTTAAAGACCAACTTCAACTGGGACAGCCAGTCAGGTATCATAGAGCTAAAATTCATGTTTTGTTAATCCTGTCATGAATGCCATTTGACCCTAGGATTTGGGACTGAATCCAAGAAATCCTGGTTATTTACTCTGAGCCAGCACTTAATTGCCCATCCCTAACCGCCTTTGAGAATATAGTGGTGAACTGCCTTCTTGAACTGCTGAAGTCCTTGAGGTGTGGGAATACCCACAATACCGTTTTGGAAGCTGTTCCAGGATTTTGACCCAGCAGCAGTGAAGTAATGATGATATATTTCCCAGTCAGGATGATGCATGGTTTGAAGGGCAACTTCCAGGTGATAGTGTTCCCATGCTTTTGCTGCCCTTGTCCTTCTCGCTAGTAGATATCATGGGTTTGGAATGTGCTGTCTAAGGAGTCTTGCTGATTTGTTTTGCAATACGTCCTGTAGATGGTATAAACTGCTACTACAGTGCGTCGGTGGTGGAGTGAATGAATAGTTGTGGATGGGGTGCCTGTGTTATCAATCATTGATGTTTCGGAAGTGGAATAGACTCCAGGAATTCTGAACTTTTAGGGAACCTAAAAATCAAAAGCCAATGCATCCCACAAAATAATACTGCTCTGCCCAGATGCCATTCTGTTTCATACTTAAGGCCAAAGACCAATAATCAAGCAATATTTAGAAGACTAATACTTAATCTGTTCCTTTTTTGGTGTAAGCATTCTGAAGCATTCAATACCACAAGGCCTTTGCTGTCAGAATCTAAACTACACAGCAATTAATAAACACAGGCAGATTCCATCAACATTCAAGTTTGGGGTGTATTGACTCATTTGTAAATGAATAGTTCTGTTTGCAAGAGAAAAGGAAACAAGAACTTGTTGGTAATGGTAGGGAGAGGGAAGGTGTACAACAGTGCGCTTCTGGCAGAAAATCAACTGAGTGATATGTTCTTCAGGTAGGTGACAGTCACAGCTGTGATCATGTAATCAATACAGCTTTTACTAGAGGAGAAGTAGCATGATCTGTGGCAAGGTACGCTGAAGTTCTTTTTAGTCATGAGAACTTTCCACATCATAGTTCACACATTGGCTTAGTCTGTAAATTAGTCAGTCTTGGTTAATGACAAATCTTATTGTCCAACTTAAATAAAAATAGAGGAAGCTGAATTTTTATCTGACTCCCATTTCCCCTCCACTTTCCAGTCCTACTTCTTACTGTGTTTTTGTCACCTCTACTGACCATCCCCCTTTTGTTCAGGTAAGGCCTTGACTTTATCCCCCTACATCCCCATCACAAAGAGTTTCAGGTCTGACATAATGTTGAACCTTCTCTTTTTATTTCCAATTTCTAGCATCTGTAACATTTTGTTTTTTGATTTTTATGGATCTTGCTGAATACATGGAAGACAAGGATGTGCCCAATTCTAATTGATGATTGTGTTATAATTATGGATTTATTCCAAAATGTTAATCTTGCTGTTTTTTATTCTGATACTGTGTATATCTGGCAATTTTATTATTTTTTCAATTTTTATGTTTTGTTCAAATCTGTTTAATGATTGCTTTATGCATTAGTTAAAATGGATATTGCTGAATCTGGTTTTGATGAAAGATCTCCCAGATGAAATGTTAACTCTTTTTCTCTCTGCACAGATGCTGCCTATTCCCAGTACTCCTCTGTTTTTATGTCAGATTTCCAACATTGGCAGCATTTTATATTTTTAATTGTAAATGTAAATGTAATTTTTAAATGCTAGGTTTGGTTTGGAATGTGACGTTACACTACCAGCAAAGTGCAGAAATTGACTCTCAGAATCAGGAAGCTAGCAGAGTTAATTCTTGTAGATATCTTTGAGGCAAAGGGAGAAGAATATATATGTGTTTTATTCTGTATGGGGAGATTCCATCTCTATATCACACCAAACTAGAATTGAATGCAGCAGCAACTTTAATTTGACAACATCTCAGGTGAACATAAAGGATTCAGCTTGAGTATTTTCAGTGTGCTTTATATTAAACAATATAGTTCCAGATGGATTATTTGACTGGTTAATAGTTATGTTTTTCTTTTTAACTTTGCAGCAGCTATAAACTATGATCTTGAGAAAAAGTTCTGTATTTCTGCCCAAAAGTCACAACCAGATTGGCTTTGTATACATAGTTCAGTCAGTCATTGAGCCAGAGGAATTACCAGAGGGGACTGATTCATTGGCGACCCATCAGTTATGTCAGACTGGGTGTGGTGAAGTCACATAAACTATTACAGACATTAGTCTATTCAAAGTTCACCTTTGACTTATATAACTAGCATCAGTATATTAGGAACATAAATGTTGTTAGTTAAAATGAATGTTCCGCTATTTAAATAGACCAGAGAAAATCAAATTGAAATGCATCATAATTCTGTCTACTTGTGTAGTTCTGTAATACATTTATCTGTTAATCTTTCCTCAATAAATTTATGGGGAGAGAACTCCAGATTTCCACAAATCTTTGTGTGAAGTAGAGCTTCCCTAGGGCATCCCTGAAAGGCCTGGCACTAGATTTAAATTAAGTCTCCGTGTTCTGGACTTCATACTGCCATTTGTAACATGTTACGTACATTGCTCTTACTACAGGAAGAATGATGCTAATGAATTACAGTAGTGATTCACTGTACTAGAATATCTCCTGTTAAATGATCCATTTATAATGTTGATATAGTTTCACAGATTAAAGACTGATTGAAATATTGTAGTCAAATAACAATTTACACTTACCCTATAGTAGTCTGTGCTGTACACATCCCTAGACATGCCAAAATCTCCAATCTTCACCAGCAAGTTTTCCCCCACCAGGCAATTCCTAGTAGCCAGGTCACGGTGAACAAAGTGCTGCGATGCAAGGTATACCATCCCTGCTGCTATCTGCATGGCAATATGTAGCATCCGTGACTGGGTCAACTCTGCCATTCTGTTGCATTGGCCATCACTAAGGAATACAGCATCAGGTCCATGGGACCTAGAAGTCCAACAAAGCTAAATTAGTATTTATAAAGTAACATGATGCTAACCTTTAAACATAATTGTTAACCTATGATCTTTTGCAAACAATACACTGCCTCTCCCTCATATGTGCGAATCTTACTTCTATGCAAGACGAGAATCAACCCTATAGCATGGTTGCAGTGTAGGTTATAGAAAATTCTGACATTTTGCCAATAATTGAAATTAATTTTAATTGCAGTATAATATAATTTCCTATTTAAGCTTAACACTTTGAAATGTAGCTCTGGGACGCAGTGACACAAGAATTCTTGATTTGAAAATTTGTGTTTGTATACTATTGAACAACTCTTCCAGTTCACTCAGAATGAAATGCAAAGATGTAGATGAATACTATATTTACAATACAGATGATGCCAAGAAATTAGCAATTTTTTTGAATATATCTCAGTAGATTTTTTGACATTTCAAATTGCAGAAACAAAGAAGATGTGCAGTTACTTTGGAAATATCTGCTTTGCATCACTTTGGGCTTATTTTACTTAGTACGAACAACCTCGAGCCAATCATTTTCCATCTCAAGTGAGGAATAGGATCACACGTAGAATGTCTTTGACTCACCAAGTAGTTTCTTCATATCTATTTTGCTCATGGGAAAGTTACCTAGAATTTATTTGATTCTTACACTGCTCAATGAGCAAAGAGTCCATGATGCAGAACAAATCTCTGACTATCAACTTAAGGATAAATGGAAAGTATGTAGCTATAAGCAAACAACTCTAAGCAAATCTATGGTGCTAAATGAGAACCTTTTTGGAAAAACATTTCTCAACTGAGGCCCTATCTATTTTTTCAATTGGTCAATAAATTCCAAGGGCACTATTCAAAGAAGTTCTCCTAATATCTTGTCTAATATTTATCCTTAACCTACATTACTAAAGCAAGTTATTTGATGACTTGTGTGAGACTTAGCCATGCACAAACCAGCAGCTGCGTTTGCAACTGTGACTAACATTTAAAAGCAATTCAATGCACTGGAAACCTTTATTCAAATTAAAATCATATGAGTAAAAAGTAATATAGACAAGAAACTACCACACCTGTTAAATATATCTTCAATTAGCATCAGTGAAACTTGCTGAATTTCCCTCTAAGGAGAATCTACAGCTGCCCTAGAGGAAAGCTTTGGAAAGAAACTGTCAGGTGTACAGAGTATGTAGCTGCCTCAAAGGTCTGGCTTATCTAATTCAACTGGAAATGGATTCAAACTTGACTAGGGTGTACTGATCCCCATAGATATGGTCAGACAAGGTGCAGCTAAAGACTAACACCCAAAAGAATAAGCAACAATGGAAAAAATATGAAATACTAAAACCATCTGTTACATGTTCAAGTTCTGTGAAGTCAGTCACTCCCTTGACCAATCTGTGCATCTAACTTTTTTAGTGTTGATACAAACTACCCTTTATCTGCTGTACAAGGTAACATCCTCTGGTGACCCAGTCTTTCGTCTTGTGTCTCTCTTCAGTTCTCTGGCAACACACTGAGTCATAGCTTGATAGCAGTTTCACAGTAAGCCAAGCAAACAGAATAATTGTTATGAATAATCCATTTCCATGAAGGCATTCTTCAGCTAATAATATAAATGTATACAATGCATACAATGTACTGTGTTGTCCAGCTTTACTGGGTCGTCTTGCTAGATAAAGCTAAGTTTCTGACTTGCCTCCCTGCATTTCATCCTCCCAGAAGCAAATTGTGTCTAATCACCTGCACATTTCTGAAAGCCCGAGTCAATATCAATGTGGATGACAGCTTCAGTTCTAACACCAATGCCACTTCCAGTGTCAGTACTGGTGCTAGATCTTGTGTCAATACCAACAGCAGCATCAGGATTGGTATAGCTTCTGGTCATTCATATCCAGAATACTTTGAAACTACATTGACGTAAGCTACTTATTGATCACTAAGACAAACAAGCTCTATTAATTACAACCTATGAGGAAACAACAATAAAGCTAATCCAATGGCACCTTTACTACCTACCCTTTGGACTTCCATTGCTTTTATAAACAAGGATACACTAGGCCACAAAGAACAATATTAAAATAATTTTTTTTTCAATTTCTTGGAGTCATAGAATCAGACAGCGTAGAAAGAGGCTCTTACACGCAACTCATCAATGCCAACCAAGATGCCTTTCTGAACTCGTCCCTTTGTCTCTGTTTGACCCATATCCCTCTAAACCTTTCCTCTCCATGTACCTGTCCAAATATCTTTTAAATATTGTTATCGTACCTGCCTCAACCATTCCCTCTGGCAGTTTGTTCCACACACATCCCACCCTCTGTGAAAAAGTTGCCCCTCAGGTTCTGAATAAATCTTCCCCCTCTCACCTTAAATATATGCCCTCAAGTTCTTGATTCCTCAACCCTGGGAAATTCTTCATGTAGGTAAATGGTAAAAAGATCCAACCCAATTCCAAACCATTTCATTGGCCATTTAGTCAAATAATGAAAGCATAAAGCTTTTGATAAAATCGATTATTTGACCATAACTGCTCATACCTACAAAATCTCAGATATCAAGAATATTGTCAACTGAACTAAACAACTGGGCATATCAATGGATTTTAAATGGATAATCTTAAATACCTATGATTGGCAAGCTGTAGTGTTGGTGGGGGAGGATAAAAATACAAGCAATCCTAAAGTTGATCCAATAAGGCATTTCCAATTTTAATGGAGGTGAGCTGGGAACCGGTGGCCAATCAGTGACATATCCCGAATTTAAAAAGTTAAAGAAACTGGACCTCATATTTTGCCTCAATGTAAAATATTAGCCTGCCTGGGTCTCGGAAAACTAGCGAGCTGATCAGAGGAAGGACAGATAAATGGAACATCTTTTACCAGAACAGCTTGAATGCCATGAGGAGTGAAGCTCTTCCATGATTTTCCACCTCAACACTCCATGCTACTTGAGCTTTATCTGTAAACAACCTCAC
>JARFYF010000104.1:71652860-71666004 GCA_030265395.1 Rhina ancylostomus
TTATGTCAAGATGTGACCCAACTTGAACCTTTAATGTTACAAAGTAATAATTTGAATTAAATTTTAGGTGGTCAAAGACAATTTAAGTAATTATAATAGGGTAAAAATAAGTTTCAATGTAAATTAACATTCAGTATGGGCTGCATTCCAAGTTCAATATTAAAAACTTTAAAAATCATCCTTGTGCCTGCTCTCTGTTCATGCACACTGCTTTGATACCACAGTATTGTTTGTTTGCATAACTTTTTGAAGTATTTTTCAGCAGCTCCTGACTCAATGCAACCTATTAAGTCTCTATGGGTAATCAAAACCACTTTGTGTTCTCTCTCTCTCTCTCTCTCTCTCTCTCTCTCTCACACACACACACACACACACACACACACCTTTCACAGAGCCAAGGATTCTCACCCACCACAGGGATACTGTACTTCTGGTTAATTTCTTAAACTGTGGAGCATAAACTGCCCCTTACTGCACAGCCACCTGTCCAGCCGCCCATACAGCGACTCAGTCCCAGACATGAACGTAGTTAGCTCATCTTCCTGAAGATAATCATACACATGTCCTCGGGTACTAGTTTATGTGTCTTAATGGAAACATTATGTAATTCAAAATATTACTCTGAGATGCTACTGGGGCCACCTAGTTTAAGTGGTGAGAGGGTGATGCCAGCATCTCTCTGTAGGGAGAAATTAATGCCTTTCAGCTGGAATCTTCTGCTTCCTAGGTAGATGGGTAATCCCACTGAAGTCAGTGAAGGTAGTATTACCAGGTGCATTCTGGGTTACTGTGTCAAAATGTGACCCATCTTGAGTTAATAGAGCCAGTGTAACCTGTGGGTATTAGCCTGGGGGATCCCTGATAACTTGCAGAGACCCATTCTTTCAGACTTGAATTATATTTGGGTGATTATATTATATAAAATTTCATAATTAATTATATGTAATAAAATCATAAGGGGCATAGATAGGATGAATTCATACAGGCTATTTCCCAGGGTTGGGGTATCAAGAACTGGAGGGCATTGTTTTAAGGTGAGAGGGAAGATTTAATAGGAACCTGAGGGGCAACTTTTTCACCCAGAGAGTGGTCACGATATGGAATGAGCTGCCAGAGGAAGTTGTTGAGTCAGGTAGAATAACAACATTTAAAAGGCACTTGAACAGATACATGATAGGAAAGGTTTAGAGGGATATAGCCAAACACGGCAAATGGGATGAGCTTAGCTGGGAATCTTGGTCAGGCCAAAGGGCCTTTTTCCATACTGTATGACTCTATGACACGGATTATTTAAGATTTAGCCTTACTTTTTCTGTACCATTTATCATTAAGTTAAATATTCTAGCTTATACCTGTATATCCAGGTGTCAGACTATGCATACCTCACTAATGATTTTTCAGTCTGATTGGTTAGGAAGTACACTGTTGCCTGCCTTGTTCACACAGGTCTAAGTCCCTTGTGGCTGGTGAAGCACTGCTTTGGCTTTCTAGTTGGCACAATCCAAAACCCCAAAGAATATCTGTGGGTAAGGGCAAAGACCAGCTTGTGCTATTCATTGACTGCACAACCTGGGCTATAATAACCCATTAGACTGGTACAAGATAGTATGAGAAGTGGAACTTTGTTCTTGAACTATGCTTTGAAAGATAATTCATTGGTTGTGAAGCATTAGGAACATCCTGTTAAAGGGAAATCTTTATATAATTTCTCCTTTAAGACACATAAACTAGCACCCATCTATGTTTTATTTTTCCATAACAGCCAAGAGTTTTCTAGACATATTTTATATCTAACTTACGAGAGTAATGTTGTGCAGAGTATGAACATTGTAAAACAGTACAACCTGCAAGGTGTTTTCACAAGGTAACTTGCAAGAGCAGCGTCATATAAAGGTCAATGTGTAAAGGCAGTGTGTGCTGCAGAATTTAACCTGACACATTGTTTATCCTGCTGCACATTATCCCCACTTCAGCACTTTATAGCAATTGAGTCGATATCCAGTAAAGGATTACTTTCAGAACCTTTTTATATATTATATTATGACTGATTTTTAAGAACATCATCACCGTAAGAATTTATTAAAATTCCTTGACTTAACTATTGTAATGTGCAAAATAAGGCACAATAGGTAAAATGCTCCATGAGCATCATCTGCACCTGGTTTACAGAAAGAGGATTTTGAAATAATGGAATGTGGATAAGTGTGTTAATAAATGCTGTGTGTGTCTTTGCAAAAGAAAGGGAGTTGCTGACATTGTAGGTAAGGCAAATGAGTGTGAAATATTAGATGGGATAAACATTGTTAAAGACGTCATTGTAGGAGGATCATCATCTTTGAAAACTGATAAATCACCAGGCCCAGGTAAAATATATCCCAAGAAGCAGGGGAGAAAATTATTGAATCTCTAACCACAATTTTGTAGTCCCTTCTGGCTAAATAAATGATGCCAGAGGATTTAAGATTTAGACAACTGTAAAGTGTTCTCAAAAAGGAGAGAGGGATTAAGTGTATAATTAAAAGTGAATTTGTTAACTACAGTGGTGAGTAAATTATTGTGATGTATACTAAGGAGCATTATAAACCTTCATTTATAAAGGCACAGAGTAACCAGAGACAACCTGAATAGATTTGCTAAAGGAATATCATATCTGATGAACTTAATTGAATTCTCTGAGCAGGTAACAAGGATTTTTAATGAGGGCAGAGTACTTGATATAATGTTACACGTAGATTTTAGCAAGGGTTTGACAAGGTCCTGCCTGGAAGGTTGGTTAAAAAAAAGCGAAGGCTCATGTGATGTAAGCGAGAGTGGCAAATTGGATCCAAAATTGGCTCAGTGGCAGGAAGCAAAGTATAAGGGTTCACAGCATTTTTGTAACAAGAAGTCTGTTGCTACTGGGATTCCTCATGGGTCAGTACTCAGTTGCATTTTTGTAATATCAATGATTTAGACCTTAAGGAAATGAAAGTACTGAGAATGTTTGCAGATGCACTGTAAGTGGCTCGTGGAAAGATGGAAGTTGGCAAGGAAAAATACAATAAATGGGAGGATATTGAGCAGTGTGAATGAACAGAAGAACCTTGGAGGGTGTGTTCTTAGATCCCTGGAAGTATCAGGACAGGCCGATAAGGTGATTAACTAGGCCTAGAATATGTTTTCCTTTATTAAGTGAGGCAGAGAACATGAAAGCAAAGAAGTTATGCTGGGTGAAAATACAAAGCCTGCAGTCGCTGGAACACTGAAATAAAAACAGAAAATGCTAGAAACACTCAACATCTCAGGCAGCGTCTGCTGAAAAAGAAACAGAGCCAATCTTTTAAGGAAAAATTCTGACAAAGATTGTTTGACTTGAAACATTAACTCTGTTTCTCTTTCCACAGCTGCTGCCTGGCCTGTTGAATACTTCCAGCATTTTCTGAGGTTATGCTGCAATTGTAAGAATAGCAAGGCCACAATCTGAGGACTGCATTCATTTCTAGTCTCCACATTACAGTACTAGAGAAGGTGAAGGCAGATTTAGGAAGATGTTGCAGGAACTGGAAAACTGGAAGTATAAAGAAAGAATGGATAAGCCAGGATTGTTTCCTTTGCTTTGGAGCAGACTCATTAGAAACTGAGTAGAGTATGTAAAAATATGAGGGACAAGATCAATAGAAAGGAACTATTTCCCTCAGCTTAGGGGGTCAGAAACTAGGGGCATAGATTTAAAGAAATTGATAGAGAAATTAGAGGGACTGGGAAGTAAAAAATTCATTTACAAGATGGTATCTGAAACTCATGGGAAGATTCTTTCTCAATTGATGCCTCCTGTGTCAGAGATTTTCTATTAAATATGGGACTAGAAAATTATGCATGATCAGAAAAAAGACTGGAGACACAAGAGACTGAAGATGCTAGAATCTGGAGCCCAAAATGTGGACAATTCCTTTCACCCCACAGATGCTACTCGACTTGCTGAGTTCCTCCGCTAGTTTGTTTTTTGCATCAGAAAAAGGCTTTCTTCGCTAAGTTCAAAGGCAAGGATATTAAAGTGTGCCCAGCTTCATGTAGAACAAGAAATGATTGTGTAAAGCTATTATTACTGCTCATGCCTTTGGCATAATCTATTGAACCAACAAGCCATCTAAACTGAGTGTTACTTCAAAACAAAAATGGAATTAGTTACGAGAATTTTTAATAGTGTATTTTCTGGAAGTGCACAGTGAGTGAATCAGTATCTGATAGAAAGTGATGGATTAATGTTTGTCAAGCAACTGAGATGGAAATGGAATCCTCCATCAATCTGCTATGGTCAAGTTGAAAAATCTCATTTCAAATGACTGACCCAAATAAAGAGAGGAGAGACCATGAGGGTTTAAATATACTCACTACAGATGCAAATGAAATTCAGAAGTCATAGCTGTTAACTTACATGTTTTTTTCCTGATATCTGCAACAATTTTGTAAAAAGATTTATAAAAATATTAGTAAATGGTGTACATAATCTGCAAAATCCCTGCAGGAATACTACAGGCCATGACTACCTGATACTCGTTAGTCACTGCAGGACATCAAGTAGCAAATCAAGAGTCACAAATTATATTCTGTTGGGCAAGATAACTTAGGATATTTGGTGGTCATGAAACTCTACTCATTTGTAGAGTAACTATTATCATGGATGTGACATTGGCAAAGACAGATCGAAAGCTGCCAGAAAAAAACTGCAAGTAAAGGGAAAAGACTTACATGTACTGAAGGTGAAGATTATTGAGAAATCCTTCTCGTGAAATAAATGTCAATCCACAATTAACCAAAGTTCTGGAAAATAAAGTAGATAAATTAAATGTTAAAACATTAATACCTCACTGGATAAATAGATTTCAAACCTTTAGCTAATGCAATAATCTAATACCATTGAAATACTCACAGATTTCTCAGGCCGACATATGGTTCCATGTCATGATCGTTGATGCCCGACAGGTTTGGTTGGTTTGCAATGTAGCTGTTAAACAAGAAATAACCTGGGATTATTTATTGCACCAAGTATCAGAGGGTTTTATCAAATGGATAGTAACTTGCTTTTTTTTTAAACTTGATGACCGACTTAATTTTATTCTAAACAGTTTTGGAAAAAAACATTTTAAAGTGATTTAAGTCAAGAGACGCATTTCTTGTGGTTTAAAATCTTTTACAAATTTGGTGCAATGTGATATTTTAACAAGAATACTAATATCCTTAAAATATTGCCCAGCATTAACCAAATCTACAGTGTAAATTTAATGCAGAAACTAATTTAATAGCTCCAGCTGGGAACCAGTTGTGTAGTTGAGCTTGTTCTAGTGCCAAATATACACTGGTTCCTAGCTTAGCCCTCAGGATGCCTTCCAGGAATGAGAGAATGAGTGGAATCAGCACTAAACAGAAACTCTATAGCATTATACATATGGAGATGCATTAGTAAAGCTGCTCGTCCTTTCTCATGTTTGGCTGCGTGGCTCACACCAGCTTGGAGATTTCCCTGCTTTAACTAGCTCAATGGTGATTGCTGGGAGAGCAGAGCAGACAATGAGAAGGGGAGACAGCAGAGAAACAAAGGACTGCAGATGCTGCAACCTAGATGAAAAACACTATGATGATGGAGGAACTTGGATTGGAGACAGCAACTTGGATTGAATCACATCACCAGTAAATGACAAGAGAGACTGAAGGATCTGGGCAGTTTATCAACACAGGAAGCAGGCGTTGCCAGTCCCTACCATTCACCATGCCGATCAGGTGACCATGAGCAGCTGCATCAGTCATTCTGGCCAACCCCAGCACCAGCCCTCACATGCAGCCTCTCCACACAAAGCCAGGGCATCCAGGTCCTCAATGCTCAGATTCCCAGCACAGCAATGTGGAGCATCAGGAAAAGCAGGTGCCTTTTCTTAAGGTGCACGGGAGCTTTATACCTGTGAGTATGGGGATTGAGGGGCCAAGAGCATCACAATGAATCAGCGGCCTGCTAAGTTGTCGGACCCAGTTATTTTCGAATCCACAGGTTCTTTCAGGAGTCCAAGAATGAGTTGAAAACAACTTGGTACTTCACAAAGTTTTATTGGAAAAGTTTAAAAGAAAGAAACAGACACAGAGCACATGGCACTAGCTTTACTACTAGGAGATGAGCTGAGACAAAGAAACAGAAAATGAGCTAGGGCCGGGGGGAAGAGAGCAAGAGAGAGATTAACAAAAAAAAACTCCTTTTATACCTGAGATAAGAGGTACTCCTTAACTAACAATAGTCCAATCAGGAAACCTATTAAATACTTGTGGCCAAACCAACCAATGAAAAGCCACATATTCACCTGATGGATGAACCAATAGGCTAGGAAGCAGCCATTCCTTGCGCATCACTTGAGGTGTATTAAATGCTATACATGTTAAAAAAAACTAATTAAAACAGTTGAATGCAACAAGTGCAGTACTTATATACAGTAGGAACTGTTGGTCTAAATTGCTATTTAAGTTGTTATTTTTCTTGTAGTTTAAGTTTCTTTATGCTTGCTATATGTTTGTATAATCACCTGTTTGTCTGTAAATTTTTACTAGATTTTTTAAGTTTCTTTGTCTGTAAGCCTGAGGTGTCATGGCAGCTAAATCAAGACTGCAGCAACACACATAAAATGCTGGAGGAACTCAGCAGGTCAGAGAGCACCTATGGAGGGAAATAAACAGTCGACATTCCGGGTCGAGACCCTTCATCAGGACCAATCAAGACTGTCCTTGCTGTTTCCCAGATTGTCTTTATCCTTATCTAATGAGCTCAAACTAGTTTGCAGTATAGAGGGAACATGAGGTCTCTAGTTTTTTGTTACCTCTCGTTACTTCTGCCTTGCTGTTCCACGCTGACACTGTCTGACCCGTACTATAGTGAACATCTAATAAAACAGCTGTAACCGTAAGATTTGTGCCTCATTCTTAACTTCCAAAGATCTTCCCCCACTCACTGCACACCCCACCCCCTTCCGCTCCTAACAATGGTATGTACCTTATTAAGACTTAGACATAAATGGGGGAAAGTGGGAAAATATGATATTGGACTAGATCTTAAATGACCCAATCCCCACAACTGCAAATGCCATTCACGGATCCTGCATGCTTGTAATTACATAGGTTGGATGAACAGTAATGGGCCAATTTCCCTGGCCAAAGTCATTATGGATCCAGCAATGTGCGCTAGACAGTGATAGGGGCTCCAGGGACACAGGATAAATGACTCAAAAAGCGCCAAAACAATTGATGACCAGTGAAGCTGAAGGTCAGCCTTTGCAAAGACTGGGGTTTTTTTTTGTTAGTTTCTTAATGCCACTGATATTTGAAAATAATTAAAAATTATTAAAATAGAAATAAATTATTTTAAAAATGTAAAAATAAAAGTTATTAAAAACATTAAGTAACAGCAACATCATTAAACAAATGTAACTTGCCTCGGTTTTTGCCTTCTAAACCACAGTCATATAATCCCCATTATAGTCATAGAGTCAAGAGGTCTGGGATTCTGCATCAAATCTAATAAATACTGGGGAATCTTAGCAAGTTGTTCTGTTACAGAGCAAACTGACAGATTTAGTGCCCCATGTGTGTCAGGAAATCTCGGGTCTTCTCATCTATCAGAACATGCCAGAAATCCTGAGCTTAATGTTATTGAGACAACTAAATGCCAACTGTTCCATTCAGAACCATGGGCATTAGCTAATGCAAGCTGGCTCATACCATCAATGGAGTGAAAAAAAATGAAAGGGCTTGCTTGTGTTACATATCAGGACTAAATTCAGTATTGTTTCTGCAGCTCTGCAAACCTTCAGAGGAAAAAAAAATCACACAAGGAAACCACCTGCATTACTCAGATTCTATCTAATGTTATAAAGCTGATGACCACCTGGAAACTCCCTATGAAACAGTAATGAGTAAACCGTAACAATAATCACAATAAATATCCATCAATAGTATTGAAAATAACAAACAAAGTTTGGTCCCCATGGAGAATTGGCACTCAACTATCTTTTCGCACTCATCTCTTATACCCTCCCCAAAACAAAAATGAAGCAAATTATTGCATCTATTAAAATAGAAACTAAAGACATTTCTTATCATACTGTTAGGCACATCTGTGCTAATACTTAGAGAACATCATTTCAAACATTAGTCTTTTATGGCCACCATGTACCTAGTTCCCTTTTTTTAAAAATCTCTGCACACACATCCAATTTACACAACTAAAAATATTTGGAAATGAGCTACAAATTATAAAGGATTTTCAACAAAAATTCAATTGAATATAAGTGGGTATTAAAGTGATGGGAGATCCACAGATGTGTCTGGATTTTAAGACAGCAAAAAAAGGAATGGCACTCCCCACTGACATTACATGTGGTGTGAAAGTGCCCTTTTCCCATTTACAATTGGGTGCCAGCCATCGGGAATTTGTAATATCCAACAATGGTAGCCAATCAAATTGTAGAATTATCAAGCCAGGAAGTAATGAACACTCATGTTATTTAAAATTTTCAGCATATTACTGAAAGCAAAAGAAACCTTAAAGCATATATATGAGGCATGTACAATAGATTATGAAAGAAGTTAACACTTCACAAACAAACAAAAAGTTTTAAAATCTATGGAATCTTTAATAATGAAGTGGCATGAATGATGTGTCACACTTAACAAGTCAGTGTTCCAGTGCTAGAAAGATTATACCCAGTGTAAAACAGGGAATATTATTTTAGTATCTTAAAGAGTTCAGTTACACCTCATTCAACAACAGTTATCACTTCCAGTACTCCGATTGCTAGAGAATGACATGTAAAAAGTTAATGTTCATGTCCATTTGACCAGATGAAAATTGCAACAGCACACCTCGTAGAGGAGAAGGATATCATTGACTGCAAGTTCTTGATTTCCTCTTCTAATTGCACAGGTGTAGATGGAGAAATTATCGTATGTGTTACAAGTCGTCTCAATGAACATTGACAGTTTTGCTGTCTTACTACTGGAAATTTTGTACCAACATATAAAGTATTTAAATCAATGAATGAAAATTTGGGAATATCAAATCACTGGAAAGTGTTGTTAGTATCTCAAATGTGTAACATTTTGTCAAAAATGTACTGCATTTCCATGAACTTGATCCTGTCAGCTGTCCGAGAATACAGAGGCTAACCTTGGATTTGAATGGCTGTGTAAATAGAATGAAACTGATTCAGCTGCCTTTTATACCTTTCCCCAATTTTTACTTCCACAATCAATACATCTAACTCACATGATTGGCCATGGGGAAAATTATCCCTGGTTAGTATTAGCTGAATAATAGCATAAAGAAAGTGCAGGAATGGGAGACTTCATGTAACCTCCATACTGTTACTGTACCTGGTACTCCACCCAGTTGTAAAACAGGGATTTTAAATCTTTCATGTACTTATGATGCAATGTTCTTTACAGCTATTGTTTAATCTGGCAGGTGTGAGAATCAGGAAATAAAACACTCAACAGACATTTTGCAAGAGTCCTACTACCTGTGTCGGGCTCTGGTTAATTATTTTAAGAAGCTTCAAATTCACTTGAGAAAGCCACAAGGGACACTTAAGAGGCAGCTCTGTCAAAATGCTTCACTCATTCAGCATGCAATTTCATTACTGGATGTCCAGGAATTTCATGTTAATTTGGAGGCCCAAATATTGACATGTTTATTACAGTTAGTCTGCCAAATTCTGTAAAAAAAACCATCCTGTTTTAGGCAATTTCCCCAACAAGATATTCATGACATTTCTGAGTACGTTCTCATCCTAAGACCCCAAAAATATTTTAAAAAGGGCAATAAATGGGTGATGGGGGTAATACAGCACAGAAAAAGGCCCTTTGGCCCAACTTGTCCATGCCAGCTAAGGTGCTCACCTAAGCAAGTCCCATTTGCCCACATTTGACCCATATCCCTCTAAACCTTTGCTATTCATGTACTTATCCAAATGTCTTTTAAATGTTGTTGTTGTACTGCCTCAACTACTTTCTCTGGCAGTTTGTTCCATATACACACCACCCTCTGCATGAAGAAATTTCCCTGAGGTCCCTTTTAAATCTTTCTCCTCTCACCTTAAACTATTGTTTTTAGTTCCCTCTCCTTGGGAAAAAGAATTCATCCTATCAATGCCTTGCATCCAGAACTAAGCACACCTTCAGATCTAGCTGGAACCGTCAAATCTTCTGTAAACATCTGAATGCATCTGAATGACAATATCTAAGTCATTCAAAAGCATTCAAAAACTTGAAAAAGATAAAACATAAATGCTAAAACACTCAAAGCATCTGAAACACCTCCAAACATCTTTAAACATTTAAGAAAGCTTATCAATAAATCAATGGAAAAGTTATCAAAAATTTTTGGCAGGATTTACAAGAGCATTTTTAAACTAATTTCTCATCTCATAATCTTTTAAAAGTGAAAGTTATTATTGAGTCCCTCACAGTTGTTCCATTCCATTAAAATCAAAGGAGAATACACATCGTGCTTCCTAAAACCTGGCATTAAAGTTTCCAGCGAGTATGTATCTTGTATTTGGCAATAATGCTAAATTTCCGTTCCCTTGCTTAACACACTAAGTTGAGCACTGGACTGCAGCCTTCTTCGTAATGGAGAATTGCCGATTTCCTGCAGGCAGGAAATCTACCTGACACTGCTATCAGTTTTGCAGTTTACAATGATAGTGAACATTGAGAATGTTTTGATCATTGTGCAAAATTCAAGCTTTTGTAGCTTCCATTAATTGTAAAGAAAAAGGCCTTGTTGAACAAAACGCGAAAACAGAAAGTTGAAGCACTGATAATTTTTTTCACTAGTCATTGTAGCTAATTTTTTTTACTAGTCAAGTGCTTAAATAGGTCAGCTATGAAAGAACATTTTCTGTAATCTACCAAGTGATCTGAACTCATTCTGTTGATAAAAAGTGTAGTCTTACAAAAAATGTGGCCCTTCCCCACCCCCTAATGCCAATACTACTTCATACAACAGACAGCAATATAAAGATAAGTGGGATGGGTGAGAGTGAGATTATTATCCTCAATTGACCGTGAGCAATGTCACACAAGTCACCAGGAGGCATTCCATGTATCAGTAGTCATGATATAAAGCAAGAATCAGTGGAATATTTCAAGACAATTTCAGAATAGCTTGTGCCTCTCTGAAAGATATATGACTGAATATTATAAAGAAACTTACAGTAGGGATTGCTGACAATGGGAGGGTAGCAAACTACTATTTCATGTTTGGCTACTCCAAACTGATAAACAAAGCTTCACTGTTATAATGCTCACAACTGGAAGACTCACATTAAATTAGTACTTTCACATTAAATGACCATGCCAGAAAATTTCAGAAGAGTTCTCTTGATGAGTCACTGTAACACAGGTGGTAAACATGCAGAAATTCTGGATATACACAAGAAGCTCTGAGCAAATTCCTGGGAATTGGGAAGTGTGTGAAACTGGTTCAAGATGAAATACAGCATAATACTTCGTTCTGTTATGATAACATTGTTCATGTTGCTCTGAAATTTGAAGGAGTTGTAAATAACATGGAAAAAGTTCCATGTTATAATATTGATTGTAGTTAATTATAATTATATTTAATGATCATGTGACAGACAAAAGTAGATTGACTGAATTCAGAGGCATTTGAACAAATTGAATGGATGGCCAAAGAAGCGACAGGTGGATAAATATCAGGTACAATGCATTGGATGAGGAACATTGAGATGTTCACAACAAACACACTACAGTGTGCTAACTCATAAAGATTTAGTGCATATTTAACCTGAGCTATCAGGTGAAAATGCCAAGCATTATACGTTATTATTGGGCCATATAAGTTAGTGGTGGCTATGTTTTGCAGATTTGCAAATGGATTTTCTTTTGCCAATTTTCCACCTAGAGGAAATTTAATTCTCTCAATAACTGAGAAAAAAATTGCACGAGTTATAACAATATTGAAGCTTAACCACTGAGGCATAGTTAACACAAAAATATAATGAGTAATGACAATATAGAACACATTTGACAGAAGATGCTGCTCAAGCTGATTTTCATTGGGTATTTTCCCTAACACTAACATAATCCTAAGAATGCTTTTTAAAATCTAAGTATAAACTGCATATTTAGTTGATTTCATTGCAAAATGACCAAATGGAATTCAACCATTACCTTATGCTGCAATGGAACTCTATGCTTGACATTTTAACACATCCTCAAAGTATCTGCCTGGAAATAACTAAAACTGAACAAACATTTAATGAACATGGCATTCCTATGCCATGTCTTCTGACACTGATATAGTCCCAACCTCATCAGGGCTCATTTGTTGTGCAGTCTAGACTCTCAGAGAGACTTTCATCTCAACTCTCATTGCAGATTGCAGGTGGCTGGGAGAAAAGCAGGAATTCACAGATTGCCTAAATCCAGTCCTTCCAGACCAGAGACATTTCAGTGACTGCTCAGAAAACATTGTTACTAGTATTTTAATTACTTAGGTAAAGCTTTACTTAAACAAAGTATACAATATGGAGCCAGGGGATTTCAATTGAGTTAGAAAGTTTACGATCTTTCATCCTTCATATCATGTAGCTTAGAATTGTTTTTGCTATATTTATGTCACAGCAGCATTCCTGACATTGTTCCCTGTAGTCCAGTGTCACACTTACACTGGTGTACTTCTGTATCAAAAACAAACCTGCAGGGCTCCCTGAACATTGCTTAAGCCAGCTTTAATCCCTCCACCAAGTATACAGTATATACTCTCCTTGTGGTGTAAGTAATTTAAGACTTCTCCAGGGTTTCACACAGCTTTTCTATGATCCATCAGGCCCCGGTAATGAATAAACTACTTTGTGGCAATGCAAAAGTTGCAATATAATTTGCATCTTAAGTCCCTGTGATCCTGTTTTAGATGACAGTGTCTTCATTGCATTATACTGTCAATCAATCAAAGGTAGCATTCTGCAATGGTGACATTGTGGCGACTTACCTTTCACGAACTGGCTCCCACGATTGCAAGCGTCGTCGGAGGCCCCGACACAAGATGGTGCAGGGCACTCCTTCTTTGTGGGCTAGTGGAGCCCGCGCGCGGGAAGGTCACGTG
>JARFYF010000104.1:71858528-71872424 GCA_030265395.1 Rhina ancylostomus
TCTCTGAGGCAAGATTCCTTCCAGTTGCTGCCTGTATTTGTCCTGAGGAAGTATCCTGACTCCAGTCTTGTATCGATATGGCGTATTTGGGTTCCCTGCAAGCTTGCTCTTTGCTCAACATTGTGACAATACCAGGCCATGATGTAACCAGCCAGGATAGTTTCAACAATGCATCTGTAGAAGTTTCTTAGAGTATTTGTGATATGCAAAATCTTCTTAAGCTTCTAAGAAAGGAGAGGTACTGGCACTCCATGTTTGCAGGGTAGTGCCTGGGCCTAGGACAGGTCATACAAAATAGTAACGCCCAGGAATTTGAAGCCGCTTACTCTCTCCATCTCTGACCCACCTCCCATTTCTGAAGTCAACAATTAGCTCCTTGGTTTTGTTGACATTGAGCGTCAGGTCAACCAGATGTTCTACCTCACTCCTATACACAGACTCATCACCACCCGTGTTTGGCCAACAACAATGGTGTCATCAGCAAATTTATAGATGGTATTGGAGCTGTGTTTAGCCACATAGTCATGGGTGTAAAGAGACTAGAGCTGGGAGCTAAGCATCCATCCTTCTTATGTCGGAGTGGTGTTTAATAGAGATAATTTTGGCAAGGGGATGGGCAGTACTTTTCAGTACTGGAAAGGAGAAAAATGGATTGAGAGAGATAGAGAGCACTTTAACAAGAAGTAGTATTGTTTTAAATAGGAGTGGATAAGTGAGTGAGAAGAAGATGAGAGTACTGTGTAAGTATATAAACACACAAAAATATATTAAACAAGGTTGGTGACCAGTGCAATAGCCACTTCACTTACAATTATTATAATACAGCAATATGGAGACCTGGCTAAAACAAAAGGAAGGATTGGGTACTAAATATTCCTGGGTACGACCTGTCAAAGAAAGGAGAGGGTTTGCTGCATTGATTAAGGAGAGTTTTGCAGTGTTGATGAGAGAGGATGTCTTACAGAAGTCAAGGACAGAATCTATTTGATTATAATTAAGATGTAATGGAGGGGCTATTTCACTAATATATAGCAGCAATAGCACCACTATAGGGCACCAATGTAGGAAAGATAGAGTTATAGCAAGTTATAGAAATGGGCAAATATCTTAAGTAGTGATAATGGGGAGCTTCAATCCTTCTAGAATATGACTGAGGTTTTAAGTATATAGGGGCAAAGAGGGACAAGGATTTTTGTTCTGGACCAACAAGGAAGAACACATTGCTAAATGGCCCTGGGGAAAGAGGAGACAAAATGGACCAATTATCAGTGAGGAAATAATTAGGGAATAGTGGCCATAGTATATTTAGAATAGTTATGGGAAGAATATGGTCCACTATAAGATAAATATAGCTGATTGGAAAAAGGTTACTTCATTAGCATAAGAACAGATCTGTCCTGGGTAAATTGAAATCAAAGGTCAGCAGGCCATCTAATGAGGTAAGGCATATAAACTGAAGGGCACAATTCTAGAAGGGGTACAGGAATGGAGAGTTTGGGAGATAAATGTACCTCAATCATTGTGACAGGGTAGGTTGAAAAAATGGATTCTGGGGCTTTATTATTGAGGCATAGGATACAAGAGCGGGCATGCCACGATGAATCTTTAAAAAAACACTGGTTCAACTACAACTGGAATATTGTGTCCAGTTTTGGATGCTATACATTAGGAAAGATGTCTTCTTGAAATTGTTTTAATTTAGTTAGATGTGCTCAGACCACTTTTTCATGCTCTCCCATGACCTAATGATAGTCTTTAAAGGAACTGCTGGAACTAGAAGGTGAAAAAACATTTGCAAATATCTTTGCTATAAGTTCCTCAATGTGGGCACAGCAGGAAGTCTCCTCCATCTTCAACTCTAATGCTGTAGCTATCAGTGGCGTCTGCTCTTCCTCCTACCAACCACCTCGCTGTCAGCAACACTCAGCTGTGAGCATCAACATCCAAGCTGATCAATCTAACCCTTCCCTCCTGCACAGCCCATCACCTTCCATTTTTCTTACTGCCATGTGCCTATCTAAGAGCCTTTTAAATGTCACGATTGTATCAGCCTCTACAACCATCCCAGTAGTTCTTTACAGGCACACACCACTCTCTGTGTAAAGAACCTACCTCTTTACCTTCTCTGCCCAAATCTGCATCTTGTCGATATCCTGTTGTAACCTACAACAACCTTCAACACTATCCACAACCCCTCCGACCTTCATGTCATCTGCAAACTTACTCACCCATCCCTCCACTTCCTCATCTAAGTCATTTATAAAAATCACAAAGAGTAGGGGTCTCAGAACAGATCCCTGCAGAATGCCACTAGTTACTGACCTCTGGGCAAAATACTCTCCATCTATTACCACCCTCTTCCTTCTGTGGCCAAGCCAATTCCAAATCCATGCAGCCAAGTCTCCATGGATCCCATGCCTCATGACTTTCTGGATGAGCTTACCATGGGGAACCTTGTCAAATACTTTACTAAAGTCCACATACACCACATCCACTGCTGTACCTTCATCTATTTGTTTTGTCACCTCGAAGTACTCAGGCTCATGAGGCACAACCTGTCCCTCACAAAGCCATGCTGACTATCCCTAATAGAACCCTAATGCTTCTCCAAATGCTCGTAAATCCTGTCCTTAAGAATCTTCTGCAGTAGCTTGCCCACCACTGACATAAAATTTACTAGTCTGTAATTCCCAGGATTATCCCTATTACCTTTCATGAACAAGGGAACAACATTAGTCATCCTCCAATCCTCTGGTACCACTCCTGTGGCCAGGGAAGATGCAAATATCACTGTCAATGCCCCAGCAATCTCTTCCCTTGCCTCCTGTAGTAATCTGGGGTATATCCCATCCGGCCCCGGGGACTTAACTATCCTAATGTTTTTCAGAAGCTCCAATACCTCTTTCTTAACCTCAACACGATCCAGAGTATTAGCCTGTTCTACGCCGACCTCACATTCATCAAAGTCCCTCTCCCCAGTGAATTCTGAAGTAAAGTATTCATTAAGGACCTCCCCTACCTCCAGGCACATTCCCCCCTTTATCCCATAGCGGTCCTACCCTCTCTCTAGTCATCCTCCAGTTCCTCACCTATGTGTAGAACACCTTGGGGTTTTCCTTAATTCTACTTGTTAAGCCCTTCTCATGTCCCCTTCTCACTTTCCTAAGTCCCTTCTTAAGCTCCTTCCTGGCTACCTTATAATTCTCAAGAGCCCTGCCTGATTTTTGCTTCCTACAGCTCAAGTATGTTTCCTCCTTCCTCTTGACTAAATATTTCACATCTCTTGTCGACCATGGTTCCATTACTCTACCATCCTTTCCCTGTCTCAGTGGGACAAACCTATCCAGAACTCCATGTAAGTATTCCCTAAACAGCTCCCACATTTCTTCTATGTATTTTCTACAAAACAAAAACAAAACAAAAAAGGCTCAAACATTTAAGTGTTTAGTATGCAGTAACCAGAGACTAGATAATTACACTCAGTTGGAAATGGGTGCGGGGGTTCTCCCCCCAGTTCTTCACTGCACTTTCTATTTCTATACAATTCAACACAAACATACCTTGGAAAATCTGTGGCAGGAACAATTATTTTTCATACACCTTCCAAATATTAACAGACATTTTTATTGCAGACAGCTTTATCTGGTTTCAGCAGATCAATGTCCATGATGCATATCTATTTCTCAGTTTTTCTGGGAACAGAGGCTTAGTGTGAGTCTGTGCTGTGTGAACTTTTGTCACATCTTAGTTTTCAATTAAATCCTTTCCTTTCAGCTCCATTTAGTGCATATTCACCCTCAGTCAAATTTTTCTCCATTACTTTGGAGCAGCCTTGTTCCTTCTGACATTTTCGTCATATTCTTCTGGTTATATATCCTTCAAAGCCCAAACAGCAGCTATCTTCTTGCTTAAATCCTTTGATTTCTTTCAAATGCAATGCACCATTTCAGCATCAACAGAGCAAAAGCATGGAATCAGCTTCAGTTGTGTGCATTGCTAAACGTTAACCTGCAAAGGAAGCTTTCACCTATAATAGACCTTTAAGGAGAGAGTTTCTGACACTGTGTAGTTCAGGCGACAAATGAAATCCGTGTTTTCTTCTGCCAGTTATGGAAATGTTGTATAAAGGTACCTTCAGCAATGAAGATACGGAAATATCTAGTATAAATTAGGAAGCATCAAATGTTTAATAGCCTTAACATAAAAGGATATTTACATGAGATTAAATGTTGACATCAATGTCCTTATTTTTCATTTATCAGTGAATAACATTGAATACCTTTGCTAATAACATTGCCTGCAGGGCAGGTTTGACGTAAATTTTTATTGTGAAGCCTTAATGGAAGATATAAGAAAAGTAATGTAGATTGGTTAAGTGAGTGGGTGAAAGATCTGACAAATGGGGTACAATGTTGGAAAATGTGAAACTGTCCAGTTTAACAAGAAAAATAATGAAAACATAGTATCTGAGTCATGAGACATTGCAAAACTCAGCAGGATCTAGGTGTCCTCGTGCATGATTTGGAAAGGTATGCAGGTACAGCACGCAGTTAGGAAAACAAACAGAATATTATTGTTTATTGCTAGGGGAATTGAATACAAAAGTAGGGAAGCTAATCTTCAGTTATCTAGGACTTTAGTGAGACCTTTTCTGTTTATAGTATTGGTATCCTCATTTAATGAAGAATGTTTATGTGCTGAAATCAGACTACTAGATTAATACCCAGAATGGGCAGTTTGACTTTTGAAGAAAGGCTGGACAGACTAGGCTTGTATCTGCCAGAGTTTAGGACAGTGAGAGGGAACTTAATTGAAACATATAATATCCTGAGGCGTCCTGATAGGGTGGATGTGGTGAGGATGTTTCTTGTGAGAGAATCATGAACCAGGGTTCTTTAAGACAGTGATTATTTTTTTTCTCTTAGACAAGTCTTTGGAATTCTCTGCCTCAAAGAGCAGTACAAGCAGTCTTTATTTTTAAGGCAAAGGTACAAAGGAGACAAAAAAGACTGCAGATGCTGGAATCTGGAGCCAAAAAATAAAATGCTGGAGGAACTCAGCAGGTCAGGCAGCATCTGTGAAGGGAAATAGACAGTTGACGTTTCAGTTTGAGACCCTCTGGAGATTCTAGGATAACGATGAGCAAGGAGGTGGAAGGTTACTACAAGAATGTAGAGTTAATGTTGCATTCAGATTAGCCTTGATCATAGTAAATGGCAAAGTAGGCTCAAGGGGCTAAATGTCCTTCTCTTGTTCCAAATGTGTTTGTATGTTTAGAGGGGTACAAACATTCCTCTATCCTGTGCACTCTATCTATGACACGAAAGCATTTGCATGTTGTTCTCCAGTTCTGAAATTCAGTTCCATTTCAGTCAAAATTGAGCCAAATCTTATATCAAATGAATACCACATGTCTGCCCACAGTGAAAAACAACAGTCAGATTTTCCAAAGTAAAGAAAATAATTCACAAATTATTCCCTTCATACGGTACAACAGAGACTATTGGTGGCAAAGAATTTTAAGATAATCTGAGATCATAAAAGATGCTTTTTCTATGTAAGTCTTTAATTGCGACCAACCTCATCCCATTGTCCATCATACATTTTCTGCTCAAGTCTCAGTATGACCCTAAAGACATTATTTAAGGGGTATTTTAGACACAGGTTGTGTTTAAACTTAAGTGGAATAGAGATTTAGTAATTAGACAACTATTTTGTACCTGTCTTCAAGAAGACTAACGAAACTGCCAGAAATACGAGAGGACCAAGAATCTAATGAGAATGAAAAACTAAGTATTAGTTTTAAAAAAATGGTACTAGAGAAGCTGGTGAGCTTGAAAGCTAATAAATCTCAAAGAGCTGGGATCTACATTCCAGAGTTTTGGAAGTGATGGCTATGGACACTGTGGGTGCTTTGGGTGTCACCTTTGTAAATTCTGTAGATTCTTGAATTGTTCTTGTGAATTGGAGGGTTTCAAATATGACCCCACTATTTAAAAAAGGAGGGAGAGGGAAAACAGGGAACCACTGACCTGGTCGTCTAGCATCCGTGGTAGGGAAAGTGCTGGAATCTATAATGAAAGACGTAATAACAGAACACCTGGAAAAGTATAATAGAATTGAGAAGAGTTGGCATGGATTTTCATATTTCCTTATGACACAGAAGGAGACCATTTGACCCATCAAGTTCATGCCAGCTCTCAGAGTACACTCATCAATCCCAGTTCCCTACTGATTTCTCTAAAACCTCTTCCCTCTCACATTTATGAAAGGAAAATTATATTTGACAAATCTACTAGAGCTCTTTGAAGATGGGACAAGTGGAATAGATAGGGGAGAACTTACAGAAGCTCTCACTGTCTGTATTTGGATTTTCAGGAGGCTTTTGTAAAGATCCCACATAGGAGATTGGTCAACCAGGTTACAACACATGGAATTGGGAGTAATATGCTGACATACATCGAGAATTGGTTATTGGACGGTGAACTATGAGCGGAAATAACAGATCCTTCTCAGGATGGCAGGCTGTAACTAGACAGGTACCATGGGGATCAGTACCTGCTCCCCATTCACAAAATATATCAATAATTTAACTGAGAGGACCAAATGTCACATTTGCAAGTTTGTTGATAATGCAAAACTAGATGGTATTGTGAGTGAGTTGGGAGGATGTAAAGAGTTTCAATGGGATATGGACAAGCTGAGTGAGTGGGCCTGAGCATGGCAGAGGAATATAATATGGAACAAAATGTGAGGTCATCCACATCGATGTAAAAACAGTGAAAGCACAGTATTTATTAAACAGTGAGAGATTGGGTAGTGTTAATGTCACTGAAAATTAACATGAAGGTGAAACAAGCAATTACGATAGCAATGTTTAAGGGGCATTTAGACAGATACATAAATAGGCAAGGAATGGAGGGATATCAACCACGTACAGGCAGAGGTGTAGTTTAAATTGGCATCATGGTCAACACAGACATTGTGGGCCAAAGGGCCTGTTCCCATGAAGTACTTTTCTGTGTTCTATTTAGAAGGCAAATGGTATGTTGGCCTTTATTACAAGAGGATTTGAATACAGGGATAACAAAGTCTCACTGCAATTGAGATTTGCAGCTGCAATATTATTTATAGGTCTCTCTCCTTGCCTAAGGAAGAGTGCACTTGCCAAAGACAAAATGTTTCAAAGATTCATTAGACTAATTCAAGCAATGGCAGGTTTGCCATATGAGGAGAGATTGAGTAAACTAGTCCTTTATTGTCTGGTTTTTAGAAGAATAAAAGGAGATCTTATTAAAACTTTCACGGCTTGACAGGCTGTACACAGGAAGGATTTTTCCCATGCCTAAGATGTCCAGAACAGGGGTCACAGTCTCAGAATAAGGGATAAATTGTTTGGGACTGAGATGAGGAGAAATGTCTTCATTCTGAGGGTGGAGACTTCAATACTACAAAAGGAGCCATTTCAGTGCTACGAAAAGATATTGGTGAAATGTATTTTCCAATCTGCGTATCTCTCATTTTGTGTTAATCACCATTATATGTTGATGCGTTGTCAATGAACCACACAACTGGTTGACTAATGTATATGATCTCAGGCTGTCATACGGGAAGCAATAAATTAGTCCCTTTGCATATTATGTTATTTCCTGCACCTCAGTGACAAATAACTACATGGATACTTCCAAGAAATGTTAACAGCTAATAAGTTATGAAGGGAAGGAATTTGTTCTTTTATTGTCAATGCTGTGTAGTGTCATTGACAACATTAGAATGACAAAACATTCCATTTGCCGCCCCTTAGCACTGAGAAACCAAGTTAACATCTTGAAAAAAAAGCATCTATAACTCACTGCTAATGGAAATCGCGAGCAAAAGTGAAGTTTCTTTTTGTGGAGAAAGGATTCTGCTTGTAAGTTTTTGCTCTCTTGTCAAAATTTAGGAAGCATGTAACAGGTGAACAAATTCAAATCACAACTCGGATATTATCTGCATTGCAATGAATATGGTAATTGCAAACACACCTCACTTGATTTTCTTTCTCGCTCTTTCAGCTGTAGCTCCTCCATGAGTGTAGTTGTTTTTCCATAACAGCAAGAGAATTGCTTTCTGACTGTCTGTTACTGCTCAAGCAGCATGAACCATGTTGCTGGTATAGAAAATGAAGGGATGGTTATAAAGGAGTAAGTAAACACAGGCAAAACGACCTGAATGTTATTTTGATTTCCTGTGCAAATATAGCCTGGTGGACAATGTCTGGTACTGACTATTGCGAAAGACAGGAGAATAAGATAAGATTTCTTTATTAGTCACATGTACATCGAAACATACAATGAAATGTATCTTTGCTTAGAGTGTTCCGGGGGCATCCTACAAGTGTTGCCACACTTCTGGCGCAAACATAGCATGCCCACAACTTCCTAACCTGTACGTCTTTGGAAGGTGGGAGGAAACCGGAGCCCCCAGAGGAAACCCACGCAGACATGGGGAGAATGTACAAACTCCTTACAGATAGTGGCCGGAATTGAACCTGGGTTGCTGGCACTATTATAGCATTACAGTAACTGCTACACTACCATGCCTGCCAGTATTTATGTGCCATTTGTGAGTCTTGCAAACCAACTTGGTGCCTAGTGGCATATTATAAATCATAAAACAACTAATAGACGCTGCAGTTACTTAACCTTTTTAAGTAATTTTCCCATCACCTAACAATAGTCATCTGCTGACATTATATAATCTTCCACATTGGTGGACCATTGCATCATCGACAGCCTTCAGTTCATGTAGAAAATACATTTATATTACTTTCAGATTGGAATTGACTGTTAGTTTTAAAATTCATGGAACTTACACAAAGAAACAACATTCCTGGGTCAAATGGACTATTCTATTCCTCAAAACTGATAAAGTGTCTGGAAATCTCGAACCACTTCACAGCCAATCAAATACTTTTAAAATGTTATCATTGTTGGAAAGTAGAAAATGCAGTAGCAAATTAGTGTATCACCATGTCCCCCAAACAACAGTTGAAATAAACTAACATATCTATTTTTTACAGTATTTGAATGGTATCTTAGGATCCTTTATATACACTCAAGAGGGCAGGTGGGGCCTTGGCCTAGTATCAGAAACACCCTCCATTTTATGCAAAAATACCAGCCTAAGTCATGGCTCTGGAGTGGGATTCAAACACACAATCTTCAGACTCAGAACACCAAGGACATAGCTGCCATTTAATCCATGTGCCCTGACATGTTGTGAAATAATACTCCAGGATTAGGCATTATGGATACAATTGTTCATTATTTCTGCTTAAAACAATTCTCCATCCAACTAATCACAATCATCCATTCATTCAAACTTATATGAAAGCTTCGGGCACCAAACACAACCAATCTGAATCTCTGCATCCATGTTTTTACTTTTTCCTCTGGTCTCTGCTCAGCTTCAAATTGAGCCAAACAATAGAATGACTCACAGCTGTTGTGAGTTGCCCAGAGATTTGGAAACTGACAGCTTTTAAGTTTCTAAATACTGCTATAATTATAGTAACAGAAATGGGAATTTGTTCAAAATCACTTATACAGAAGGCAAATACAACTCAGCTCAACACTGAGGCTAGGCACCTAGAGGTTGCTAAGTTGAACCACTAGAAAAATGAGGCTGGCAGAGACTCACTTTAAATCTGCTGAAAAATTGTGGCATAAAATCCAGCCTATGATCTTCAAAAAGAAATAATGACTGTACTTACTTAATACAAGTTTATTTACAATTAACAGACTAAAGATTCGATTCAGGGGTTGCTGAACCTGCAGGAATCAGCCTGTATAAAAAGACCTTAATTCTGTATGTGTACAGTAATAAAGAATTATCTTTCTTCTTATATAGTTCTTCGGGATTGAGGATAACTTGCTTCTACTCCACTTCTTTGGGTTCTGAGATGATTGATGTTGCCAATGTGGAATCTGTAGGCAGTGCAACGTAATTTAGGATGTCATGCATTTCTTCTGCAGTTTTTCCTGGGCTTCAATATGCTCCCAATGAATGGATGAGGTTTTTTGTGCAAACCTCAATGCTCCTTCTCAGTCATGGGCCAGGGATTCCCACTGGTTGATGGAAATATTACACTTTATCAAGTAGTCTTTGAGCACATCCTCGATTTTTTTCTTCTGTGCACCTTATAATAACTTCCAGTTACAGTGCTTGCAGTAGAACGTGTGTTTCAGGAGTTTGGTATCATGCATGTAAGTAGCATGCCTTGTCCAACAGAGCGAACTAAGTGTAAATAGTGCCATAATGCTTGGGATATTGGCCTAAGAGGTGACACTGACATACGTTCACTTATCCTGGAGTTAGAATATTTTGTAAGACTGCATTGATGGTGCCTTCCCATTGGTATTGGTATTGGTTTATTATTGTCACTTGTACCAAGGTACAGTGCATACGGAACACACAGGTCAATTCATTACATAGTGCAGTTACACTGAGTTAGTACAGAGAACATTGAGGTAGTACAGGTAAAAACAATAACAATACAGAGTAAAGTGTCACAGCTACAGAGAAAGTGCAGTGCAATAAGGTGCAAGGTCACAACAAGGTAGATCGTGAGGTCAGAGTCCATCTGATCGTATAAGGGAACTGTTCAATACTCTTATAACAGTGAGGTAGAAGCTTTCCTTAAGCTTGATGATATGTGCCCTCAGGATCCTGTATCTCCTACCTAATGGAAGAGGAGAGAAGAGAAAATGGCTGCTTCACCAAGGCAGCGAGAGGTAAAGACAGAGCTTTGAGGAGACTGCTGTATCTCGTCCATATCTCAGAAGCACACAGGAGAGCAGTGGTCACCGCTGCCTGATATTTGAGGTCTTCATCTTAAAACACTCTTCTTCAGGCAGCCAAAGGTTGTGCTGGTGCAATAAAGACAACGGTGAAATCTATCATCAATGTCTTCCTTCACTTTGAAGTGACTCCTGAAACATGGGAAGTAGTCCATACTTTTCAGAGCCAAGTCATGAACCTTTATTTTTGGAGGACAGTATTATACAAGAGGGGCTGGTTGGTTGAGGACCATTGTTTTACAGAAGTTGAATGAAAATCCTATTTTCCCGTACACTTCAGTGAACATACTGATGATATCTTGGAGCTTGCTGTCTGAACATGCAAGCATAGTCTGTGTACTGTAGCTCAGTTAGTGAGGTGAGGCTGACCTTGGTTCTGGAAAAGTGCCAAAATAGACTCAACAGTTTGTCAATTGTCCTTTAGATTAACTGCACTCTGGTGTGATACTTGTTGGAGGTAGGGAGCAGCATTACACCAAGAAAGATTGAGGAAAGTGTTGGGGCAATGATGCAGACTTGCTTAGCAGAAAGTCCAGCCTTGCTGCCATCCCTGACTGACAAGAAGTTAAAGAGGCCACGTACCAACTAAAAATATCAAAGCCTCAAAGCAGAGGGTATCCCCACTTAGCAGACAGGAACTTCATTCATGAAACAGCAGCCTCAGATCTGATATGGGGGTGGAGGTAACTATACCTGGGGATATTAAGGATGCTCTAATTGTGAACAACTTAGAAAAAGGAAGGAAATCTAATGAAATTAACAACAGAGCGGTCTCCCTGATGTTTGCCACAAGGAAAGTCATTACCAGGGTCCTTCTCAACGATCTCCTCCCAGTGGCTTCTTGAATCACACTGTGGATTCTGTCCATCTGGAGACACTATGGGCTTGATCTTTACCACTTGTCAACTCCTAGTGAAATTCAGGGAGCAGCATCAAGCACTGCATGTGGCCATTTATCACCTCACAAAAGAATTTGATTCCATATATTGAGAGGGTCCATGGAATATTCTTCTAAATTTGGCTGGCCATAAAAATTTGTCTCTATATCACATGTGCTCCATAATAGCATGCAAGCCATGATCTTATTCAATGGCCCTACGACACATCCAATCTCAATTTAGACTGATGTCAAATTAGAATTATAATCAATAAATTAATGTAGACAAAACAGCTAATATTCAATATGAAATACATCCATCGTTTTACTTCAGATGCTGTTAGATCTGTTGTACAGTTTCAGTGTTTTCCATTTCTGTTTCATGACTTCATCTATTTTTGGTTTTTCATTTATACTTTTATTTAAATATGATAAAAGAATCTATGTTTTTTATGTACAAAAGCAAGCAAAGCATTAAGTAAAGATTACTTTCAAATGTAGAGAAGCAGCATCTTGAATTTGACCTTCCTTGTAGATGGCAGATATATTTTGTTTTGAAATTATCTTTGGGGAATGAATGAAAAACATCACAATTCTAGTTGCCTGAAATCGTTATGACAACCAGACATAGAGCAATTCACCATGGTGATAAGAACCCACTGCGTTTTGGAAAATTATAGTGAAGGATAAGAAATTAGTAAAAATAAATGAAAATGTACCCAAGCATGTAAATGGTCAGCATCCACTTAAATCTTGATATTTATCTATGAAACCTGACTTCACAGTTGTTTTAAAGGTTGTGCTCTTCCCATAAACATTGCGATGGGAGACAAGAAAACCATGATTAAATTTCAGGACCTGTGTTATATGTGCTTTTCCAGACTTTGTCAGGGGAGACCTAGTGAAGATTGATAGAAAATGTCTATCTATTAAGCAGCCCAGCCAGCCTCCAGTCTGGAAATCAAGTAGGTCAAGGGCGGGGTTGCAGGAAAATGTTGATGAAGTAGATACTTGTGTTCTTGGAGGGAGAGGCACCCAATACTGCAAGTAATCTAAAATCTGCCATGGTCCTGTTGAGCATCTTTTAGCTAGGTTTCCAAAATTGTATTTACAACTAAAGGGACAGGTTGTGGGCAAGATGTCTTGTAGGTGGGGTTTATTGTTGGTGAGGTATGTCACAGTTGGAATTGTTGTTAATGGAGTCTATATTTGGCAAGGTATGATTTGAAGGGCATGGCTAATGGAAGATCAGGCTTGGCATGGATGAGGTATGTTGTGGGCATGGCCAGTACTGGCCTGGCCTTCTTGTGGACAGGGCTTATTCTCTGTAGGGTTTGGTGAAGGCAAGCCTTATGGAAAGGGCATGCCTTGTATGGATAGGATTTGTTGTGAGTGTGTTTGGTATGGGCCACGCTTATTGTGGGTGTGCCCTGCGCAGGCAGGGCATATTGTGAGCAGAGATTGCTGTGGGTGGAGTTTGTTGAGGGTAGAGTTTGTTAGAGACCTTCTGAGGAGGACATGGTTTGTTATAACTGGAGCTTTCTGCAGACAGTGTTTTTGTTGTGTGCGTGGCTTGCTGTGGGTGGAACTTGTTGTGAGCAGTGCTTACTGTGGGTGGGGCCTGTTGTGGGCGGGGCTTGTGTGTGAGGCTTACTGAGGACAGGGCTTGTTATGAATGGGATTTGTATTGCCTCACCCTAACTCTTCCCAGGACTTTGGACAGGGAAAATAGAAGCAAGGGACTAAGTGTTAATTTATTTCTGAGGCTTTTGTCAAGCTGACTGTAAAATCCTGTCCATTGTTTCAATCTAGCAATTCCAGGACAAATACTGTGCCTAAGTCATGTGGCTTGGGTCCAGCGGTCTCAGTCTTTCTTGACAGGAAAATTATTTGGGAATTGTGATGTACCGATCCTGAATGGTGCAGGTAAATTTTCAACTGCATATGCAGGGCCCCTTCCAATTCTGGACCATTGGTAAACGTCTCCTTGTGTCTCTTTTCCTACACCTGCCTCTTCTCATGTCCTCCTTAGAAGGTCTTCAACAAACTCTGCCCTCAACAAACTCCACCCACAGCAATCTCTGCTCACAATATACCCTGCTTGCACTTGAATCCCAGGGGGACCAACATACTGGTGGGGAGGTTTGCTAAGGCTACTGGGGAGAGTTTAAACTAGAA
>JARFYF010000104.1:71999229-72011940 GCA_030265395.1 Rhina ancylostomus
CCTCTAGCTCCACAGCAACGTCAGGAATATTGCACTTCAGCCATGTCTCAGTCAGAATCAGGATGTGGCAATTCTTTGTTCCCTGTTGTGTTGTGACCCACAATCTTAGTTCGTCCATCTTGTTGGAAAGAGATCGGACATTTGCAAGAAAGATAGTCAGGAGAGATAGTTTATGTGGTGTAGCCTTTAGCTTAGCTTGTAGCCCCGCTCGCTTCCCCTGCTTCTGCTTCCATTCTCTCCGCTGCCGCTGACATCTTTCTCCTGGGGGAGTAACCCAAACTGGTCCTGGTAAACTGATGATCTCTTGCTGGTATTTCCTTGCAGTCAAACATATAAAGACTGCATTTTAGTGCAGATTCTTAGAAGGTCATAACGGCTGTAGACTAAATTTGCGATGTTACAATCCAAAATAAACACTAATAAGAACAATACAAATAATAGTTTCAGGGAGCACCGAACCGCTGCGTCCATGCGTGCCGCCATCTTCCGTCAAAGACATATAGATATTGCGGAAAAGGCCTTCTGACAGCATGATTTATCAGGAGGTCTTCAGGACAGTCTGAAAGTGGGACCTTAGTTTTTTATGTGAGTGACTTGGAATCTACATGTCGACTGCTCTGTCTCATAATTTGGACACAGCACTGAAGCTGGACGGGCACTTGGAACTGCATGAAGCAAAAGGTAATTGCAACTGCAGGTGTCTTGCAGGAGACGAATGGGCCAAATACATAGTTATCCAAACCATTATTTCTCTGCTATAAAAGCAACATCCGCTTTTGAAGAATACAAACGAACTTCAGTACAATATTACTCCTTGTAACATTATGCATTAAAAATAACATTAGAGAAAGAACAAAAGAGCTCGGATTTACACAGCATCTTTCTCACCAACAGTGCATTCCAAAAAACTACAACAAATTAATTAGCAAATAATTACTTAGCATTGTAATTTAGAGCCATTTAATTAGAGTCAAGGAAATGTATTAGGAATAAAGGAAAGGCATGAAATTAAGGAGAATATTTGTGAGAAATGTCAGGAAATTGCTTGCATTTTCCATCTGAATGCCACCAGATTTAGGACTCCTAAATCATCTTAGAAGCCCCAAACCAGCTGGAACTCTTCATCAGTGATTTTCTGAGCACTCCAAATTGAACACGTCATGGGAGTCCAGTGCAAGTGTGTCAATTTGCTGCAAATCTGCCCAAAGAATCTCTGCCAGGTTTGGAGGAATGTCTGCAGGGTACAAAGCAATCTAATGTACACTTTTTTTTCAAATTCATTGGGTTTAGTCAATTGTTTCAATTATTTAATGTTTTAATTGCTCCAATGTTTTTGATTTTTTTTTGAATGATTCTTAATGAAATGGGCATTCAGAAACATGCATAATTTAACAATGGTTTGATAACTAGCTAAACCAGAGGGCATATGTTAGCTGGGTATCAAAAGTTTTACATAATAGAAGGATCTGCTGTTCCACTGGGTCCTCAACATTTAGGATCAAGATTACTGTTACCAGCAAGTCAACTCAAATTGATCTATGATAGGTAAATATTGCCACCTAAGTCAAAGAAGAATGCTGGCAGCCATTTCTTGCCTGTTGCTTTCCAATCTTCTGGCCAGTGACAATGTTCAACACTGTGTACATATGTTTACATTTTTTATGTCCATACTTTATTTGTAAGCTAATAGAAAGAAATAGGCTATGAATTGTACCCATGTTGCTCCATTTAGGGCATGTTGTTATTCAGCATATGTGAGTTTAGGGACAACAAAGTGAGTGGAGAACAGGCAATTTCCTACTTAGTTTTGACTGAGATAGAAGCACCAATTACAATGCACTAGAACATCTGATATTTTTTCATTCAAGAAATGACATGAGGTGTGGATATCTAAAAGCTTGGTAAGAATGTTAATCATGAAATCTGGGACTATAAAATAGAAAAGCAGGAATGTTTCAATTCATTTTTCTTCTTTTGTTTTAAATTTCACCTTACAGAATGATAAAATGATTGAACAGCAGCTTATTATTGATCAACTCCAGAAAGAGTTACAGGTCCTTAAATATGACAAGTTTTCACATCATAGCAGATATTCAGATGAAGCATCTTTAGCTGTGACCTCAGCTAGAAGACCTCATACTGTGCCATTGTCAAATGTTCATCTGAAGTCTTTCAGTATAATACAGTCTCATCAAACTGAACTTAACACAGACTCCAGAAAGGTAATATTTATTAATAACAAATAATATTTCAGTACTTTTACATGATTTTTGTGTGTGTATGTTGATTGGATTCACAAGGGTTTGTGAATCACTTTCATACAGTTGTGTTGGTAATCTGATAATTAGGTATCTGGCAATTGTTATTTTTCTTAACCAGTGTTTCTTTTAATGACCTCCAATGGAGAGAAAAAAATAGGCAAGTTATATGATGAGAGGCTGAATTGTTATTGACTTTTTGTCAACCCTAGCAAAAGTGAAAATTCCTCCCACCTTTGTATTTTAAAAATGGACAGATTTGAACTGTTGGGAGTTCTGCAATCCAGAGTTTTTCTCAGTGGAAAGGGCATTCAGAAATGTACATAATTTCTGATAGGCTTGACAATTGGCTAAGCTTAGAGGCATTGCCGGACCTCATTACTATGCCTTAATGAATTCCTGACCAAATTGCTGCTCAGATATACAATATTGGGTTGGAGGTGGGTGGTGGTTGTGGGGGCAGTTGACAGAAGTTCAAGTCTTGAGAGTGCAAGAGAAAGGAAAGTATTGTGATTGCAGATTGGCATTGATCCCCAGAAAGTTTTGGAACCCTGAGGAGATATTCTGTTTTTCTACATGGTAGTTTTTTAAATGGTAAGTTTAATTTTTTTAATATAGCTTCAGGCTGTCCTTTAAATAACTGCCTGTTAGGTTACTGTCGAACTGGAGAAGTTGGTCAGTGCTTCACAGCACAAGTTGCAGCTAATACTAATACAAAACAACTTCATGTCAGTATGCTAACAAGAAAGGAATTTAACATCCTCCAATCATACCGCTGTTGTATTTCTCATTACATACAGCAAAATTGATTTTGTTGCCCCGATAATCTAAGAGACCAATAAGTCAATAGAGAAATATGCTTCATCTATAAATGCTTGATCGTGTTTTGATGAGAAAATATTATTGTTCAGCACTATCAGCATGCAATCAACCAACACTGAAAAAGTTTAAAGTTGCAGAGAAAGGGAAAGGGATAGAACAAAAGGAAAGGTCTACAGTAGGGTGGCAATCAGGATAGATTGAATGACGTGAGATTGTGGTGCCAGCTGAAAGAGGGTGATAAAGGCTAGTGAATAACAAAAACAAAATGGTAGAAATACTTAGCAGGTCAGGGTGCATCTGTGGGAAGGAAAACAGAGGCAATAGTTTTGTGTTGGAGATCCTTCATTAGAAGTCTGGAAGAGGTATAAATAGAAGGATGTAAATGAGGTCTGAAATATCAGATGAAGAGAGTGAGGAAATATAACTCTGCCTCACATTTAATGCTGGAAATGGCTAATTATCTAAAATTCTGAAATCTGGTGTTTTGAGACCCAAAGTTTGTAATGTACTTAATTGGAAGATATGCTATTTCTTGAGCTTGCATTGAGCTTTGTTGGAATAAGATCAAAGGCTAAAGAGATTAGAGTGGAAGAATGATGGAGAATTAAAGTGAAAAGCAACTGGATGTTTGAGGTTGCCTTTACCAACTGAATAGAGGTGTTCTGCCAAGCAGTCATCCAGTCGCTTGGATTTCCCCATTGTAGAGAAGACCACATGCAGAAATGTAGAATTCACGGTACAATTGCTACTTCATAAGGATGGGGTGTTTAGATCCCTAAGTCAATAGGAAGGAAGGAGGTAAAAGGGTATTTATTATTTTTTGTTTACTTTTCAGAAGCATTTTAGGCTTTAGGAGCTGCAAAATAAATAGAATTTGCAAAGGAATGTAGCTGAAAAGCTTGTTATTGTTGGACAGGTACCCACAAGCCCACCTTCATATGCCCTTGATAGGGTGATGGCAGAGTTTCGAACACGCAGTCAAATGTTACTAGAGCAACTTGAAGAGCATGAAGAGGTTCTTCACCATAAATTAACTGATGATAGTGATGATGAGGAAGAAGAAAAGAAGAAAGAAAATATTAATGCACAGCCCTCCAGGTATGAAAAAGCGAGGTGATAAAAAATTGAGATAAATTTCCTTTTTGTGCATGATTTTCATCTGAGACTACTTCATGCCTCTGCCATTTAAGGTTATGGCTGACCTGATTGTAACCTCAACCCCACATTCCTGGATACTCTTAATAATCATTCACCCCTTTGCTTCTCATTGAATCTATCTATTTCTGCCTTGAAAATTCAAAGATTTTGATTGTGGCACTCTTTGGGAAAGAAAGTTCCAAAGACTCAAAATCATCAAAGAAAAATTTCCACCTCATCTCTGCCATAAATAGGTTAACCCTTACTTTAAAACAGCAGTCTCTATTTTTAGACTCTTCCCCAAGAGGATATATTCTCTCCCAATCCATTTTTTCAAGACCCCTTAGGATCTTGCATGTTTCAATTTAAATATTTCAGTTTCAAATACATGTAATTTGAAATGTTACTATGAAACACCAGGAAAACTAAAGGAAGGTATGCATATTAACCCACTGTTAAGATCCTAGGCAGGGAATATTTTTTTATAATTATCTGAAGGTATCAAATACAGTGGTACAGCTTTGTGCTGCCACTTGATTGCACTTTTTTGACATAATTTATCTGATAATGGCATTAGCATTGTAAAGATAATGGAAACTTGTGCAAATTGAAATCAATGCAGAGCAATTTTCTGCAATCTTTTGCACTCGAAGCAGGGCCTTTGAATACTGGGAATTTCTACAAATAAAGCTGAATTGTAATGCTTTGAAGAGACTTCTAGAACTAAGCTGGTTCTTTTTGGCAAAAACACGGACAGAAATATGATATATTTAAAGTTTTTTGATGCTTTATTTAAAAATTTATGAAGAGACTGATCACCCTACCTAAATTTAAAGAAAAAATAGTTCTGTTTATTTCTGAACACTGTTTTCAAACATTTAAAATTGAGTTACTTTGGGTGAGGAATTAACATGGTGATTTTTTTTAATGCTTAATATTCAAAATACTGCTTTCATCCCTCTTTGAGGAAGAGAGTTCCAAAAATTCATGACCTCTTTCTCACCAACTGCACTCCCTTCTCCTGCCTTTTATGGGCACTTGGATCTGTTCCTGCAACCCCCTCCTCCTAACCAAGTAACATATTTATCCAGCGGTTTTCACCCAGCTTCCAGATCTTTTCTCGAAACCCCAATTTTCTCCTTCTTCAGTGATCGTCTCTCCCCACGATCCTTTCCCCACCTCACTTATATTTTTCTGCCCTCGCATCAACTCTCTCACGTCACAATCTTTTCCCCACTTTTCTCCATCCTTCAGTCTTTCACTGTCATCCCTCATACACATGCTCGGAACCCACTGATCCTTTTCTCCCCTCTGCAGTGGTGAGAAGATTGCAGTGGGCATGTAGTTTGTGCACAAATGTGCATACAAAGCCAAGAATTTCTAATTCTAACACATGCAATGCTTTGAATAGCATGCACATTAGAATTTCAATACTTTGTGGCCCTTAAGAATTCTGTGCTAATTCCTGTATTTTCACATTGAAGACTTGTAGGCAATTGTTTTAAAACTATCTGATTGCGCTGGTTCAAGGCAGATTTTGTGTTTGGCTATATGAAAGTGAATTTCAGCAGAAACCCACTGGGGACTGAGGTTGGGTGTGGAAGTGGAGAGCATTGGGGGTGGCAGGAACTAAAAATGGATGCAATTTGGACCAGATTCCCTATATACATCTGTCAGAAACTTCACCTCTAGCATTTCCATTGTACATTAGTTTAATACATATTTTTTGCAATCTTTGAACTTTGGTGGACATTGTTTTTTTTAACAAATTCGAGTTTACACTACACATTTGTTCTTCTCAAAGAGTTTCAGCATTATAATGAGAAGCTGAGTGGCATGCTGGAATGTAACAATACCCCTGGTTTTAGCTTGAGGAGAGCAGCATTAACTTACCAGGAAACAAAAAGGATTAAACTTAATGAGAACCTCAAAATGGATAGAAAGGGAAAGAATTGAAGTGGATCTAACTCAAAAAGAAGATTCTTTATTGTCTTTCTCATTTTCATTCCCTCCTCGCAACTTATCAGTTGAAATCTTTTATTGACAGTATGGAACAATTTGCTCAATTTGCGATTTGATTTCCACTAAAACAAAGCACATAAATTTTCTAAACTTCATACATCTTTCTCTAATATAGAATGAATCAATATAATTGTCTACTTGTAGCATTTACTTGTAGCATTCTATAACAAAAATGATCAGGAAATAAAACTGATTTATGGTTAGACCTACAATAATTCTGTTTGAATTTTAATGATATTTTCTTCCACATTAGGTCTTCAATAAATCGGACTTGGACTCAGAAGCAAGTCTGTGCGATAAGTGACATAAAGTTATTTAAAAAAGGCTCCAACGTGAACGATCAAGAACAACTTGATAATGCAATGAACTTTGAGTCACGGAAAGGTAAATGGATAGTGTGAAAAATAATTTAAGGCACTAATTAACTCAAAATTTCTAAAAATTGCAGGTGATAAATGGAATGAGGAAAGAAATATAATCTCAGCTGGGAAAAATTAATTACACCGTTATTAAGATTAAGAAACAGAATAAATTCCTGCTTACTTTGCTGCACCAGCAATTTTGTACTTTTTTTTAATTTGTTGATTGCTCTAATTTTAGTTCAAGGTTAAGCAAAGAGTAGCAATAAGGGAATGTACAGTACTCTGTTGTTTATCTGATATTCATGCATCTCGAATCCTCTTGCAACTGGTAAAAATTTGTTTTTATGAAAATAGACATTTTTATTTATTTCACTTGTACATATGAAGGCAGTTAGTTGTAGGTTGATTAGCAGCAACATCCTCTTTAAAGGTATTTCATGTGATGCTGAATACAGTCATTCATTTGATTCATTTTTGCTGTATTTTACATTAATACACTTTAGCCCTAAAATATAGAATTGTAGTGTAAAACATCATTATCTACAAGGGTAGGGAATTGACTTATAGTTTGTTAATTTATTTAAAGGTTTGTGCATTGAATACTAGTTTGCGATGCACGGTAATGCTCTTTAGCAGTCCTCATGCAACCGGCAACCCCTTGAGTCAGATATTATTCAGCAGAGACTTGTGAAGCAATCCATTTTAAATGCAGGACTAGAATCTAAGAACTTCTTAATGGAAAGTGACTAGGAACTGTGGAGGAACAAGGGGACATAGTGTCCAGGTATACAAGTCTTGAATAATGCTTAAGTAAAGCAGTAATAATAAAATAAAAACAAAATCTTAGAATTGTTACAACACAGGAGGACCTTCAACCCATTACATTATACTACTCCCATTCCCTCACTCTTTCCCTGTAGCCCTGCAAATTATTTTCCCCTGGAGAATGTACCCTTTCGAAAGCCCTGATTGACTATGTTTTACTGCCCTTATAGGCAGTGAGTTTTTGATGGTAATCACTCGTGAAAAATAAAGTTTTGCATTGCATCCTCATAATTTTACATCTGTCTTTGAACTTTCCACTCGGGGAATGGTTTCTTTCTATTTCTTATTGGACAGTCCTTTGGAAACAAAGATAATTTATTTCCACTCCGGTTTTATGAATTCTGAGATGGCTGCAGTACTATAATAGGTCAATTTTCTGCATTGAAATTAACAAATATTTATTAGGTAAGGGAATCAAGCTATACATTCCACAAAGATTAATAAATGGAGCTAAAAACAGATCATCTTGCACTAATTGAATGGTGACACATAAAAAGTGCTGGAGGAACTCACGTCAGTCAGCATTTATGGAGGGAAATTAACAGTTGATGTTTCAGGTCGAGACCCTTCCTGATTGAAGGGTCTCGACCCGAAACGTCAACTGTTTAGTTCCCTCCATAGATGCGGCCTGACCTGCTGAGTTCCTCCAGCATTTGTGTGAGTGTTGCTCCATATTCCAGCATCTGCAGAATCTCTTGTGTCTCCATAATTGAATGGTGAAGCAGGCTTGAGAGGTGAATCACCTCATATTTCTGATGTTATGTTCCAAGCAGCAATTTTCCAAATTTACATCATGCAGTGCTTTAGTTATCCAATGATATATGCAAAGGCAGCAGATTAGGACTCTTCCTCATATTTTCTTCATTTCAAGTGCCAAAGTACTATCCTCCAGACGGCTCAGTTGAGTTTGGAACATTGCGGGAAAGAACTGTTTCAGCATTGTTATACCAGCTGTTCATTGAATTAACTCTGCCAGTTATGTTTGGTATAACTTATTTGACATATTTCATTTTTCTGTTTTTATGTGAATGCTAAGTCCCACAAAAGAATTTCCCCTCAGAGACTGACTGCTTGCGTCAAAGTCAAGTATTAAACATGAAGAAATTGAAGACTGTAGACATGGATGTGGCTCATTCTAAGCAGAAGATAAGAGAGCTTGCCATCAATATTCGCATGAAGGAAGAGCTCATCAAAGAACTGGTTAAAACAGGTTAGAAATGATCAAAGTATATAGATAATAGGTTGTCTAAATAACAATGCATGCCTTAACATTGAAGTATCCAAAATAACTATTTTTTTGTACCTTTTTGCTAACATAAGTATTGGTTAATCCTCATTCTTGTTCCAAAGAAAATGAATTAATGTGGAGCATTGTTTATTAATATTTCTGTCAAATCATATTTTATTGCTGTGTTCTTTTTGAGTACCCAATTGAATATAGTTGAATCAAATAGTTGAAGCGGAGTTGCTAACGCTTCTTCAATCATTGTTCATTATGCACACACACATTGGATAGGGATAAAAGAAATGTAGGCATAGGGGATTCAGTCAACCCTCTTGTCAAGAAGTCAGTATTTCATATATTGGCTTAAGTGCATAATTTTAGTGTGAACACAAGGAACTTTATATACAACAATGCAGCATAATTAAGGAAATGTTGATTTCTTTTCTGTGCATGAATGCATTACGTTCTTTTACTCAATTTCAGAGACAAAAATGTAAAATGAAATGTGCTTTATTTTCTGAGATGACTATGGAGGAAATAATTGATCTTTCTAAAATTCTCCTTATTTTTTTTTAAATTGGCCTATTTCACAATTAATTATATTATAATCGCTCTATATTTATTTTTTTATTTTGTTCAATCAGGTAAAGATGCTCAGGCTGTGAATCGACAGTATTACCAAAAAATTACTCAGTTGGAACAAGATGCTGAGCAGGCTAAGGCTGAGCTTACTGAAGCTCAGAAACAACTACAAGAACTGGAGAACAAGGAGCTCAGGGATGCTGCAGAAAAAGTCAAGTTACAAAAGGAATTCCGCAAGAAGATGGAATCTGCCAAAGTTAAAGTTCAGGTATATTGATTGCTAAAGTATTAAATCATTCAAAATACATTCAATATAAATAAATACAAATACCTTTATACATTGGACAATAGTTTTAAAAATAAGTACTTCCTAAGAGCATAGGGAAGGATGATGAAAAAGAATCAAAAACAAATGAACTGCAGCTGTTTGAGATCTGAAATGAAAACAGAAAATGCTGGGAATACTCCACAGATCAGGCAGCATCAGTGAGAAGTCAAACAGTGTTGAGGTTAGGTCAATGACCTTTCATCAGACTTTCGCTGGAGTAACAACTCCAATGATCAAAGATTGTAGATCTGCTGAGTATTTCTAGCATTTTTTGCTATTATTAAAGGTCCTGCAAATTCTCAGTTGAGGAAATAAGAAATATCAGAAGCAGGAGTGTGGAAGGATACATCATTAGAATAGATGCAGCAAAGGAGGACAAACTGGAAGAATGGAATAGTTATGCAGAAAACATGGTAGGAAGAAATATAATCAAGGTAACAGTGGGAAGAAGTAGGCTTACAGTAGTCATTGGTTGATAGCTTGTTGAAGTACTGAAGCTTGAGAGCTTGAGGAAGGGGAGGCAGTAATCAGAAACTGATTAGGGTGTGAGTGGTGAGCAGATCTGAAGAAAACTTCATGAAATTTCCACACTGGGGCAAGAACAGAAATAGTTATCAAAGCACCAGAAAAAGGAGGGGACCTGAGTATGATTTAACAAAGGATGTGCATCTTATTGCATGAAAAGGCTGACATTGTTAGGAGTTTCCATTGCAATATCTTTTCCTTTTGGATCAAGAGGAGTCAAACTACAGAATGGGTGGGAACTAGTTCATTAGACAGCATTACAACTATCTGAGATCTAAAGAACACAGCTGCCAGACGAGGCTTGTCATCTGAGTGCTGAAAAACATCAATAAGAGGCAAAATCTTTAGATCTATTTGCTCAAGATGACATAGGTAGAAATAAGTATTTTTGCAGAGATGAAAACATATCTTTACAAGGGTGCTGTCTATCACGTTATGTGGCATTGTACTATTTTACATGAGAAAAGTTCAGAAGACTTCTAGTGGGTCAAATTTTGGCTTTCCTGAGGCCATGTGTCCTTCAGAATTGTATTCCACCACAATATGTAACTTAACAGCCCAATATATTCTTTATTTTATTTTTATCATCAAATTGGAGTACCAACCCCATTTCAATGAGAGCTGTCAGAGACCATGCAGGAGGAGAACCAGGTGCACTGAAAATGAGAGGCCACCCTGGTAAAGCTACATCATAGAACTATATCATGTCAAACAGCAGAAACATGATGTTACAAACAGAGCCAAGTAAATCCACAACCTGTGGATCAGTTCAAAACTCTAGAATTCTGATTAGTAGTGCACAATTTTACAACTAACAGGAAGAGAAGGCTTCATAAACATCCCCATCCTCAATGCAGGTGAAGCCCAGTATGTGTGAATAAAAGACAACATAATCAGCTGCTGTTAGTATTCTGGTTTGCTTCGCTGAATGGAATTTCTGGTTCAAAAGGACATTTAGTGGTAACTGGAAGACTGCTGCCAACAAAATCACATTGCAGATTTTACCATCTTCCCTTAGACCTTGCAGAAGAAACAGCATGAAACGAAGAAGTTGTTTTCTATGTCAACACAGAGTGAGAAACGATTGACCCAATTGAGCCAGAATGTGGAAAACATGAAAAAACAACAACAATTACTCCAGAAAAAACTGCAAGAAGAAAGTGAAAAAAAAAGAAAACTGGAAAATGAGATTCAAAGAGATCAACAACGAATCAAAGTAAGGCATATCTGTTAAACAGCTATGTTGGTAAAATATGTGATTAAGTTTTTAAAATTGAGATGCATACAAGTTTTTAATGTCTCCTTTTGCAGTTTCCTTAATCTAATATTGACCATGTGCCAATTTATTTTTATAATTGTGAAGGCCTGTTTCGGATACCTATACTGTATTTAAGAATTGTTGATACTGAAATGCATTGTTGGTACAAAATTTTCATTTAGTCTGGAGTTAGTTGAGTGGAGCTTGGATAGAAATTATGGTGCTACAACCTGCATTAACTTTAATGGGCAAGAGAGGCAGCAAATCACAAACCATTAAAGGAGAATATCAAGATGTATAGAATCCATATTGTTTGCAATGCTCCCATAAAATAGCACATTAGCACTTACAGATTATGGTAGGATGTATCAAAAAGCCAATCCCCAGCATTAGGTACAGCAGGAGAGGGGTTTAAAAAAAAGTGAGCCTTTCACTTTGTGTCTAAAGCTAATTTTTAAGAGCAATAACAAGTATATGGGCTGTGTGTTTGACATCAGAGAATTCTGAGTTGTTCATAGATGATCTTTTAAAGAGATTGAAACAGATTAGGGATTGAATTTAAATTTGTAGTTGCCAGTTTCTGAACATGAGATTTGTTTTTACTTCAGATAATGTTTCTTAATGTAATTGCACAACCATTGTTCTTAAGCCACAGCACGTGACAGTAAGGAATAAGGCGATCATTAAATTATTTCATTTGTTTCATATCGAATCTAAATGAGACACATTGTGGTATTGTAGAAAAACTGATCAAACCTCTGAAGAGAACTAAAATGGATAAAAAAACAGTGGGCAGTGTTTTTTTTAATAAGAGTACAATGATTTACACATTTGAATAAGGAATATAATCTATGGTATTCATTTAGGAACACCAGCCATGTCTAAACAGAATTCTTCAATATTTTCTTGCTGGTATTTGGAGCAGAATTCGTATTGAGTTATCAGACTTTCTTAAAAAAGCAATGCAACTTTTACTCCATTGAGTGAACGCACATATGCTGAGCAGGCATTTACAGGAAAGTATTTTGGATAAAAATCGGTAAATTTCTGTCTAGATGTAAATTTATTTTGAATTCTGAACAGTTAAGAGTGACACTAATCAAGTCACAAGAATATTGTAATGAATGAACAAAATGAAGTTAATGTGAAAATGGTGGTCCATTTTGAACCTATAGACATGTGATGGAACAACCCTCCATATGGCTGGTGCAGGCTTGGCTATCTGACAATTCTCCAAGCATGCCTCTTGAAAGTAGAACATATCACACATGGAATTGAGAGATTGGGGAAAATGAACTAGCAAAAGTCAAGTTGCAGAGAAGAAGTTGGGGGAGGGGGTGGTGTTGCAGTGGGGAAGGTGCATATGG
>JARFYF010000104.1:72072147-72083810 GCA_030265395.1 Rhina ancylostomus
AAGGCAATAGATTAGCTTTAAATAAGTCCTTATGTTTCTTGGTAATTTTAACACCTAAATACATAAAATAGTCAGTTACCAATCTAAAAGGTAATTACCTATAAATTGGGGTTTGCATATTCAATGGAAAAAGTTCACTCTTATTGAGATTTAGTCTATAGCCAGAAAAAACACTAAACTGATCTGGTAGTGATAGTACTGCGGGGATAGATTAGTCCAGATTAGAAATATAAAGTAACAGGTCATCTGTGTGAAGAGATATCTTATGAATCTTCTGTCCACGAGTAATACCACATACATTTGAAGAGTTCTGGAGTGCAATAGCCAAGGGTTCTAAAGTAATATCGAATAATAAAGGGCTTAATTGGGCAACCTTTCGTTTAAATATACCTGGTCCTCACTTATCTCATATGATCATAATTTGAGGTGATTAGGTGATGGAGGCTGAGTCTACACGAGTGACTAATCCCTGTGCTGCTCCACCTTTGAGACGCCCTGTTTTCAATTCATTAAGAGATTGAAATCAATTTATAACTGGAGAAGAAAATTAACTAAATGTATTCATTTAGTAGCATGAAAATTATCTTAAGATGTACATCAATTCTACATCTTAAAGGTATAGTCATAAAATGTCAATTAGTCATTGAAGAATTTTATTTTATCTTGGGACTAGACTGGATCACTTAAAGCAACATCTCCTTTTTCCTCGCCAATCTCTATATTCATGTGTTAAACTTTTTATTATTTTTCCTTGCACTGGAAGGTCAACACAACTTCCATTATCTGACAAGTTGTACTCCCAAGCCAATGGACAAGACCGAGTCCAGTCTGCAGGTGAAGTAGGCACTAGAGGGTGGTGGATATTTGGACCAGGGAACATAGATATCACTCAACCCTCATTTTAAAGCAGTTCCTTCTGCCCTTCCTGTGTATTGTTTTCCTTAAGCAAAACTTAAGGAAATTTAGAACTGGTTAGAGTATGGAAGTTACCCCTGTAATACAATTCAGTGGTATTTAAAATGACTCTGATGAGAGAAATATTGCTATTTGCCATCTTCAAGTACAACAATTAGTAGATTTGTATGTTTCGTCATGTATCGTACTCTTTATTCCACTGTACACCATTCTTTTTCCCCTCTATTTTCCTATTGTAATACCTATATTTTTCCTTCAATGATTCAGATACTTCTCATTTTCTCTGTGGTTCGTATTGAGCAATTGATGCTTGACCTTTTCAACTGAGTCTTCTTGATGTCTTTTCGATGACATCTGCTGGGTAAAATTGCATTTAAGTTCCATGAATACCAAAGCAGTTCTAACTCTAGAATCATCTGCAATAGCCTCTCTTTTTGTATTCCTGCACCATTACTCTCAGTGACTATTTCTTCTGTTTCCCCGCCCCCCCCCCCCCCGCCAAAGGATCTCCTTGGTCCTTTTAGTAGTTCTCATTAACATATTGCTTTTCAGCGACTTCCAAAGCAGTATCATTTGCACATGGACAATGACAGAACCCAATCTATCTTGCTGCCTTATGGGATCCCAGATGACTTGCTGCCACTTCAATTCTGTGGTCTGAGGAGGCTGATATGGGGCCCACACACTTCTGCTACAAGTGAAGCAGAAGATGGTTGAGGGGTAGGTGGGTCAGTGTTTTGGGAGGTAGCCTACAGCTTCCAATGTTTATGATTGGCTTTCACATGTTTCTGATGAATGGACTCTGTTTTTGATGTCATCCTGACTGCTGCTTCTCCTTTTTGAATGGTCATAAGTCTTCACTATCTCACTGCTTTGACCTCTGCACCATCTCTAAACTATGAGCCAGTTTGTCAGATGTTCCAGTACTGAATGTCCGATGTTTGCTTCTTGTAATCATTGGGAGAATAAAACCACCTTTTTTGGTTCTCTTCACGAATTTGTTCCCAGCCACCAACTCTATACCCTTCCCTGGCAATAGTCTGATACTGAATCAGACTCTTTGCACCAAAATGATCTTTTAACTACACTTGTGTTAATGCAAGAATGCATTGTTTCACCTCCATAACTTCATCTCTACCTCAGTTCATTTTCTACATGAGCTCTCACACTTGCCTTTTGCACTCTTGGCCAGCCTCCCGCATGTTGCCTAACTTAGATCAATTCCTGTTGTTATCACATCTTTGTTTGACATATTGACATCTGATTAAACAATATCTTGTCCTTCCTTTCATAACCCTCCATGTCTTTCACCTCCCCATTTCTAATCTGCAGCTGTCCTGCACTCTGCAGTCCTCCAGTTCTGGCTTCTTGAGCACTGATTCTAATCAATCTACCATTTAGTGATTGTGCCCCAGCTGTTTTAGCCATGCTTCCAGCTTTCCACTCCAATATATCTTTATGTGGCTCAGTAAGAGCTTTAATAGTGAAGTGCCTTGATGTTTTGCTGTAATACTTATGTTGTTAGTAAAATTGTTGCTACTGTTTTCTCATTTTCTTTCATTTTGGATAGTTCAATAGCGGCCCATGTCAAGCAGGCTGATGCAGAAGTATGATCTGATTTCTTTTTAAGTCTCTTAATGCAGCCTTTTAAATTGTAATACTCTTAAAATATGCCTGTGGTTTTAACCAGTTGTTGAAGTGCAATGTAATCTTTGTTTTACAGTGAGACAGGCTCATTGCCTCTGGTGTACCGAAACTTTCTATTAATTTTAACCTAACTGATCCATCGACTCACTTTCCACTGTGGAAAGTAAGATTATGTAGCTCTTAAAGCAACCAGCCTTTCTGATCATGCCACTTTCCAGTGGGCAGTTTGGGTTCAATTTGTACTTAATAGTGTTGTGCTATGTAAATCTAACTGAAATGTAGAACGAAGGTTTGGAATACTTTAAATATTTCCTGAACGTAAGGAATCCAGGTTTTTTGATGTTGCTGCACTGTGATACTGGAATGGTTATATAATTTTATTTTGTATTTCAGTGAAGGATAAAGCAGAAATACTTTTGCAAGTTGATGAACTCTTGAGTATTAAGAATGAATTAACTTTACAGGTAAGAGCCAGCAAGTGCAAGCCAATGATTAATACCTCGTAGTACTCACCAGGATGAACACACACACGTTACATGAAAGCAACTTGAGTTAACTAATGTGATGTTCCACTTTGCCTTATTTAGTTAAGGTTCAGAACATAGTGTTGAGGGGATTGGGGAGCAGATGTGGGAGAGAGGTGATTAAGGTAAAGAATGAACCGGTGGGTATTATCTACAGGCTATAACTGGTCTTGGGGTTACAGGAATAGGCAACATAAAATAGGCACAAATCTTTCTCAGATAACTTCTCCAGATTTGCGGAGGATTGATGAGGATAAGATTGGATTTAGTTTTAATCCTCTTCAGTCATAACACCACAATTGGGTGTTACATAATAATCATGGAGTTAAGTATGAGCATGTGGATATGAAACAAAAAAAAACCCACAGTTAAATTTGAATGCACTAAATGAAGGTAATATAAATCGATAATGACTTGCTTCTGCAGTCAGAATGTACATATTGACTTAAAGTTCCAGTGGATGAACTGTTGCTGTCTAAATATGGACAATGTTGTAGCTGTTGAGCAAAGCTGAAGAATATGATTATCTTTGCCTAGGTTACTGGTTTACATGCAGCCCTGGAACAAGAAAAGTCAAAAGTCAAGCTACTACAGGCAGAGTTAACAAAATTTCAGGTAAAATGTTTATTTAAAATGGACTATCTTTTAGATATTACATATAACTCAAGTAGTTAGGTTACCTATGTTTTAAAACAAGTAGGAATCTTGGAAAATTTAAGTTCATCTACAGTTCTAAAGGAGGCATCCTTTACATTTTTTCAAGTATAATTGTACCAATCAGAATTTTTTCAGTGTGCTACGCAGATACATCATTACAATCATCAATTTGAGCAGTTTTAAAGTCTTTCTACGTCCTCTGATTTAAGATTGTGTATATAATACTCTGCACTGTTGTTTGTCCTGTGCCAGTCTTTCTTTGACGAACTCTCAAGAGAAGGAAAGGTATAAGTGGCTAAGAGACTAGTGTTTTCAGTTCTGGCTTAGGACAACTCTTCCAGATTTTGATAATTCAACTCTTTGGATTATCCAGCAGGCCTTTAACACATTTCCAGCAGTGTCCTGGATTATTCTGAGGCTGTGTCTTATGCTTGGCGGAAGTCTATCTGTGACGGTGTATTGCACATTAAACAATTTACTGTTGATTGAGATTGGTATAAAAAGTTGTGGCTGCAAGAGCAGGTCAGAGACTGGGTATCATGCAGTGAGAGACTTGCCCTCTTGAGACAAGACACAGGTCAGGACCATTATGGATTGTTCTTTACTTATCTGAATGAGCACAGCTGTAGCAACTCTCAAGAAGCTTAATGTTCAGGACAAAGCAGCCCACTTGAATGGCATCCTTCCACTCAACCACCTCAACCCTCATTCATTCCCTCAACCACCAGCACACAGTGACTATATGGCATACTGTCTACAAAATAGACTGCAGTTACTCAACCAGGCTTTTCTGATGGCATGCTTGAACATGTGACCTCCACCATCAAGAAGGACAAGGGCAGCAGGCGCATGAGAACGCGAACACTTGCAGGTTTCCCTCAGTCACACACCGCCCTAACTTGGAAGGTACATTGCTGGTCCTTTTATTGTCACTGTCTAAATCCTGGAACTCCCTCTCAACCAGAAGGACTGCTGCTCACCATTATGATTATGAATGAAGAATAAATGCTAGTTTTGCAAGCAACACCTGGAAAATAAATAAAAATGCCTGAAAACTTTCAAGTTGTACTCATTTCAAATCTCGACTCGTGTGCTTTGTGAGGTGTTATATCCAAACCAAAGACAATAAATATTAGTGAAAGGGAATAACATTAAATTAATCTCTAAGCATTATAATGTCTGTCCTTCACTGACTCAAACCAGCAAGAGATGGTCCAAAAGTTGAGCTGTACAGCAAATTATGAGTTTACTTTTCAAGTTGAAGCACTGGATGATGCTTCAGTCTTCACTGGATTATGTAGAGAGGGAGAATTACTCTGCTTTTTTTTTAAAAAAAAGCTCTCCTATTAGATGACCTGAACTGCCATGTGCAATAGAAGACTTATTTTTCTAAATCTTTATAGAAGAAGTTGATTGTGTTCATTTTTCTTTGTCTTTTGGAATCTGCAGGGAGGCAAGAAAGGGAAGAAGGTGTCTGAATCTGATCACTGAAGATTGCATGATTTACATACTGTGAAGCCCAAGGCAAAAAAAATCCCACGAGAAACCTTTCTTCAGGGTGCCATTGTAGACACTTCTTGTTATTGCATAGTTGGATTTTGCAATCGATTTGTTCTGCAGTTCTTTAAAACTTTTGTGAAGGCTTTTCTCCTCCATATCACTTCCAACCAGGAAGAGTTGGGTGGGAAATTTAATTTTGCACTTTTGATGGAGTGGTCTAGGTACTGATGACTGAAAGATGTCTTGATGAATGACATTTAAAGGCTTTTCCATTAGGCTTCAGAAGCTTAAAAGTAGCGTCTATTTTTTTCTTTCAGAAGTTGATTTTGATTTGTAATCAAAGACATTGCTTTAGAATGATTCTTTGCTTGTTAGGTGAAGAAACCATCTTGATCCAATTGCAAGTGGCTGTTGAGCGTCCAAGTGGACACCGTTGATTGAAACAAAAAATGTACAGGTGGGTATAGTCGCAAAGTGTGAAGTGGTATTTTTTCATTCTGAACCTCGTGAAGGCTGGTCTCGACAGGAATGAGGAGTATTGAAGAATTTGGGTAGTGTTGAGGTGGGGATGGAAGAAGTAATTGCCAACAAATTAGCTTGTGGGGCTCAGTGGAGCTCCTGTTTGGGCTCCATAGTGGAAAATGAATGGAAAGATCTGCTCATCAAGTGAATGGAAAGCAATATTTTCATTATGTCAGAAGATTCTGATTCTTGTTTGGTCCTTGGTATATTTGACTTTGGAAAAATATTGTTTACCAGCTATTCTAGCTTTATGAGCATGTACAAAAAAGACATTTGTAAATAACCCAGACTTGTTTTTGAAATACAAATAAATAGTTTCCATTTTGATCAGTATTGAATCACAAAAATGCCAAACTTTTCTTACTTTCCAATGAATTGCAATAAAGTTTAACTCAACTGGACTTGACATTTTTATGTGTACATTTTTTAAAATTCTAATTATGTGTTAACAAGGCATTTCATTTATTTATGCTGCCCAACTCTAACTTCATTTCAAAGTTAGTTTTGGATCTTAGATTGTTCATTGTAATTAAACCATGCTGGAATTTTGGAAAATAAAACTGGACATTCTGTCTTGGAATTGTATTTTCTAAATTAATTAATCTGGAAAAACTCTTAATCAACTCACGTTCTTTCATCTTCTGGGAGTTTTCAGCAACTGAAACACTTTCTCTTCCATTATGCAGAGCAGCAGCCATGTTGAGTTCATTGTGCATGTATTAAGTTGTACAGTAACTTATGTAAATAGCCTTGTAGCTTGCTGTAACAAAGTAGCATAAGGTCCTCAAGCAGTTTTTTCAGTTGAGCCAGGATGGTCTGTCACATATGCTTTGATCTGTGATGAGTTTACGGTGGTACACTAATTAGCCCTGGTGCTCTTGAGTATACAGAACCTTTTTTTTAAATAAAGTACAATGGGATTTTAAATTCCCACACTTCCTCACCATTATGTTCACCACACTTGGGAACACTGCATGTTCTTGAGGGTACTTGTTATACACATTTATCCATGCAGTCAAGTATATATAAGTTAACAATGGATAAAATTTGTGTGCCAGATATCTGTGCTATTAAAGTTAATATGCTGTTTAAAGAGTGGATCAGGAGTATTAGTATATTAAATCATATTGATGTTTTTTTTGTGCAAAGCTGAAGAGAAGGATGTCTTTTTGGCTGTGATTATATAAAAGTTAAACATTCTTTCGGATTCAGTGTTGCACAAGAACCTATAAGGCCATATGTTAGACATTATGGAAGGAAACAGTCTGTCATTGTGGGCATTTTTTTTATTATGTGGTAAATTTAGAGCACTATGGAGTTATTAATTGGATTTTTGTGCAACTGATGCTTTGCTTACTTTTTATTGAAAAAGAGATACCAAATCAATAGAATTAGAAATATACAGAAAGAAACCACTGGACAACCAAGTGTTTTGTACTCAAGGTTGTAATGTAGGAAATGAGCCAGTTGGTTTGTTCATCATAAGATTTTTGCAACAGCAGCACGATAACCCCAGATAAACTGCCTTCAATGTTTGTTGAGGGATAAATATTGAATGTGCATGTTCTTCTAAAGGGTTTGATGGATGCTCTTTGCCTAAATAAGAGAACAGTCAAAAAATCAGCTGCTGGAAGAACTCAGAAGGTCGAGTAGCATCTGTGGAGGCAAAGGGATGATCGATATTTCAGGTCGAGGCCCTGCATCAGGACTGAAGAGTGTAGACTGTGTCTCTATGCTCTCAGTCCTAATGCAGGGTCTCGACCTGAAACATCATTACTGAACCTGTTTACTGACCTGAAACCTGTTACTGTTTCTAGTAACAGGGTTACTAGAAAATTGTGATTGTTTTTAATGTTATAAAGTGCAAGAATTATGCCTAAATTGTTGCAGAGAAATTGATGTGCATTGGTTCAGAGATGTTTGTTTACTCTGAAAATTGTTAGTTTTCCTTCCCAATTCACACTTGTGCGTACTCTCCCCACCAATGACTACCTCAAACCCTACTACTTTTAACATGCTTCTCTTCCGACCAGCACCTGACTCTCCAAACCAAGCCCAAGAGGATCTCACCATATATGTAGTGTATGGGCTGTGTGTGTATTGAAGCATTCAGGATTGGGCCTTGGGAGTCTGGTTCAGTACTTCATCCAGGTCAGGATGACTAGTATGGTAATATAGCACATGTCCTCTGTTCTTAGTTAATATTTGGTGTTTCATCCTCAATGGAAAAGTAGGGTGGATGAGATTTGATACAGCCACAGTCAGATCAGTTATGGAGAAATTATACATGCTCCTTCAAGTTGGGTTCATATTAGCACATTTGGGTATATTTTTAATGGGATGTCTAAGCAGCTTTTTTTTGTGGCTTGGATCAGAGTGAGAAGTGGTGGAGGAGTATAACACTGTGGAACCAAATCTGACCATGAGTGTAGAAAATTGGAAAAAGTTCTCTTAGAATTTCTCTGAATTTAATTGACAATACTGAGAATTGTTTATTTTTAAGGACTTCCTACTGGTGTATTATTTAAACGAGGGTGCCACACACCTCATTATGAAGTCTAATATTGATCAAATAATAGCTGCCTTGTTAATGGTTTTCCTCTGGCCCTGATGAATTTAACAGCTGACTACCATTTTTGGAATCTGTTTCCTGGTAGATTGAAAATTGAGGTGATTTAATAGATGGCTGTTTTTTCACTTTTATGTTGAACCTTTTCAGTTTGTTGGTCTGGGATGGCACCAAAGTTGGACTGGATAGTGCACAGTAAAATAGAGCTGATGACACTTGTGTCATAAAGTCTTGGTTGTGGAGTTTTTCTCTGAACTGCACCTTCTAGTAGGCACTGATTGCCTCCCCTTGAAGAGCTCTCCTTTGCTTTTGGCTCTTGGTCCAATGGGAGAATGGGCATTTGATAAATTAGTTTATTATTTTCACATGTACTAATGGTCTTGACTGCAGTGAAGAATTCATGCATGTTGTGGATGCCCACTAGTTGCTTTTCTGCCTCTGCTCTTTTACACTCACTGTTCATTGGGTTGAGTCTCTTGTTGAACCTCTAATTCAGCTGCTTGTGAAACTGTTTTCTCTAACCCTGAAGCTTGATGGCGTACCCAAGCCAAGAATGCTTTGCAGTTAGTTAGTTCCTGGTTATTCTCATCAAACGAGCTTTTTAGCAGAGAAGCCAAGAACCTAAAGTCAGGCACTGATTATTTTGGAGTCCAGCCCAAAATGGGTATTGCATATCTACAGCTCCTGTTGTTTTGGGATTTTTTTGGGTTATCTGCGAGATGTGGAACAAAAGCTATCTTTGTAAGGTTTGTGAGACCTTTGACTTTGATTTTTAGTGGCATTTCAGTTGCCAGCCATTTTGGGACTGGATTAATAATAGATCAGCAATCATTGGCATCTGTCACAGTGCAGTGATGCAGATATTTTTGTGGTCTTTTACTTGGATGATGACATTGGCTTACAGAACCTTGATTAAAGGTTCTTGTACCCTGTTTCTGGACAAAACATGGTGTAGATTATGACAAGGTTGTGTTCCTAGCAATTTATCATTAGAACAAAAGGAATGGAAGCAGGGGTAAGCCACTTGACCCCACATGCCAGCTCCACCACTCAGTGAGATCATGGCTTATCTTTTACTATGGCACCACTTCAATGCACTAAACCTATATCCCATGATCTCTATAATAACTAAAATCTATCTATTTTGACTATACTGTATGACTTGGCTTCCATTCATCTTCTAGATGGTAAGTTCCAGAGATTCACTGCACACTGGGTGAAGAGATTTCTTCTTGTATCTGTCCTGAATGGGTAAACCCTTATTTTGAGGCTCTGGTCTCTGGTTCTAGACAAACAGGAAATTTGGTAGAGGACACCTCCGGAATTTGATTTTCTTCCTGCTCCTTTGCCAATTCACCTTTCAAAACTTTTGCACCCTTTCTGACTTTAGCATCAATGTCACTTCGAAAGATTGGTTTGTTGCCTAAGATGCAGGCCAGGTTTTTCCCAAGGTAGGAGTGGAAATGGCCTCTGGAGGTATTGCTGCTGAAGTTCTGAAGCTTGGAGAGGAATTATTGACAAATTCATGTCTCATCTCTCTCATCTGGAAAGGGGAGTTCATGCCAGGTGTTCTGGAGACACCAGCATTGTGACCATCTTCAAGAAAGGAGACAAATTTGATGATAGGGAGACCAATAGAACCACTGCAATCTGCTACAGAAAAAATTGCAAGATTAAACAAGAATCCATTGCAAATTATAAGCAAAAATCATTGCCAGTGCTTAAAGGCTGTTCTTGAATCACAGTATGGATTTTATCCATCAAGACATACAACAAATGTGAGCCTCATAATATGACAGCTTCAAAAGAAATGTGGGGAGTATGATTAACTATTATAAATGGTATTTTCCACTTTTCAAAAGTGATTGGCTGTCAACCTAAAGGCTTTGTGAAAGAGATCCTTCTCACATTTGGCTGCCCTTTTAAAAACTTGCTTTGTTGCATATCTGTTTCCACCCACCCCACCCCCCCCCAAACCGCCTTGGATGTCTCAGAGGTGTCAAGGTATCATTAATGATGTCTCTGCAAAATCCTCCCAATTCAGTTTTAAGTAACCCAACAATGTTAGCAACCTCTCCCAGGTCAACAACCCCAACTTCAAGGCTGTAATTGCATTCAATCAGCTCTGATGGATGGGCTACATGTTTTGCATGTTCTCCCGAAATAGATATTCTGCTCTAAGCTCCATTGTGGCAATAGTTAATCAGTTAATAGCAAAATAAAACTTCAAAGATGTTCTCAAAGCTTCATTAAAAATGTGACATCCTCAGTGCTTAGTGGGAATTCCTGGCCTGTGATTGATCAAATTGGAAAAGGAGGACTTGAGAACCTCCAGCTTCTTTATCAAGAGCATGTAGCAGAGAGAGCAAACTACCTCTCAAACTACTCATCCACTTTCCTCTTCAAGTATCTCCTGCCCAGCTGTGCTTTTCACATCAGCCATCTCAGAACCAACTGAAATGGAATGATTTCAAGTCATCTTCAATGCCAAAGGCCAGTTTAAGAAGAAAAACAACAGCAATAGGGCATAGTCAATGAGGGAAATGCAAGGGGGGGAGATTCAGACCTGGGAAATCTGGTGCACTACTTAAAGCTGAAGTGGAAAATAGATATCTTTTAAATAAGGGACCCTTTCAATTTGGGATGGGGGGGGGGTTGTAAAAGTTACTCTGGTCTAAATTGTCAAATGGTCATTATTTTTAATTTTCTTTAAATTTGTGGCTGCTTCCTGGATCCAAGTAAACAGCATTTAGTGAAGTACTTTTAGTTCCATTATTTCAAAATAATTCTACCTCTGAAACTAGTCTGCTCCTTGAGCAAAAGCAGGAGCCTCTTATCCATATTAGCCACTTGGGTACATTTGGGACATTTATGCTGTCACTGGTACAATATTAGAAATGCATGCAAGGGCTACAGTAGCATGGAGTTTAAGTTACTAGGAATAAAGAAGTCTATGGCAGTTGGTTTATTAATGGTGGGTTATTAAATTAACTGAATCAGAATCAGATTATCACTGACTTGTATGTCATGAAATTTGTTGTTTTGCAGTAGCAGTACAGTGCAAAGACATAAAAATTAATATAAATTACAAATTAAATAGTGCAAACAGAAAAGGAATAACAAAGAGTATACTTGGACCATTCAGAAATCTGATGGCAGAGGGGAAGAAGCTGTTCTTAGACGGCTGAGTATGGGTCTTCAGGCCCAAATACCTCCTCCCCTATGGTATACCTCCTTCCCTATGAGAAGAGGGCATGTCTCGGATGGTGAGGGTCCTTAGTGATGGATGCCGCCACCTTTAGGCACCACCTCTTGAAAATGTGCTCTGT
>JARFYF010000104.1:72095094-72108211 GCA_030265395.1 Rhina ancylostomus
AAAGAATCGGCACAGAGTTAGCGCAGGGAAGTGGCATTGATGGAAAAGATCAGCTGTGATTTTATTGAATGGCAGCAGGAACAAGGGGCTGAATGGTCTTATCTATTTCTTATGTACTCTATACCTACAGAATTATTATTGCAGATTTGGAATAAAATACATCATAGTTTGAAAATGTGAAGTTCATTATTTTGTTTGAATTAAACCACCTGGACTGTGCTTTGGCACATTTGTTCAGATGGCTGAATTGTATGACTGCTCTATAATGTGCAGTAAACTAATCTTTGCATGATCTACATTGTAGATTATACATCAATGGCACATAAATGCCTATTTTTTAAATGCTTATAATTTTAGCTGGCAAAGCCTTGCATTGTTGTATCAACCTCTTTGTTTGTGAAAAATCAAATTTGTCTTGTATTGTGAGTATCTTGAGTGGAAAAATATTTGCTTTTTTGTGGTTTGACACTGGTATATGGTACTGTAAGCTACCCGTTTAGTGAGCTATGCATGGAATAATTTTTGTAACTGCTTTCAGCCTTGCTAATTAGAAGATGAAGAACATGTTGGGGGAAAAATGAAGAATGTGCTGTTATATGTGCAAGCTAGGTCAGGTGTATGGCTTGGAATATGCATCATATCTTTTCTCTCAGCTGATGAATAATGCCAGTGAGGAGAGTTGAAGAATATTAATATAAACTTAATCTGGCCATCTAGCTGGTTCCAGAGCAATTTATAAATGTCCTTTCAGAACAAATGAACGTTTGGTGGCTGTCATCTACTGACTTCACTGCAATCAGTGATGCTTAATGCATGCTAAGTAGTTTAATATATCTGATCCAATTGAGCTTCAAATGCTTGGTGGGAATTGTCTAATGTTAAGCAGATATGATGGTCTGAAATTAACTGGTAACCTTCAATCAGCTTTTATGGTGTAAGCAAGAAATCAGATCAGCTTCCAAAGGCATTGTAAGCATATTAGACCCACTAGTTCATATGATGTTTTCAACAGTTCTGATTATGGTACCTCCACCTTTTTCAGATGGTACTGAGGGATTTTATCTCTACCATCCCACCAGGTAGCAAATCCCAGACCTCACAGTTCTTTAGGTGAATTATATTTTTTTTCTCTATTCTCTAATCCTTCTATCAATCACTTTAAATTTGTGCTCACGGATAAGGTGAATAGGACCTTCCTACTCACTTTGTAGAGGTCTCCAATACTTTCTTAATGCTGTAACTAAATTGACATTCCAGCTTGGCGCCAAAGAAAACAACCACAGCCTAATCGGTCGTTCCTCTTAACTAAACTTCTCTAGCCCTGGCAGCATTCTTTTTAATCTTTCTTGCATACTCTCTAGTGCTGTCACATCTAATGTAGTGACCAGAACTCTGTCAAGTACTCCGGCTGGCACAGCCAGTATTTTACATGATTCTAGCATGATCTTGCTTTTCTTAAGTTCCACCTAGGCCAATAAATATTAGCAATCCACAAATCTTTATAAGCACATCATCTACCTGTCTTACCTTCAGGAACCTGGAGGCTTGTGCTTCAAAATACTTCTGTTCCTTTACAGTATCCTACCATTTATTGTGTATTTGCCTGCCTGGTTTGTCCTCCCTAAAGGCATTAACCTCCCAACTCTCAACATTGAACATCCCAATTTTGTATCCACTGACCCCCATCCATAGATATCTTCCTGGTCAACAAACTTCTTTCTCACTGTCAACCATATAGCCAATTTTTGAATCAGTTGCAGACTTCTTAATCGTGTTCCTTGCCTTTGTGTTTAAACCTTTGATATACTAGAAAGCAAGGGACCTAGCTCTGAGATGTACTGATTTCCATGGCAAACAACCCTCACCAATTAAAGTTCTATCAACCATTAAGCTTCTTGTCAGTGAGCCTATTTTTCATCCAGTCTGCCACTTTTCTGGTAAGTCTGCCATGAGTAACTTCTTAAAATGGCTTTTTTTCAATCCATGTAGCCTACATCAAATATTCTGTGTTCATTGATTCTCCCTGTCTTTTCAAAAAATTCAGTTATCATTGAGAAAAAATCCACGCTGACTGTAGTTAATTAATCTGTACCCTTCTGATTAATAATTTAACCTGTTCCTCAGGTTTGCTCAGTATCAAGGTTAGGCTGACTGGCTTGTGATTGAAGTTTTAAGTATTTGCAAGTTTGCTGCTTGACCTTGGATTAACTTGATTGTGTTCATCCAGGACTTGTGTAAAAGTTTTAAATGTTTGTACTGGTGAGTAAATATATTGAATATAAAGGCTTAGATGAAAGATCATCATCTAAAAAATTTACACTGATAGTCTCACCATGGATGCTAACTAACCTATTGATTATTTCTGGTCTTTTGTGTTTTTTATTCTTGAAGATTATATTTGCTGGTTATTGGAGTACACTGTTCATCTCCTTGAACCTATTCTGCCAATTACTTGCATTAAGCTATTTTAAACTCTGCTGGTCAAATTAGAGGATTTGTTTTCGGAGTTCAGAACACCAGAAGAGCTGCTGAAGATTGCAAAATTGGGAAAGGGTTTTGTTTGAGTGTGTGAGAGATTAATTTTCCATTTTAAGTTTACAACGGAATGTAATTTTGGGCAAAATTTCTACAATATAATTAAGAATAAGGACCATAAACTGATTGCTGGTACATTATTTTGTTACATGTCTCTTGTTAATTTGGGGCACACCCAGTGCATTTTAGATGTAGTACCTGATTCTGATGTATCCTTTGATTTTGTGTCATAATACTTATGATTGGAGTAGGAAGAATGAATAGTTAGAATTTGTTGAGGAATGCAAGGTGTCTTCCAACATTTCCTCAACTGAGATAGTGTGCAGACTTGTAAAAGTGCATTTCTTTTAATGCGAGATAACAGAACCTCTTATTTTTAGCTCATTAAATATTGGGTACAATTTTGTGTTTTAGGTTCACTTATTTTAACTTGGAAGTGCTGTTTAATGGTAAATGAATACAAAGTGTTAAATTTTTAGCTTGTGTTCTTCAATCTACACCAGCCTGTTCCCCTTCCTTTTTATCTTTCACTTTTTTGCTTTGTACTGGTTGTCTGGGAGATCTTTCAGATATTTTTTCCTGGCTTTGACATCTATTAACTATTTTTGTAGTCCAACCTTGTTTCTTTGCTTTGTTTGTACATTATCTTTTACTCTTGAAAAACTTAATCCTTTCCTAGCTTTTGCCTCATCTTTCAAGCTGGACCTTTTTGTGCATGATGTAAATTGGATGTAAATAACATTTCTAAACACTTTAAGTTAGTAGATAAGGATTGAAAAACAAGGTCAAATGAGTTGCATTGGAATGTTATTTGGACCATTTGTTCAAATCCTGTGAGACACGGTCTGATGAAGTTCATTTGTAGTGGTTTCACCAATCTGTTCCTGAGATGAAAAAATTTGGGGAATTGATCTGGACTTTCAATGAAAAGACAAATCTGAAATGAAGAGTAGTATTTCATTAGAAGAAGGGTTGATTTAATATTGATAATTGGATAGGCTCAGTACCAGGAACTTGATTTTTTGGAAAGAACACTTTTGATTTAGTGACCCTAGGCTTGGGTCTCGCTCCAGTACTTGAATTCATTGTTGTGTCAGCAAAAAAGTGCTGAGTTGCTGGATTTCAAATGAGATGTTAAAACTGAGGCCTTGTGTCATTTAAACAGAAAATGCTGGAAACACTTAGCAGTTTAGACAGTATCTGTGGAAAGGGACAATGTTCACATTTGAGGTCAAAATCATTTAATCAGAATCGGAAAATGATATATGCAAATGAATGTAAGATTCATTGCACTGGTTGAACACAAACAGGGAGTTTTCCCACTGGATTTTACTTGAATGGGGAGGAGGTACAGGAGCCTGAAGACCCACACTCAGTGATTCAGGAACAGCTTCTTCCCCTCCGTCATAAAATTTATGAGTGGTCTATGAACCCATGATCACTACCTCATTATTACTTTTCTTTTGCACTTTTTTCAATTTATAGTAATTTTATGTCTTTGCATTGTACTGCTGCCACAAAATGATAAATTTCACGCCATATAAGTCAGTGGCAATAAATCTGATTCTGGCTAGCATTTATATTGCAAATAGCTAATTTACTTATGCACTTTTCTAGAGTCTTTCTGTATGCAGAATGGCAAGCACAGTTTGTTTTGTAATAATTGTGTAAGAACTTCAAAAAATGTTCAGGTGTGAAGTAGCTTGGGATGTCCAAAGAATGCTAGTTCATTTATTCTGCCCAGGTTTTTTTTCTCTGTCAGACACCAAAAACTGGACATAATATCGTGGCTTCAGCTTCACCAACAAATTATGTAGAATAATATTAAAAAAAAACCTGTTTCTAGTTATAACAGTTAAGATAACATATCTCTTTTCATAGCTTTAAAATTTTATAAAAGTCATCTTTTAGTAATCTTAGAACCTGACTTCCCAAATATGTCAAGAAGGATGTGTTAGCAATTTCTCTCTTGCGTAATAAGTCTGTTACTTTGTACCCAAGACCAAAACCCTATGCAGTCAATGCATTGTAAAGACTAATGGTTTTCACATTATTTATCTTGTTAATAGAGTTTTAAACCAGCTTATTCTGGAGTACTTTTGTATCTGATGTAGGAGTAGATGTCAATCAGTGTTTCACTAAGTATGAGTTTGGCTCAGTTGGTCACCATCTCCTTGGAATTGGACTGCTTTGAGTTAGAGGTTCACTTCGCAGTATGTCACTTTGCTCCAGCCCTGAGTGAGAGTTGCATTGCATTGCACCAACATCCTTTGGTGAGGTGGTAATCTGATTTGTTTCTACCTGATTCACTAGTGTGGATCCTGTTTAGAAAAAGTTAGCTTGGTTGACATTTTCCCTCCTTGTTTAACTGTAAGAAAATGATCATCAGATCATTCATTTTAATACTGCTTATCTGTACTGCTGTCGTAAATTAGTACTTTAACAGTAGAAACACTCAGCAGGACAGGCCACAATATTGTATTCTACAACTTTGAGTAATTTGATTTCTCTCACTCTATCAGTAGTCCATTTGTGAATTTTGGCTCAGCTTGTTTGTTTTTATTCCTTTTACTCCTCTGGAAGTAGAGGATATGCCCAGCCTGACCTGCAGGGCATGTCTTCCTGCTCTGCATTTCACAACTCCTACATTCTTTTGTTTATGTTCTTGCTGACTATTCCCATTCATTCATTGACTGGATAACCTTGTGTATAGTTTATACTCATGTCACTGAAGTGTTACCATAGAACCATAGAACAATATAGCACATTACAGGCCCTTTGGCCCACCATGTTGTGCGCCCATCAGACCACACCTTACACTATCTAACCCTTTCCTCCCGCAGATCCCTCTATCCCACATTCCTCCATATGCCTATCCAACAATCTCTTGAAAGGATGTAGGAGTCACCTAAGAAGGAAACCAGGAGGGCAAACAGGGGACTTGAGCTGTTGTTGACAGATAAGGTAAATGAGAACCCTAAGAGATTCTATAAGTATATTAGAGCAAAAGGGTACAAGGGAAAGAATAGTCCCTTTATAGATCAGTCTATGTGTGGAGCCACAAGAGATGGACAAGGTCTTAAAGTGAATATTTCTCATCTGGATTTACTGTGGAGAGGCTTATGGAAATTGGGGGATTCAGGGAAGAGAACAGCGATGTTCTGAAATATATCAACATTACAAAGGAGGAGACGTTGATGGTCTTGAGCTGTGTACGCTAGGCCATTGTGGGAAGCAGAGAGAAGGAATTGTTGGGCCACTGGCAGAGAATTTTGTACCTTCCTTAATCACAGAAGAGATAGCAGAAAACTAGAAGGTGGCTAATGTTGTGCCTTTATTTAAGAAGGGCTGCAAGGACAAGCCAGGAACTACAGGCTGGTGAGCCTAATGTCATTGGTGGGTATGTTATTGGAGAGAATTCTGAGAGACACGATATATCTGCATTTGGAAAGTCAAGGACAGATTAGGGAAAGTCAATATGGCTTTGTGTGTGGAAAATCATGTCTCATGAATTTGATTGAGTTTTTTGAAGAGATGACCAAGAGAATAGATGAGGGTAGAGTGGTAGACGTTGTCTACCTGGACTTTAACGTGGCTTTTGACAAGGTCCCACATGGTTAACTGGTCCGGAAGGTGAGACTGTATGGGATCCAGGGCGAGCTAGCCAGTTGGATGTAAAATTGGCTTAGTGGAAGGAGTCAGAGGGTGGTAGCGGACGGTTGTTTTTCAGAATGTAAGCCTGTGACCAGCAGTGTGCTGCAGGGATCGGTGCTGGGTCCCCTACTGTTTGTCATATATCTGAACAATTTCGATGAGAATGTAAGTGTTATGGTTAGTATGTTTGTGAATACATCAAAATTGGTAGTGTGGTGGACGGTGAAGAACATTACAAGAGAATCTAGAGGAACTGGGAAAATGGGAAAAGCAATGGCAAATGGAATTTAACCCAGACAAGTGTGGAGTGATGCATTTCAGGAAGTTAAACCAGAACAGGACTTGCACAGTAAACAAAAGGGCTCTGGGAAGTGTTGTAGGACATATTCCCTGAAAGTGGCAACACAGGTAGACAAAGTGGTGAAGAAGACATATGGCATGCTTGCCATCATCAGATGGGGCATTGCATACAAGAGTTGGGCTACTATGTTGCAGTTGTATACGACATTGGTGATCTAGTACCTGCAGTACTGTGTGCAGTTCTGGTGACCATACTATGAGGAAGGAGGTGATTAAGCTAGAGAGGGTGCAGAAACATTTCACAAGGATGTTGCTGGGACTGGAGGGCTTGAGTTATAAGGAGAAACTGGATAGGCTGGGACTGTTTCTCCCTGGAGTAAAGGACACTGTAGGGTCACTTTATAGATGCTTATAAAATCACGAGGGGCGTAGATAAGTAGAATAGTCACAGTCTTTTTCCCACAGTAGGGGAGTCTAAAACTAGAAGGTATAGGTATAATGTGAAAGGGGAAAGAGTTAAATGGGTCCTCAGGGACAAGTTTCCGCATAGAGGGTGGTGGGTATATGAAATGAGCTGTCTGAGGAAGTGGTAGAGGTGGGTACAATGACAGCATTTAAAAGACATTTGGACAGGTACATGGATAGGAAAGGTTTAGAGGGATATGGGCCAAATGCAGGTAACTGGGACAAGCTCAGGAAGGCATCTTGGTTGGCATGGACAAGTTGGGCCAAAGGGCCTGTTTCCATGTTGTGTCATTCTATGGTCTGTCTGAGAGGGCAGATTCCGATATCTGTTGTGCTTCTTCGTAGTCTAACATATCACAAAGTGTCTTCAAGCCAATGAAGTACTTTTTCTGAATACAGCAGCCAATTGTTGCACAGGCAGTTCCTATGAGTAACGACATAAAAATAATAATCTGTTTTATTGTGACGTTGGCTGAGCGATAAATGTCCATGTCACAGTTCTGCTGTTTGAAATTGTGCCAGGGAATATTTTACATCTGTCTATAAGGTATTTGGGGCCTTGTTTAAATATTTTGTCCAAGAAATGATATTTTTTGCTGTTATATGTAAGAATTGTTTCAGTTACTTTGCGTAAAGCATAGTCACATAAATAGCAGGATGGTAATGATAATCAGAGGGGCCATGTACTTGAGCTATGGTCTCTTGATGCACTGACGAAACTCAACATAAAGATTCAAAACAAGTTCATTAAAGAAGCGAGGACTTGGGCAAATGCAGTAACCTGAAAATAGGGATTCACTAGAGCACAGGAAAGTCAAAGAAAATGTCAACGTGAATGAACAGTAGAGCAGGGTTAGACCACTCAGCTCCTTTTATGCTGTTCTATTGTTCCATTATGTAGGAGGTGATCAATAGCTCAGTTCCACAGGGATGCCATTGCTCCACTTGCAGTGAAACTCTTCCCTAAATAATCTATCACCTCACTAGAGGCTCCAAATGATTTTTAGAGGAGGAAATTCCAGATTGTCTTCAACATTTTGTGAAAATGTGCTTTGTGATTATACTCTTGAATGGCTGAGCTGTAATTCTGAGTTGGAGCTCCAAAACAGCAAAGCATAGTCAGGAAACAAATCACTGAGAAGGCAAAAGCAAATACAGATGTTGGAAATCGGAAATAAAAACAAAGCTGCTGGAAATTCCCACCTGGTCAGGCAGCAACTGAGGAGAAAGAAACAGGTGACCTTTCATCAGAACATTGATCAGAAATATTATCTCTGTTTTCCCTCTCCACAGAAGCTGTCTGACCCGTTGATTATTTCAACGTCGCCTATTTTTACACACATAAGAAAGTAATTTATTCATTTAGAAATTAGGATGGTGAGGCTGTTAGGTTAGGAAATTACAGAATAAGTTAATGAATACTTTGCTTCACTATTTACAGAGTTGAGTGAGAAAACTCCTTGAGGAAAATGAAACAGAAATGTAATCAACAAGTGTGTGTATCGAGCAGGAAATTACTTCTATTTTTATTCATCCCTGAAATGTTAACATCACTGGACTGGAAATAACATGGGTAGATGGAGTTTAGATATGGACCAACTTTGAACTAATTAAATGATGGAGCAGGCTTTTGAGTTGCTGAATAACCTCCTCTTGTTCTCAGCAGGACAGACCACATCTGCAGGAGGAGAAAGACTCAATGTTTCATACAGTGACCCCTTGTCAGAACTTACGTTGACGCTGCTTCTCTTCCCACAGACATGGCCTGACCTGCTGAGTATTTCCAGCATTTTTTGTTTTTGTTTTAGATTTACAGCATCTGCAATTTTTTTTTGATTTTCTTCTATTGTTCTTGTTTATAAGTGGCTGACTCAGTTTAATACACACTCATGTTAGTATTGGAAGTAAGAACAAAGAATGGAATTAAGCATTTGAAGTAGTACATCTCATTCTGCGGTGGTTAAGAAAAGGATGTGGATGTACAGTTACCATTTTTGCTTTAAAAGTGATTGGAGGGATAAAGATCAGTCATTAAGAAGGAAAGTAGGATTCTGGGGTTCATATGAAGTCGAAATATGAGCACATAATCAAAACATTGTTAGACTGAATCTGCAAAATTATGCTGAGATTTTAGGCACTTTGTTATAGAAGGGATGGAATATTCCTGGGCAGAGAGATTTAGATATGAAGAAGATTTTCGGAGATGTGAAGGATCAAAGTTGAAAGGAAATGCAAGTGTTACCCTCACATCAGAATGAAGGCCAGAGATGGGTGTTGGATGGCAGGGTTGAGGGTAGGGAGATATTTGGAAGTATGTTTAAAATAATAAAACTAGAAAAGTTAAACAGAGATGGAGGGGCAGGGTGAAGAAGCTGTGATATCACTGTAATCAATGGATTAGGTGAAACTTGATCACACAAATGATGAAATGTGACTAGCTGCGCTGGAAATTGCAGTCCAGGCTTCACAGATTACGAAACCAAAAAACATATAATTGATAGAATATATGAGGGTAAGGTTAAAGAGAAGGACAATGTAAAATCTATCTTCTTCTACCCCTGCAAAGGGCTTAAAGTTTACACAGAAAGGTTCAAAGGCCTCCTAATGTTGCAAAGATTTCATCGTCTCTGTGAGCTTTAGTGGTGCCAAAATTGTGCCTGTCAAAGATATAATCATTTTTGAAATCTGAAATTGTCAGGAGATGCTCCCTGTCCCTGAGACTGTTCCGTTAGATTGATTTGAATTGGATTTATTGCTGTTCTGCTGCAGATGGAGGTTTTTGTTGAGGTGGAGTGAAACATCCTACATCAATTAACAAGCCGAAGTCTGTTGGCTTGGACACAGCTCACCTTGAAGACCTTTTCATCATCTATCGCATGAGAATTATTAGGAACTGGAACAGACCAACAAGTTCATCCTTTTATGGAGCAAATGCTTCCCCCTCTGTTATACCTCACTCCAAGATCTCCAGACTTTCCTTGGCCCCATACATCTGATCTTTCAGCATGTGCACCACTGACTGAGGTTTGAATTATCTGTCTGGACCCTATGAATGGAATTCCCTCCTTTAATCCCTCCACTTCTCTGACTCACTTCACTCCTTTAAGATATTTCCTAAAATTTACTACTTTGACCAAGAATTATTAATTCAGAGAAACAAGTTTGAATCCCACTATGGCACCAAGTAATTAAATACATTTGGGATGAAAAACTGGGATTAAGAATGATGATCCTGAAAACAATGGATTATTGTAAAAATCCACCTTGTTCATGAATCTCTCTCAGGGAAGAATATCTGCCAAGACCTATTTGAGTTATATACGACTCCAAACCCACTAGTGAGATTGACTCTAACTGCACTTGAGCAAGCTACTCACATCAGGGATAAATGGGGATGGACAATAAATGCTGGTCTTGCCAGCAATGATAAGATAATTTTTTTTATTAGTCACATGTACATTGAAACACACAGTGAAATGTATTTTTGTGTAGAGTGTTCTGGGGGCAGCCCGCAAGTGTCGCCACACTTCCAGTGCCAACATAGCACGCCCACAACTTCCTAAGCCGTATGTCTGTGGAATGTGGGAGGAAACTGGAGCATCTGGAGGAACCTTACACAGACGTGGGGAGAATATACAAACTCCTTACAGACAGCAGCTGGAATTGAACCCAGGTCGCTGCCACTGTAATAGTATTATGCTAACTGCTACACTACCGTGCCTGCTCTAATGTCGCTGATTCTTAACTGTATGTTAAAGGCTAGTGATAAATGCTAGTGTGGTCAGTGATGGCTGTGTTCTGTGAATGCTGGGAACAAAATTGTGCGAAGGTTTGTCATGTTGCTCCAGGGATGTTTGGAAGTCCTCTCATTGGAGATAGCAGACTAGCTCTGTGGTTCCTTTAGCCGTGTATAGCAGTATTCCCAAGAAGGGCATGGATGTTACCTCTGATGTCCAAGCAAGTACAATCAGTAAACACCACTAAAGCTATTGACTTGCTGGTTATTCTTATATTGCTGTTTGTGGAATCATGCTGTGTATTCTATTTATAACAGTGACCCCACTTCAGAAAGTGCTTGATTGGTTGTAACATGCTGATGGATATTAGGAAAGGTACTATGTAAATATTGGTGGTCCTCTACCTTAATGTATTCAGTTTGAATTGGATGGTTACAGTGATAGGAGAGTACATATAGGATCAAGGAAAGGTTGTCCAATATCTCATTGCCCGTGGGCTCTGTGTCACCAGCGCATTGGAACACCTCTAACTCCGAGATCCCCGTCTGGTCACACACTCTTCCCTCTTGGATACACCTTCACTGCTGTTGGCCCAAAGTCCAGGGCTGTGCTTGATAGCACAGTGGAAATACTTTCACCAGAAGCACAGTAGCAATTCAATGCAGCAGGTCTCCTCTATGCTGTCAAAGGTTTGAAAATGATTGATAGATTAGGAGTGACAGCTACAGCACAAGAGAGCATGCACGGCTAATTTTTTACCTCTGTGCCCGTTCCTTGCATTATTCCCTGATCCCTTGATTCCCTTAACTATCCAAAAACCCATCAATCACTTCCTTGAATATACTGAATGACCAAGCCTTCTTGCAAAGATTCATTACCCCCTTGGTGATTAAATCCCTCCTTAACTTTGCTTGAATGACCGAGTCCTCATTGTGACGCAGTGCCCCCCGGTTCTAGACACCCAGATTTTGATTTTGATTTTGATTTTTATTTATATTTTCCTTTTGTACCACCTCAGTGTACTTATGTGTGCAATGATCTGTCTGGATGGCACGCAAACTGCTTTTCCCTGTATCTTGATACATGTGACAATAATAAACCAATTACTAATTCTTTGGATTGCTGAGGGTTAACATTAATAGACACTTTATGAGTTATTACTGGGTGGTAATAACGTCATAAAAGACTTTAGGCAATGTGGTAAGATCCCAGAGAATGTACATTGTGCATAGTATTGAGGCTTCATCTTCTCTGCAGAGCAATACTATCCAATGTCTTCCATACCAGTCTCTGCACCTCATGTTCCTTGCTGGGCAAAAAGTTCACTACATGAACCAGTTGCAGTGAATAGCACTGACATGCTTAAGGAGAAGCTGGATGATAAGAATTTAGCTTGGAATAGCCTGCTCCTGCATTTCAATATTAAGAGTAGTTCTCCTAATTCCATGGCCCTTCAAGTTCTCTGTGCCCATCACTGTAAAATGATGGCTGATACAACATATGGTGACTTTATCTTGCACATTCTTCTCGCATAAGCTTAGGTGCAGTTCTGTTATTTCAACCCCAGTACTTTACAATCTTCATAGGAAATCCTCCCCTGTCTAGCTCTCTTCTTCTCCTCCTGTGGGAGAATAAATCCACTGGTCCCAATTGCTCAGTGCCTGGACTTGGATTTCTTTTATAGATTTTTATCTTTGCGTCAGTTTGGGGGTGTTCTGTCAGTTTTTGGCCAAGGTATGCATTTTTGGTGTTGGAAAAAAATGCACAGAAGTGTCATTGAAGCTCAACTGAATTGGAATGGGTAATCGAAGCAATTGCAGACTTGTTAAGTGTTTACCCCAATTATTTCTTGGACAAAACAGAGAAAATTTACATGGATGTCGCCGGGACCTGAGTCATAGGGAAAGGTTGAACAGGTTGGGAGTTTATTCCCTGGAGTGCCGGAGAATGAGGGGAGATATTATTGAGCTATACAAAATTATGAGAGCTATGCACAGGGTGAAGGCATGCAGGCTTTTTCCCCTCAGGTTGGGTGAGACTAGAACTGGAGGTCATAAATTTAGGGTGAAAGGTGAAATATTTAAGGGGAATCTGAGGGGTAACTTCACTCAGAGGGAGGTGCGAGTGTGGAACAAACTGCCAGCAGAAGTGGTCGATGCGGGTTCAATTGTAACATCTAAGAGAAGTTTGGATAGGTACATGGATGAGAGGTATGGAGGGCTGTGGTCCGGGTGCAGGTTGATGGGGTTAGGCAGAAAACCAGGCCGGTATGGACTAGATGGGCTGAAAGGCTCTGTGCTATAGAGCTCTATGACTCTAAAACCTTAATTTCCTTTACATAACTGCAAGCACCTCTTGTCTTTCACTCCATGCTCATGCATTTGTTGCATGACTAAGTCATGGAGAGAGGTTGAGCAGGTTAGGAC
>JARFYF010000104.1:72125581-72137314 GCA_030265395.1 Rhina ancylostomus
TGTAGGTAGATCCTGACTCTCAATCTCCTCTAGTAACTTTCCTATCATTGATGTTAGGCTCACCAGCCTGTAGTTCCCTTGCTCGTCTCTGCAGCCCTTCTTAAAGGAACAACATTAGCCACCCTCCAGTCTTCCTGTACCTCACCCATAGCTAATGATGATACAAATATCTCTGTCAGGGCCCTAGCAATTTGTTCCCTGATTTCCCTCAATGTCCTAGGATACACAGGTTAGGCCCTGGGAATTTGTCCATCTTTGTGTACTTTAAGATCACCAGCACCTCTTTTGTAATGTGATATGTTTCAAGACATCACTATTCTCTTCCCTGAAATCCCCTAGCTTCCATGTCCATGGTAAATACAGACAAGAAATATTCATTTAAGACCTTGCCCATTTCCTTTGGCTCCACATATAGATGACCATATTGATTCTTAGGGGAACCTATTCTCTCCCTAGTTACCCTTTTAATATACTTATAAAATCTCTTGGGATTCTTTACCTTTTCTATTAAAGCAATTTTGTCCTCTTTTTGCCCTCCTGATTTCCCTCTTAAGTGTACTCCTACATCCCTTGTACTTGAGGGATTTGCTTGATCCCTGTTGCCTATTCTTTGTCCTGACCAGAGCCTCAATACCCTTCATCAGCCAGGTTTCCCTAATCCTATCAGCCTTGCCCATCACTCTAACAGGAAGATGTTGGCCCTGAACACTCTCTATCTCATTTTTAAAAGCCTCCCACTTGCAAGACATCCCTTTACTTGCAAACATCCTCTCCCAGTCAACCTTTGCAAGTTCCTGACTAATGCCATCACAATTAGCTCTGCCCAATTTAGGACTTTAACTTGCAGACCAGTTCTATCTTTTTCAATACTACTTTAAAATTAATAGCGTTATGGTCCACTGGTCCCAAAGTGCTTCCCCGCCCACCTCCCCTCCCCCGGACATTTCAGTCACTTTCCCTGCCACCTTTCCCAACAGGAGGTCAAATGTTGTCCCATCTCCAGCAGGGTCATTTGCATATTGTGTGACAGAATTTTCCTGGACACGCTGAACAAATTCCACTCTGTCCAGGCCCTTAGCACTATGGCTGTCCCAGTCATTATTAGGGAATTTAAAATCACCTCCTTTTTCAACCCTATTATTCGTACAGCTATCTGCTATCTCCCTACGTATTTACTTCTCAAATTCCTGTTAACTATTCGGGGCCTATAGTACAATCCCATCAAAGTGCTCATCCCCTTATTTCCAAGTTCTACCCAGATAGTGTTACTGGACAATCCCCCAGGAATATCCCTTCTAAGTACCGCCATGATGTTCTCCCTAATCAAAAAGGCAACTCCTCCTCCTGTCTTACTTCCATCACTATCAAACCTGCAGCATTTGTACCCTGGAACAGTTGAGCTGTCAGTCCTGCCCATCCCTCAACGATCCCATAAGCACATTAATTCAATCTGCTTTGGTTATGCCAGACTTGTGGCATTTCTTTAAATCCAGGCTCTGCCCATTTCCATCTCCTGACTCTGCAATGACTTCTATTTATCAGTAAAATCCAAATTTCATCTTTGGGAGCTGCTTTCAATTCTTCCTTAGTAATTACTATTTGGCAGAGCAAGGATAAAAGTGGCTAGGGAAGTGGGGTGGGGGGGGTTGCGGTTGCAGTTTGTGGTGACTGATGTTTTATCCTTGGATTTTGATAGAATGCTGCAAGCCCAGGTTCTTGTGCCGAGAAGCTCAGCTGTTGATTCCACATTCATTCTTCTACCAGTGCTTGCTCATCATCTCAGTATTTTAATGTACTATAGTCTCCAAAAGTACATGACCTAACAAGTAACTAAAACGTGAGGACCATTTTCTTCCAGATGCAGAACCCTGAAACATTGTCTGCCATGTCAAACCCAAGAGCTATGCAGGCTTTGTTACAGATTCAACAGGGTCTGCAAACCTTGTCTACTGAGGCTCCAGGGCTTCTACCAGGGTAAGAGTTTGATTCCAAAATTGGTTTTGTGCTGCTCAGTAGATTAAAAGTGAACATTAGGGTTTAGATCTTTATGTGGCACTTCAATGCATGTACAACAGGGAAGTAGACCATTTGGCTTAGAAGGTACATACCATTGTTTATGCTCCACAGAAGCCTACTAATCTCTTCAAAATTCATATTCATTTCTTCCTGATATATTTCTACCAATACCAGATAGAAGGCTAGTTGTCTTTAATATACAAAACATTAGGAACAGGATTAGGCTCTCCGACCCTTGAGCTTGTTTTATCATGTATTGAGATCACAGCAAATCCTTTACCTTGTCTGATTTCCCTCAGATTGCAAAAGACGTTGGATCTCAGCCTTAAGTATACTTAAAAGCTGAGGGCCCACAGCCCTCTGGAGGAAAGCATGATCCTGAATGAAGACATTTCTTCCTAAGTGGCTGACCCCTTATCCTGAGATTTCCCCTCTATTCCCTCCTCGCAGTAGATGTTAAGAGTGTAAAACTCTGCAGCCAGTCTAAACAACCTCTCAACATCTACTGTGTCAATTCTTTGCATAACTTTGTATGTTTCACTGAGATCACCTCTCATTCTTATGAACTTCATTTACTGAAAGCCAATCACAATGAGTCCTCCTTCAGGGAATAATCCTTTTGCCCTAAGAATCAATCTGGTTAATTTACATGGGACATTTCCAAGCCAATGATGCTCTTCCTACGGTTTAGGAATGAATTACACATGGTAATCCCAGTTGACTTGCCAACTGCCCACACCCCATACAATTGCAGTAAATTCTTAACTTTTGTAGTCCAAACCCATGCGATTAAAGCCAGCAAGATTATTTGCCTTCCTCATTGCTTCCAGGAAGTGCTTTAAATGTTTTTGTATGGATAAGTGTAGTAAAAATGCTTTTTATGTTCAGAGGTAATCAAGAGCATATAAATTAGGAACAGGAATAAGTACTCAGCCCATTACTTCTGCTCTACTGCTTAATAAAATCATGGCCAATCTGATTGTAACCTCAATTCCGCAATCCTGTCAACCCTAGATCACCACCTCTGGTTTAAAGAGTAGCTGTTGTTATTTCTTGATAAATCTTGAGAGCAAGAGTAAGCTCAAGTTGTCTATTTCCTTTACAAAGTGATCTAGATGTTCAGCCACTTCTGTGTTGCTTCAGAGAACTTTAACATGAATCTCTTAATAGTTACTTGAATATCGATCAGCTGATGTTTTTTGCAAAACAGCCCTTGGCAGTTTTGCTCTTAAAACTCATCAAATCACGAGTTAAATTGCTGGTATTACACTTGAACTGTAACCGCTTCTGCAATTTCATCAATGTATAAATTATTTAGAAAACTCAAGTGTATATTCTTTTCATGAAGAATTTGATAGTGATTACTGAAAATATAAGCGCAAAGCTGGCATAGAATTCTAGACAGATTGCTTTTAGTTCAACTGTTGGAAACTTAATCTGTGCTGTGAGATGAGCATAAATACCCTTCTGTCCATGTTGTCGGCAATCCTTTCATTGAAATCTTTCATTTTTCTCTTTAAAGATATGGCAGTGGTATTGGAGGAATGGGCAGTGCTCCCCCCAGTACCAATGAAAATACAGGTGGCACAGGGGCAACTGATGCTGGACAACAGTATTTTGTGCAGCAGATGTTGCAAGCGTTGGCTGGATCAAACACGCAGGTAGTAGAAATTTAGTACGTTATTCTGATGTATTAAGGAGGACACTAGACTGGGGAGTTTTTGGGGCTGTGGTGTTGTACAAAATCCATCAGATGTTAAAACAGTCACAAATTTATGATTTTATAATCACTTGGAAGCTCAATAGATTTCTCTAAAATCCCAAGATATAGTCAGGAAATGTCTGGCCATTATTTGGGGCTTCCGTGTGACAACTTTAGTTACCACCAAGGTAAGTTTTGGAGATAAATAATATCCACCATTTTAAAATATTAAAGTGATTTAATTGAAAATATAGTTAAAACTACAAACATTCCAATTGTTAATTATATTCTTAATATGTAAGATTTAATTATCTAACACATATACAGCTTTCGCCAAATCGGTTAGGTGATCATAGCTGAAGTGAGAAGATCATTGGTTCATTTTTTTGGAACATGTATTCTTGGTATAAACAAAGACTGGTGTTTGGTGGAAAAAGGGAAGTCGGCCAATTGCTAAACTACCTTATCAAACTGCTGTTGCCTTTTTGTCACTACCTATAATGGATCTGTTAGGAGTGCTTTTTACTCTCCTGGATAGTGGATCTCCAACAACACTTAAACGTGATACCATCCACAACAGGTCAGTTGATTGGTACACAATACACCCTCCCTAAATGGTCATTTTGGCTAGAGGTATGTGCTTTCCACATGATGCATTTTTGCAAGCTGCCAAGGTATATTTGGCAGCAGCTCCATACCCTGTGGTCTTTACCACCAATTGGGACAAGGGCAGCAAGTACCCAAAAGCAATGCACTCCACAAGTTTTTCTAATTTGGAAATATTGCTGATTCTCCAGTACCAGGTCAAGATCCAGAGCTTCCTAACGGCATGTGGGAATATCTTTACCACAAGAATTTGAGTGGTTCCAAGCAATAGCTTGCTATCACTTCACAAGGCAGTTGGAATTTGGTCATGAAGTGCTGCCATTGTAAGCAACACCCTTGTTCTCTTATGAATAAATAAAAATTGTGTGCATGCATATGTGCACATCTTTTGGTGGCTAAGGACTAAATTATCTCAATTGTAATTTTCTTTGATGTAAAATGGTCAATTAACACTCGTTGCGATAATGGGCACTTGAAAGTAAGCTTTTTATTTATTCCTGCCAGAGAACACCTATTGACTTTTTGCCTCTCCATTTGTTTTTACATGTCACTGTTGAACAGACTTTGACTCCAAATCCTGAAGTTCAGTTTCAGCAACAACTTGATCAGCTCAATGCAATGGGATTTCTGAACCGTGAAGCCAATCTTCAAGCCCTAATAGCAACTGGTGGAGATGTCAACGCTGCCATTGAGAGGCTACTGGGTTCTCAGCCATCTTAGCAACCTTTTTGCAGCTTGCAAAGAAATTGTAATTTATTTTTGATATAACAGCAGTTAAATCTTAAAAGCTCTTTCCAGCTTGACTTTTGAGATGGGGTTGTAGTTGGAGATGAGATAATTGATGCATTATTATAAGTGAATTCAGAGGCATTTGTACAGTACATGAGCCTTAGGATTTGATGGAAGATATTGCATGCATAACAATTTTGTTTGAGTTTGTAATTTTTAAGCAACCTAGTTCAGCATTTCAGTTCATGTGAATACTTTTTCTTTGGTCTGCCCTGAAAATCTGTTTAACCAGTAACTCTTGATAGCAATTTGTATAGAAAAAAAGACTTGCAAGAGATGCATCAGAAAGTGATCAAAAGCTGCAATGTCTGACAATGAGTTGTGTATTGTGAATGAAGCATGCATTATGGCAAATAACATCCAAAAGACTAAGTACAGATTACCACTGAATCTAATATTTATTATTTTGCTTTACATGCAAATAATGCCTAGAACTGTAGTGCATTACATATTATTTCACCAGAAAATATTCAATAACCTTTCTAGTCTTGTTGAATGCAATTGCAGTGGTTTTGAGCTTCCTAATTCTGGATGACTTCAAATCTTTGTGCAGCTTTAATGAGCACCTTATTCTAAACAGTGTGCTTTGACTACAGCAGATCGGCTTTGGCCAGTAAAATTCTTGCATATTGTATGTGCATTATAATTTGGGATGTCATTTCTTTTTAAAGTGTCATGTGATATTAATCTAATTTCTCTGAACTGCCTTGTACAAAATATTTAACCTGTCAGTTTTTATCAGTAGTAATTAGTTATGCACATAGATCATTAAACCAATTAAAAATAAATTGTTGTCTTATTTTGAAAAACATCGACAGAAACCACTGGCTAATTCATTACAAAGACTTTTGGTCAAGTAAGCCTGAAACAGTCACATGAGCAGTGTTTACATTTGAGTTCATGGGATTCTAGGGTGTTAAAAGGATGAGCACACTTTAGTTTGTTTCACCAGGCAAGAGGATCACAATTGATACTTGGCCTCTAGTCCAAAAATCTACATCTTGGCTTTGAAAACAATCACACAGCACCCATAGTTCTGATTCATAACCCTTTTAAGGTCACTGCTAAGACATTTCTCCACGACAGGAAACATCCTTGAAGTATCCAACCTGCTAATGCTCTGAGGAAATGGAAATATTGTTCCCTTAGTCAACCATATCTCATTACTTTTTCTGTAAATTAAGTACATATTTTTATAATTCTGTTAGCATTGAAAAATTACCGATTTAAATTCCTGAGGATTGTAATGTTGATCCTGACTCAAGCCTGAGTCCCACCATAGCAGCTTAGGAACTTAGTTCAACAGATTTCCTAGTGTCCAACGACCAAATGGAATTAAAGAATTCTCAATGTACTGCATTAGTGAGAATACCCAATTTAATTAATTTAAATACTTGAGCCCAACATGACAATTGTAATTAAAGTTGAACAATAAATAAAGTTTATAAACCTACAAGGACAAAGTTTGTTAAGTGGCACTTATACTAATAACATTAAGGCCTTTTACAGAAACTAGACCCTTAAACTTCAGACCCTTGCATCAATTTGACTGATTTTCCTTGGAGAAATTTGTAAAACTGAAGAGTGCAGCTTTGGGATTTCTATCTGTAGAAAGCCTGAAGGAACAGTCAGCTTTGTAGTGCTATGATGTGAAAATGAACAGTTTTGCTTCCATTATAACTACAAATTCAGACAGTTAAGGAACATATTTTACCATAATATTCATTCACATGCCCTGTTAAAAGTTAAGGACAGACCCATATTTTTTTCAATCTCAGCCACTATTTCTGGAATGCTTTTCTCAATATTTACAGTAATAAAATTCTCTGTGCCTCCAGGTGGTTCCAGGCTGTCAAATTGAGACTGCAGCAAAGAAGCTGACATGAAATGTCCTTTTCTGGTTTCTAACCGCTTCATGATCAGTTCAATGGAACCCTGAAGATGCACAAACAAAACATCCTTGTTAAAGTCAAGTTGTGAATGTTTCTGCTCTCTATAGTTCTCTGATTTGTTGATTATACTGTGGTCACCCATTAGAATTCTTCGATACAGTCTCTTCAGAGAAGAACATGCTAGGATCACATTTGCACCAACTGAATATTCTCTGTGGGTGAACAGAAAAAATTATATATACCAAGATATTCAAATAACTTAAAACAGATCTTTCTCCAAAGTTTGACAGGCTTAATTCGATAGCATTGAATTCTGCTCAAATCTTTGCAAAATGCAATTTAAAATAGGCTAAAGTTGGTTGAAAACACTGTAGACCAAGCAAAGTANNNNTGTGACCAAAATGTAACAGAAAAAAACTCATCCAGTAATTGCCATCAATATCAGATCCACAACGATGCAACTGCTGACAGACAAGAGGTACTAATTACACATTTAATGGAAATAGTTTGTTGTGCAATTCTAATGAGAATTAAAAACAAGAAATTAGTAAATTGGTTTATTATTGTCACATGTACCTCAGTACAGTGAAAAACTTTATTTTGCATGCCATTCATTTCATTACAGTAGTGCATTGAGGTAGTATAATAAAAAATAACAGAATGCAGAATAAAAGTGTTACAGAGAAAGTTCAGTGCAGGCAGACAATAAGGTGAGAATAAGAAGAGCGTGAAGCCAAGGAAATAATAGCAGTTGCAAGTGCCATACAATATTTTGGGAACTACAAACATTCAATCAATCAATCAGTATTTGCCAAATATTTACCATCTAACTTGCCTTTGTTCAGCTTGCAACTAAGGAAACTTACGGATTTTTTCCCCCGTTACATATTGAAAAGGTTGAGTTTGATCGTGTAGTGATTTAGGAATTTTAACCACCCCTCACAGAGCACAGCTGATCTGATTTTATGCTATCATTTCAGTAACCTTTTATTCAATATAACAAATATAAGAGACATTTAGTTTCAATTTACCTCAGTAATATTTTGTGCAAAGTGCACAACCAAGGTATTCTCTCCTGTGAACAAAATACACCTTTAGATGAAAAATGATACAGCTTAAATTCAATTAATATTATTTTCCTCCCATGAGTTTCCATGTAGTATGCCAGAGTTTCAACTGGAAGAATATTTAGTGTCAAACCAACTAGATGGTGGAAAGTCAAGTTTATTGTGCACAAGTACGTGAAGTACAGGTACAATGAAAAACTTGCAGCAGCATCACAGGCACGTGGGTAGACATCATGCAGAATATAAATCATACGATATAAAGTACATGGAACATCCCAAGTTAATTTTGAGTGATCAATGAAGAAGCAACAGCAATATATTTCCAAATCAAACTGGCTTTGACAGCTAGTTGAGTTTTTGAAAACCCAAATACATCTCAATTTTTTTTGTTACCAAAAAGCTCATAAATAAAAGTCATCTTTATTTACCTAGTTTAGATATTTACATTAATTCTGCACTGAATGCATTTTAAGACTTCACTCTGAGGTTTAAGTTTAGTACATCTGAGAAAAAAAATACAGCCAGAAGTGCTGAGTGGATGATCCAATTTCCTCCTCAGGTGCCAGGCATCACCACAGCACCTCCCAATCCCACAACTTTTAACACCAATATGCAGCACTGGTTCCAATCACCAGTTACAGGTTTCTGCCCAAGTCACACACCATCCTGATTTGGAAATATATTGCTGTTACTTCTTCACTGATCACTCAAAACTCTAACTCCCGACTCAACTGCATTTTAGGAATGGCTACATGAAAAAAAATCTCACCACTACCTCTTCAAGGGCAATTAGTGACGGATCAAAAATATTGTTTATATACATTACTGGGAAGTGGATTTTGCTGGTGGAGTGAGTTATTTATCCAAATTTAGTTAACTGTACAGCTATTATGGAGAAATTCAAACTCATTTTAGACCACGGTGTGTAGCTAGGTAGAAGGAACAATGGATCAAAAATGACAGTGATCTTTGACAGGGAAGCTTCTAAAATCTTTGGAAAGGTAAAAAAAGTGCAGATTTTATAGTTTTTGTTTTAAATACTTCTTATTTTGTCAGGATAGAAATATTACAGTTACTTAAGCACTTCTAACAAAACAGATGGATAAGTGTAATTAAAAAAGTATTACCTCATCATTTAGTGGTATTCCTTTAGCCATCTTTTCTTTGTTTTCTTCAGAATGGTAGTCATCGGCATCATAGAATTTCCAGCCCAGCTATTAAAATATTTTTTATAAATTTTCAGGTTGCACGTCTTTTTAAATCTTGAGGGGATAGGGTATCTATGAACTTCCTTCACCCCATCACCACTGAAATTTTCTCGCTGTTATCAACTCCTGCCTTTTTCTCCTCTGCTTTCCTTGCCAAAGGCAGTGTTCATTTTGTACAAACTCCAGGTTAACTAAAATTTTGCCATCTACATCCTATTCCTTGTCCCATTTACTTAGCATATCCGTTCATGCCATCTGCTAGTGTCTTCCCATCCCTCTTCCCCCAGTGCATTTACTTCAAAAATTCTGTCCCTTGACATTGCCATTTCCTTTCCACTGAAAGGAGATCTGAGGGGCAAGTTTTTCCACACACAGTTGTGGATATATGGAATGAGTTGCCAGAAAAAGTGGTAGAGGCAGGAACAAGTACAATATTTAAAAGACATTTGGACAGGTATATGGACAGGGAAGGTTTAGAGGGGTATGGACCAAAGGCAGGCAAATGCCTTTTTAGATGAGATCAGCATAGATAATCATCTTGGTTGCCATGGACAAGTTGAGCCAAAGGGCCTGTTTCTGTGCTGTACAACTTCATGAATCTATGAATCTAAACCATTTCATGCTTCCATTTCATCTTTGCCACCTCTTCTGGCCCAAAATCATTGTTTTTACCTTACAACTTCAGCCTAGTTACACATGCATTCCTTTTATTTTTATTTCAGCTGTTAAAACCATGTGTTCTGGAACCATCTTCCAAAATACATCCCTATCACATACATCCCCACATTCACAATCACCCTCAAAGCACAGTCCTTGAAATACACCTTCAGTGACTTCTCCCAATCTACTCATTATTCATCGCCTACTTTTTGGCAAGTAGATGAAGGTTCCCACATGGTCAAAGGTGCCAAATAAGTGGAAGTTATCACGGTCATTATCCATTCCTAATCTTCAAATGGTGACTGTATTTGTACATTACACCACAAATACCATACAATACATGGTACAGCAAAAAGGTCCATTAACTTAATGAAACAAGTTTTCCAAAACTTCAGGAAGAGTTCAGGCTCTCAATCTATTATTTTCCTCCATTTGTTTTAATGAACAGGAAGACTGGAGGCTGTTAAGTACTAAACATTCAATTTTGCATCCAATCTGCACATCTGCAGACCTCTGCAAGGAACAAGCTGTATAAAATGCTATAATCTACAGGAGAAAACAGAAAAATCAGAAAACTACAATACAAAAGCACAAATATCCACAAGTTTAAATGTTCACTGCACCTTTTTAGTTTTGTCATGCTTGCTGCAGCCCTGTCCAGAAGAATGCCGCAGGCTGCGAAACACAGCAAAGCTCCTTGCATCTCGCCTGTGGAATAGCACTTCCTCTTTACCTCTGTCTTTTCTATATTTCAAAACTGGAACATTTTTCCCTGCTGCAGTATATGCAGCTATGTACCTTCAAGTAACAGCACTTTTCAGAGGCATTTCAAGGTTGTTGGTGTTTATAATTTCTGTTCCCTCTTTTTCACTTTATTGTCATTTTATCTTTGAGCAACCAGCTGGCACAGAGCCCATTAGGACGAGGCCAGTTTGAATAATTAAGAATATCCAAACAGGTCAGAATGTCTTATCAGTTTATTCCCTTTATTGTGCAATGGTCCACTTGGTAGCAAGTTGCATTTGTTAGAACAATTTGATTCAAAGATCGCTAGACAGTTCATCCTCAGGTTGCAATGTTCCCTATATTACCTATAGGAGCCACTGTTCAACACAAGGAAACTGTACTGTTCTTTTGATCCATACAAGTAAAGTTAGTTTGTAGCTGGATAATACTAATTATCTGCTACTATGACCTAAAACACAATGAATGGAGAGTAGTGGTAGCTATACATACCTTCCAAAGAATTTCATAATTCATGGGGAAAATGTAGATTGTAATGTTAAGGAACCAGTTGATAAACATGTTAAAATTCCATCCATTCTTCATTAAATAAAAGTTTTAAAATCGCAAATCAACAGGAACAATGTACAAACAGGTCTAAGGATCATGGTTGATCTACCAAGGAGAAGCTGATTGGACTTGACCTATAACATCACAGACTATTTTGAAGGGAAGGTTTTAGATTTGACTTAGATGAGATCAGGAGGTGGTATCAATATCTTCATAAAGATATCCTTACAGAAGGGTGAAAGAGAATGACTTGAACAAAATACAGAGGTTGAGGAGGATGATTTCCAAAATCCTCAATGAAGTAGATGATGCTTTAAATGAGACAAAAAGGGAACGAACAAATATTAAAGTGTGTGCGTGTAGTTAGAAATAGCACAATGAATGGGTAGCCTAAAATAGCATTCGCTTTAAGGAAGAGAGATTGATGAGATAAATTAATGGGATAAAGGAACTACATAAATTGGTAAATATCTGATATCCTAACCTATGTAAAGATCTTT
>JARFYF010000104.1:72149302-72159812 GCA_030265395.1 Rhina ancylostomus
AATAATTATTAAATTATTTTTCAAAGCAGTTGTCCAAAATTTCCCTTTTATGGAGCTATGGAATATAACTGTGAAAGGTACTCTTTGCCTTATTGCATGTTCAGCAACTTAATGAAGTAACTTGAACCTCCCACCATCCAATGTTCTCCCTAACTGCATATGAATCCTACACATTAAATTGTCCTGATATATTTTCAAAAGTAACAGAATAAAATGCAGAAAGCTCCTTTTTAAAAATGGAAAACATAAAAACTCATCAATGAAAATTTTAATTGTGCTGTCTATCTCCCACTCCCTAATCCTTGATTTGCTTTTTGTCTTTTGTCTTCGCAATAGTCTTTTGCCATTTTGTGTATTTCACATACTCACTCTTATTGTTCTCCCTTCAGCATTGTTTGTTTCCAACTTTTTAGTTTCCCCATTTCTACCTCTGTGTCTTCTCTTTCAGTGCCTCTGACATAATTTATCTTTCTATATTCTTTCCTTTTTCTATATGTTTTCTATTCTGCACACCACTCAATCTGTTTGGCTCTCTCCTGACTTTGCACCACTAATGATTGTGAGTCCACATGAATGTTCAGCTCTCTACAGTGCCAACACTTCTCTGAGGCTAAGTTGGAGTGGCTAATTCTGCGTCAATCCAGACTGGTGACTATATTGATGATGTAAGTACGGTTGAATTTGTGCACATAATTTCTCCTGCATTTTCTATAGAAATGATTCTGCTTTGACTGGGAGAAATTGCTGTTGCTTAATCTATTTCTACCTTCTACTCTTCAAATAAACTAATTACTGACTAAATTGACTATGTGTGCAGTATGATGGATTTTCTGTTGAGCGCCCAAAGGTATGCCCTGCCCCATCTTCAATTCATTGACCAATATAATATTTTCAGTAGTCTTTCTGTTAATGTTAACGAAGAGGGTTGGCACATTCTGTGTCCTTTTTTTTTGTCCACTTCTATCATGTTGATGAGAATGTTGGAACTGGTGAAGCTTTACATTGTAAGTACCCACAATATGAAAAGAAATCTATCCATGCTAGTGGGCAGTCATTTCTCTTTGTGCATATCTTCTTCATCATTGTTATCTAGCTCAGACTTGTAATCTTTCATCTTCGGCCTGTAAGTGTGCCTGTGGGGTTGCAGGCTCATGGAGCATCTCAATATCCCCTGTTTTTGCTATCCTAAATAACAAAATGCTGAGACTTAGTTTAAGAACATCCAGATATACCTACTTTTTAAAGAGTTGGTAATGATGGGAGTGAGGGTTTAAAGCAACTCATTTTTTGAAAGGCTTAATATTTACTTGCATGGATTTAAAAGGAATTCATAAAACTAAATTATGGCTGATAAAACCATGGTGACATCTAGATGCACTCACAAGCACCTCTACCCCAGATATTCACAATGTTAATGCTGCAGGGAAATGCAGATGATTTAAATAACTCTGTAAAAACTATTCCATAAAGCTCAGCCAGGTATGGGAATCAGTAACACTGCTTGGCGAATGGGCCACATGTTTGGGTTGGGGGCAAGAAAGGAAATGGGGATAAGTAGTGGCCAAAAGGGAAGGGAAGAATCAGAGATGGACCATGTAAAGGTGAGAGCAGGATGGAAATTGACAGCAAACGTAATGAAATTTTCAGGATTTGTGTGCAGGAAGCAATGCCAATCCATTTGTCAACATACTGGAGAAAGGGCCAAGGGAGAGAGTCTGAGTAGGCTTGAAACAAGGACTATTGCACATATCTCACAAAAAGACAAACATAGTTTGGGCCTGTGCTCATCTTTAATCTGAAAAAAGTGAGTGGGGTTGAAGGAGAAGTTGTTCAATGTGAGAACAAGTTCAGGCAGGTGTACGCATGTGTTGTTGAGGGGGACTTGTTGGGCGTCTGTTAGAGGATGAAGTGGAGTACCCTCAGAGCATCCTGGTATGGGAAGAAGGTGTAGAGGGATTTTATATTTAAACTATACAGTGTTTCATGAGACAATGTTCTCATCACATGTCAAGGCCGCACTTGCATGCTCTTGATCACTCTCTACAACAACACAGACTCATTCTTTCTCAAAACTGTCCTGGTTCAGAGTTCCACTTTATTTCTCTCTGTGTTCATTGCATAAACAGAAATCTTTCTCCTTCCATTTTGATGTCAAGGATCACAAACTTCAACAGCTTTTTTCCTGCCTTAACTTTCCTCTGACCCCGATCTCTTTGTCCAGCTTCACATCCTGTTCTTTTTCTACTCTACCCTCTGATCTTCCCCTAACTGATTCCAAATATCAGTCCTCAGCAAAGGTCTCAGCTCTATCCTCTTATGTTCCCATCCTTCATGAATTCCAAGCATGGTGTAATATCAAACTCTTCTTCCACCATTCCCACTTCAATGCCATTCTTTTGACCAGAGGGCTCCAGCTCAGACTGTGCAGGCTTTCTCCTCTTTCCAGATTTGTTCTGAAGGGAATATCTCTGATAGGGTGAGTCCAAATGTATTAATGGGAGCAGTCACAAGCATATTTTCCTACATAATAAGGTGAACATTAATCCTATAACAAATAAAACTGGGAGATTAACAATGTAAAATAAGGGAAGGCAGTGAATAGCATTTTTCATCAGTCTTCACAATACAGGCTACAAGTAACATCCCAGTAGTTGGTGTAAATTAGGAATTGGAAGGGAGGGAGGAACGTGGATAAACTACATTCACCAGGGAATTGTTGGAGCTGGGGGGGCTGACAAATCACTTCTGGACTCCATCCCAGTGATTAGTGAGCTAGTTGATGTATTGGTTTTAATTTTCCAAAATTCTCTATATTTGGGGAATGTTCCATTGGATTGCAAACGTAAATCCTTTCTTCAAAAAGGGAGGGAGCCAGAAATCAGGAAATTATAGACCAGTTATAGTCTGTTGGAAAATGTTAGAAGCTATCATTAAAGACGTTATAGCAGGGCAATGATAAAAATTCAAGGTAATCAGGCAAAGTCAACAAGCTTTGTAAAAGGGAAACACAATAACCTACTGGAGGAACTCAGTGGGTTGAGCAGTATCTGTGGTGGGGGGGCAGAGGTGTGGTTTCTAAATTTGCTTATGACAAAGATCGATAGGAAAGTAAGTTGTGGAGAGAACATAAAGAGACAAAGGAATACAGATAGGTTACAGAGTGGACAAAGATCTGGAGAATGGAATATAATGTGGAAAAATGTGAAATTGTCCATTTTGGTAGGAAGAAAATTGAAAAATATATTATCTAACTGGTGGGAGATTGTGGAGCTCTAAGAAGTGGAGGGATCTGGGTGCCCAAATGAATAATTTGCAAATGATAGTAAAGTTACAGCAAGCAACTAGGAAAGCTAACAAAATGTTATTGTGAGATGAGTTGAATATCGAGTGAGACCACATCTAGAGTATTGTATACAGCATTGGTTTCCTTATTTAAGGAAGGACGTAAATACTTTAGAAGCAATTCAGAGATGATTTATTGAATGGATAACTGGAACTTGCAGATTGTGTTATGAAGAAAGGTCAGACATGCTGGGTTCATATCAGCTAGAGTTTAGAAGAGTGAGCATTAATTAAGAGATTTTGATAGGTTGGATTTGGAAAGAATGCTTGTGGGAGAACTTATAACCTGGGGTCACAATTTAAGAAATATGTGTCCCTCATTTAAGGCAGAGGTGATGCAATTTATTTTCTTTGAAGTTGGTCATGAATCTTTGGAAGTCCCTTCCTCAAAGGGTGTTGAACCAGAGTCTTTGAGTATTTTTAAGGTAGGGATAGATGGACTCTTGATAAGCAATGGGATGAAAGTTTAACAGGGGTAGGCATAAATGTGGAGTTGAGGTTACACACAGATCAACTACAATGTTATTGAATGGATGAGCAGTTTTGAAATGTGGAGTGGCCAACACCTGCTCCTAATTTGTATGTTCACGTGTAGAATTTCCAGAATACATATTCATAATAGCGTTGGTGAAATCTTGTTAAGCTATTTTGAAAAGTCTTCTGATGTGTTTCAGAAAAAATTCTCCAAACTCTAAGTGGAAGATAAAACTTAATGTATAATTATGGTATAATTTAGATACAGTACTACAGTGGTTGTGCTTCCTGAACAATAATGCAGAGCTCTGGACCAATTATCTGGTGATGTGAGTTCAAATTTTATTATAACTCCAGGGGAATTAAATAAATCTAGAATTACTTGATGAATTGATAACTTGACATCTATGATGACTTTCAATATGCCGGATTATGCAAAAACTAATATGGTTCACGAATGTCGATTAGCTATCAATCTCTTAGCTGCCCATGGTAACCAGTTCTGAAAAGAACAATAGGAATAAAAACACACAGAATGCCAGTATCATCCAGATTTAGTTCATATTGCAAAAGTCCTCCTTATTAACATTTGGGAATTCGTACCAAAATTGGGAGAAGTATCTCATAGGGTTAATTAAGCAACAATTGTCATACTCTCAGCATCATAACAGCAACCATTCCTCTCTCACCATCCCAAGCATGACTAATCCACCAGGGGATGGCATCACAATGTATTTGGGAGGGAGCGGCAAGGTAGGAACCTGAAGGGACAGTCAGAAGGGGGATAAACAAAGTTAGAAGTGGAAATTAAAAATGTAGCAAGCAAAATAAATATGCGGCAAATAGGGTCATAATGCATTAAGTGTGTTAAAAAGTTTGAATTTAAAGGCACTATATCTAAATGCATGGGGCTTCCTCAACAATGTGGATGAATTAACTCCATAAATAATAGTAAATGGATATAATTTAATTCCTGTTACTGAAAGGTGGCTACAGGTGACCAAAGCTGGGAACTAAACATTCAAAAATATTCAACATTTCTGGAGGACAGGCAAGTTTTTGGGGAAGCATTGTTAATAAGGCATGACATTAATGCCATATTTAGAAAGGATCTTGACTCAATGGGTAGAGAATCAGAATCATTTTGGCTGGAACTAAGCAGCAGCAAAGGGCAGAAAGCATTGTTTGTTTTTAGGCCACCAAGTAGTAGTTGTGATTTAGGCCAGGTATAGATTTAGAAATTAAAGGTGCATGTAACAGAGACAATACAGTAATTATGGGGGAGTTTATTTTGCATAGTAGATGTAGCTAATCAAATAAAAACGAACAATGTCGAGGATAAATTCTTGGAATACACACAAGATGAATTTCTAGATCAATATGTTGAGGAACTAATTAACAGGATATTTTAGATCCAGGACAGTGCAATATGAAATAGTTAATAATCATGTTGTAAAGTGCCCTTGGGAAAAATGACCATAATATAATAGAAATTTTACATTAAGTTTGAAAGTGATGCTGTTCAATCTGGAATCAGGGTTTCAATCCAAACAAAGGAAACTATAAAAATTTGAGGGTCAGAAAGATTCTGCTAGACAGGGAAACCACACTAAAGGATATGACAGTTGATATCCAAGGCTCAACATTTAAAGAAATAATGTAAAGAAATAAGAAATATGTAAAAACAAAAGCATTTCTTTAAGGCTCAAAAACACTGCAGGAGAAGTGGTCCAAACACAAATTACAGGAAAAAATAAAGACAGTAGTAAATCCAAGGAAAAGACATAGTTTGGAGTTGCCAAAATAAAGCAATGAGAATGACAATTGGGAGCATTTTAGAACTCAGCCTAGGATAACTAAGAAATTGATAACAAAGAGGAAAGTACAATATGAGGATAAACTGGCATGAAACGTAAAACTAATAGTAAGAGTTTCTACAGGTATATAATGAGCAAAGGTTTTATGAGGGCCAAATTGGATCCTTTACAGACCACGATGAGAAAATTTATAATGGGGAATAAAGATTGGCAGAGGAATTAAACAAATATTTTGTCTCTATCTTCACAGAAGAAGGCACAAAAAAAACCTCCCAAAAATGACAGAGTACTAAGGGCCCTGTGGAATTGAGGAAATAAAGGAAAATAGTATTAGTAAAGAAAGCTAATGAGTCTGGAAATGGATAAATTCCAAGGACCTGATTATCTCTACCCCAGAGTTTTGAAAGAGATAGCTATAATATTGGATACTCAGTTTATTATCTTACAAAATTTTATAGACTCTGATTCCCACACATTTGATGGAAGAAAATGTGACCGCAGTATTTATGAAAGAAGGGAGAGAGAAAACAGGGAACTTGTTAATCTGATATCAGTAGTAAAACAACTGCTGGAATCTGTAATAAAGGATATGATATCAAGGCACACCTAAAATAATAAATGATTGAGGAGAATCAATGTGAATTTATGGAAGGTAAATCATGTTTTACTAATCTATTGTCCTTCTTTGAGAACTTCTGGTAGATGAGATAAGGAGAAACCAATAGTTGTGGTGGATTTGGATTTTCAAAAGATTTAAGAAGTTCCCACCCAGGAGATTAGGAACAAGGTCAGAACACACACAACTGGGGATAATACACTGTATTGGACTGGGAAATGGTTAACAAAGAATTGGAATTTAGGAATAAAGGGGGTGATCTCAGGCTGACATGCTGTGAGTAGTGGGTTTCTACAGGGTCAGTGCTTGGCCCCCACCTATTCACAATCCAGATGGACAATTTGTCTGAGGAGACCATATGTACTATTTACAAGTTTGCTGATGAAACTAAGTGGGAATGTGAGCAGTGAAGAGAATACAAAGAAACTTCAAGGGACTATAGACTAGTTATGTAAATGGTCAACAACGTACAGATTGAGTACGATGTGGAAAAATCTTATCCATTGGTAGAAAAAATAGTCTTTAAATGGTGAGAGATTGGGAAATGTTAATGTTCAGAGGGACCTCAATGTCTTTGTACACTGGCATGTGGATGTAGCAGGCAATTAAGAGGGCAAATGGTATTTTGGTCTTTCTCTTTAGAGGATTTGATTACAAGAATCATACTAAAATTACGTTGGACCTTGATGAAACCATCCATGGAGTATTGTGTACAATTCTGGTGTCCTTACTTAAAAGGAGATATACATGCTATAGAGGAAGTGCAATGAGAATTTGTTGAAATCGTTCCTGGAATGGCAGGTCTATCATATGAGAAGAGCTTGAGTAGGCTGGACTGCTATTCTCTGGAATTTAGAAGAATCATACGTAACCAAATTGAATTGTACAATACTTTTAGCCACCTTGATGTGGGAGTAATGTTTCCTTTAGCTAAGGAGTCTAAAGGGTCAAAAGAATGAGGAAATCATTTAGGACTTAAGATTCCTTCATTCAATGGGTGGTGAATCATTGGAAATCTCTACCTCAAGGGGTGTGGAGGTTTAGTCATTGATTGTGCTCACAACAGAGGTCACTAGATATCTGGATATTAGGGGAATCAATGGATACAGGATAGGGCAGGAAAATTGAGTCTGAGTTAGAAGATCAGCCATGGTCTTGTTGAATGATAGAGCAGACACAGGAAGCTTAATGACATTCTCCTGCTCTTATTTCTTATAATCTGACTGGATTTATACCTAGCACAAATGTAGATGGTTGTGGTTATTGAAAGGCATTGATAACCCATGATCATTGTTGCAGGAACTGCCATTATTGTGCCTTAAATCACAAGCATGTAAGTGCATTGGGTGCCATATTAGAACCAATTTGCACATGCAGTCTTTAAACAAAATGCCACAGAGCTAAATTTTGTCATCCAATGCACTTGAGCTGCGTGCATTAATTTTTTTCAGGATCTGAGCATCTTTCGTAAGGATAGCATCTGTTGGCCATCCTTACTTATCTTTGGGTAGATTGCTGGGCCATTTCAGTGTAAAGTTTATGGAGTACCTTTAGGCCAGATTAGGGAAGGACAGTAGATTTCCTAAACATGTGGGTTTTTACAACAGCTTTGAAATTTCATGGTCATCATCATGAAGACTAGCTGTGATTTTTGTTTTCAGAAGCAGATTTTTACCTCAAAATTTGCAGCTGTCACTGGATTGTCGCTATAGGCCTCCAGATGACTAATATTTTAATTCTGCATGTGATTGTATTTTTCACTTGGGGTAAATTTCGTAGTTCAGCTGACATATTTATTTACATCAGATCTTTTACAGTTTGGCATATTCCAAAGCACTTTATTGCTAATGAATCGCTTTTTTGAGTAGAATTGCTGCAACAATGATTCTACCATTCTGCATGCAAAAGAAATGATTAAACAATTACACTAGGGAGTGACATCTCCCCATGACTCTATGCCTTGTCCCAGGATTTTGTAAAAAGTGGGTGAAAATATTCATAGGGCCTATATAACTATGATCCTCTGAAATTTCATGGATTCTGGAACAATTGCTTCAGGTTGGAAATTTGTAGCTGTTATTCTGCTATTTAAAAATATGAGAGATAGAAACAGGGAAATCACAGTCAGGCAGTCTGGCACTTATTGTCATGAAATTACAAATCAGAGTGACTGAACATTTCAAAACATTTAAGCTGGTAAGGAGCATCAATATAGACTTGCAATAGGTGAGTAATTTCTGATCAACCTGATTGAATGAATAAGATAGTGGACAGAGGAATGCTGTGAATATTATTACATATTCTTTTATGGGAGACAAAACTAAAGTTGAAGCTCATGGAATTGAGGGCAAGTTATTGACCTGATTAAGAAATTAGCTGAGTGGCAAGAAACAATGATAAGGATAATGACCAGGCATTCATACTGGTAACATGTGACTTGTTGTTTCCAGGTAGGATCTGTCTTTGGGGAGTGAATTGTTTATCATATTTTTAAATATCTTGGGTGATTAGATAGAAAACAACATATCCAAATTTGCTGATGATACAATGACAGGCAGAACAATAAGCAGTATATATGAAAATATTAAATTACAAAGTGATTTTACTTAATGGGTCGGCAAAACTATGGCAAACAGATATCTATGAGCAAAATATGAGCTCCTAAAAAGGATAGAAAAGGTGATTTTCTAAATGTTGAAAAAGTTAGAGGCAGTGGCAGCTCAAAGAGATTTGGTGAACATATACATTGAGTTTTAAAATGTTGTAGACAAATGCAGAGCATAATCAACAAGGCAAATAGAATGCTGGCTTTTATATTTAGACTATAAAAGAGTAGAAGTTCTGCAACAGCCATACAAACCCCTGACCAATATCCATACTGTGAGTAATTCTACCACCACATCTTAAAAAGGACATATTTTGGCAGAAACACAGCACAGCTGTACCAGAAAGACATCTTGATTCCTTGAGTCAAATTATGAGAGTGATTACACAAAACAGTGTTGAATCCCCGGCACTGAGAATGTTAAAGAATAACTTGATTTATTTTGCACAATCACATTGATTGGTGAAACAGTTTCAAGGATTAATTGCTCTACTTCTGTTGCTATGTCACAATGGTTGTGTCTGAATTGGTAATTTAATACAAATTTAAGCAAATCTAACATCTCTTCTTGATGCTAAGATGCTTGGACATTTCATGTCACCAGCCACAGGCATATTACAACAGAATGGATTTGATGAAAATTATTTTTGTGACCAGCAGAAGCTGCTGAAGAATCATCTAGCGAAATATATTCTAAAAACATCAAAATAAATGGCGATGGTAGAAATCAAAACAAAGATAGAAAATGCAGGAGGTATGGGACAAATCTGCCAATCAGAATCAGATTTATTATCATTGACATATGTCGTGAAATTTGTTGTTTTGCAGCAGCAGTACAGAGCAAGACATAAAAATTATTATAAGTTACAAAAACAAAATAGTGCAAAAGAGGAATAACGGGGTAGTGTTCATGGACCGTTCAGAAGTCTGATGGTGGAGGGGAAGAAGCTGTTCCTAAAACATTGAGTGTGGGTCTTCAGGCTCCTTTAACTCTTCCCCAATGGTAGTAATGAGAAGAGGGCATGTCCCAGATGGTGAGGGTCCTTAATGATGGATGCCACCTTCTTGAGGCACCACTTCTTGAAGATGTCCTCGATGGTGGGGAGGGTCATACCTGTGATGGAGCTGGCTGAGTCTACAACCACCTGCAGCCTCTTGCGATCCTGTGCATTGGAGCCCCCATACCAGGCAGTGATGCAACCAGTCAGAATGCTCTCCACCGCACACCTGTAGAAATTTGCAAGAGTAGAACCATAGAACACTACAGCACAGAAAACAGGCCAATTCGACCCTTCTAGTCTGTGCCGAAACATTATTCCATTAGTCCCACTTACCTCAACTCAGACCTCTCCCGTCCATGTATCTATCCAATTTATTCTTAAAAGTTAAGAGTGAGCCCGCATTGACTACATCAGATGGCAGCCTGTTCCACACTCCCACCGCTCTGAGTGAAGAAGTTCCCCCTAAACCTTTCCCCTTTCACCCTGAAGCCATGTCCTCTTGTACTTGTTTCTCCTAATCTAGGTAGAAAGAGCCTACTCGCATTAACTCTGTCTATGCCCCTCATAATTTTGTAAAGCTCTATCAAATCTCCCCTCATTCTTCTGTGCTCCAAGGAATAAAGTCCTAACCTGTTCAATCTTTCCCTGTAACTCA
>JARFYF010000104.1:72271272-72282589 GCA_030265395.1 Rhina ancylostomus
AAGTATCCTGACTCCAGTCGTGTATTGGTGTGCCGCATTTGGGTTCTCTGAGTTTGATCTGGATCAACATTGTGACAACTTCCCTGTAAATACAGATTACTTCAATGAAGGTAGTATAGCTTCTTTCCTCTGTTACTCCATGGTAATAAAAGAATTTCACTGTACTGGCTGAAATTGTAAATGGTTTCTTCTGATCTTTCCAAAACATTGTTATTTTCTCTCTTCTCAAAAAAAGTACCCTGCTTTCCTTGCACCTTCTAGCTATGATGCAATGTTAAATCTTTTTGTTCTCTTTTAGGCCCTTGAATGTGCATTACTTCGCATATCTGCATTCGTCTATATCATAATTCCTTGTTTAATATCCTCCAGTCAGACTTCCATGCTTTCCACAGCTCTAAATTGAGTTTAACTAAAATCATAAACAGTATTCATGTGAATTTTTCTGAATGCACTGTTCCTTTCAACTTCAATAACCTTTCCCCAGCTTTGATGCTGTTGACAACACTATTCATCCCCAGTGCTCTTCCTCAGTTGTCCAGCTTCAAACAACTTCCACAGCCTGTCCCACTTCAATCTCTCTGAACGCTTCCAGAAATTGCTAGTTTTCAACCCTTTCCTTCACCTGTAGGTTCCTCTTTCATCTTTCCCTGCTGCTCAGCAACTTGTGGTTATTTTAATGACACCAAACAACTTCTTCAACACCTCTCTCCCCCTCTCCACTGCAGCTGTGCCACTCAAATGTTTGCTTGGCATCCAGTTCTTTCTAAGCCATAACTTCCTCCAGTTGAACATCCTCAGTCTCATTACAAACTTTCTTCCCTCAATACCAATTCCTTCTTGATCTAAAATAATAGTTGGGCCAAATTTCAATATTAAAGGCATGATCAAATTTCAGGTTATTATCATTAGCTGATTTTAATAGCCCTCCAACTTATTTGTTTTAATCTGACATCCTCCATTGGTGTTTTCCAACTGATTTAATTAGTTCATTTGATAACAGCAATTCCACTGAGAAAAAAATGGCAGAGTTCCTTATGAAAGGTGGGGAAGCTGAAGTATGACATCTCTTCTAACTTGTGGAAAGGTTAACACAGACTGTAAAATGGCAGCCCAAACTGCATGTTCACCAGGTGATTTTAATTGTCTGGTCTCATTTTAATAATCTGGCCTAGAAGTTCATTTTCATAACACTAAAAAAATGGTGCCATACAGTTGAAAACTGGCTTGGCCAGGTGTGGAACAACTTTGCATGTATCCCTGTATGGTTTATGCTTTTCAGAAGATTTGTCTCCTGACAATCCTTGATGAGATTTGTATTTTTGCACTAGCAACTTTTCTTCTGGTGTCAAGCTTCCCAAATGACTTAAACAGTAATGAATTCAGTACATTTTGGTCGCAATTAGGTTTTCAGTCTTCCTGGTTAAAAAATGATAATGCTTACTGACTCTCAGGACAACTAAGTTTTACTAACCAGTTTCCCCTGAAGCTATGCTACTTAAGGGACCAACAATCAAACTACATTCTTCGACCTCACTGAGATATGTGCCCTTTTGTCTGGCCTCAGAGACCTTGACTGCTTTGCCCATGGAGCTCAGGGTCAGTGTTACTCTCAGCTGTCTGATCTCAGGATGATTCGGGTATGTTCCTGTTGATCTCTGCCACATCCCATAGAATGCTGCTCTCTGCTATATTGGAGAAGACACTCAGACTTCATACTCCAGAAGCAGGCAGACTGGTCATGGCTACTTAACTGTATGGCAAACTTCCCTGAAGTGTGGAGACACATCAGCTGTGTTCATATCCTCGCAGAGGCCTTACTAGCAAAATCCTTTCAGGAACACTTGGCTGCAGTCCTGGGGGCCTCCTTGGCTTTTTGTGGGCACTGTTCTTCAGCACCCTGTCCAGTAAAGACATCTGAGGGTAGTTACATGGCGATGCATCCACATGTGCACAAATTGTGTGAGAGTAAATTTGAGTTGTTTTTCTATTAACTTTTTTACTGAAAATATTGGGACATACGTTTTAAGATATTAAAGATTGAACTTGCTGGTTTTGCATCCCTGATGAATATGGCAGGGGATGCAAATTATGCAAATTTGTGCATAATTTTCTGATCACCAACATTACTGGTCGGAAAATCATGGTATTGACAATGGAATATATACTTCTTGCAAGGATGAATAGTTTCCTTAGCCAGAAGTGCTGTTTCTATTATATTGGCTAGATCTGTTCTACGGTAACCATAATTCTATAAATCATGGAGTCCAAGGCACAGTACTGTACTGTATGCAATCCAATGCTGCTCATGGCCTAGATACCTTTTGGTGAATGTTTAGCTGTAAGGCTGCTGCAGAGATTATATTTTCTGAGTGTTAAAAGAATATTTTTGAAATAATAATTATATGGAAAAAGAAAGGAAAGGAGTTTTTTGTGTTTTCCTGGGATTGATGCCACTTCTCTTTTCGGCTGGGGTATTCACCATGTGAACTCACCAGTCTGCAATTTTCCCCATTAAACATTTAATGAACTGAAGAATTGTGAACTAATGCGCAGGAGCAGTGAATCTTGTGTTCGATGTAATGCAGAACAGTATATGTGGATATAGGTTTTTCTCTAAAACACCAAGTATTAATAACTTTTTCTATCATATTATAGGTATGCAAAATCTAGTCAAATTAAGACTGTCTCCAGCAGCAACATCTTTTTCAAAGGCAGGAGATTTCGTTTTAGGTGAGTGCTTTCCTTTCTGTCAAGATTGCTTCAATAAATTTGCTGTCTTATTTTGTCTTAAGCGTCTAAATAGTGACCTATGTTTTCTATAACCTGACTTTGTAAACTGTCTTAACATACAATGGTATCTGTACACTGTGATGGCAGGTTTATGTGCTGGAAATGTCCAAGATTAGAATCTGTTATTAATTCCTGATGTTAGCCTGCTGGTCCACATAATTTCACATGTTGGCATACACTGATGCAGTTGTGACACACAATCCACATATCAACTTCTTACTTTATTCATGTGACACAACAGAGTCTTCTGTCTAGAGAATAGAGAGTGGTTAGAAAATAGTGAGTGCTTATAATGATTTCACATTTTGGAGGGCTCGCATCACAGGTTGTGCCTTTCTCTTGAGGATTAGGGAAATAGGGTAAGAAGGAGATGGAAGCTGTAGTCAGAGATCATCCATGGAGGCCAGTGGTGAGAAGGTTCAAGTCCACTTGCTGAATGTGTGATTACTCCATAGTACATTTTAAGTTTCAAGTGATGGAGCAGTCTTTGTTTTATAAATAATAACTCCAGAATACTGGGATTGACCTCAAATTTTCATTACTAGCCCTTTTGAATTAACTGACATCAGACATCATGATGCAGGACTGGTAAGAAAAAGGGAAAACTAGCCAGAGCTTCTGAATGCTGTACGGTAACCAAGAAGACAACATTTGAATGAAAGAATATTAGGTTCAGCTGTGGTGTTCATTTCTTCCAGAAAATCAGCTGAAAGTTATTGAGGAACAAGTTATTGGTGTATAAGTTGAAGGATCCTGGAAGGTGATCGCATAGATACATAGAGCGGTGAAAAAGACATACTGGATACTTGCCTTCATTAGCAAGGGCAGGAAGGTTATGGTGCAACTTAATAAAACATTGGCCAGGCCACATCTGGAATATTGTGTGCAATTCTGGTTGCCACATTACAGGAAAGATGTGGTTGCACAGGAGAGGATGCAGAGGAGATTTACCTGGATGTTGCTGGGAATGGAGTATTTTAGTAATGAGGGACTAGATAGGCGATGTTTGTTTTTCCATTTGAATGGGGCAAGCTGAGTGCAGACCTACAAGAGGTGTATAAAACTATGAGGAGAAGAGGTAAGGAAAATAGTAAAAAACTTTTTCCCATAACAGGGTGTCTTAAATTAGTGGGCATAGGTATAAGGTAAAAGGCAGAAGTTTTAGAACCATAGAACACTACAGCACAGAAAACAGGCCATTCGACCCTTCTAGTCTGTGCTGAAACATTATTCTGCTAGTCCCAGTTACCAATTGGTTGGAATCTGGAATGCACTGCCTAAGGGGATGATGGAGACAGAGACTCTACAAAATTTAAGTAGTAACTAGACAAGCATTTGAATGTATCTCACCAAGGCATGGTAGGCTTGGATCAAGTGGTGGTATATGGGATTTATAATCCTACTTTAATACCCGTGACTGAAGAAGTAATTGTGGGCATGCTTGAATAAATAGAAGTTGATGGTGGGAGAAGGCCAGTATTAGCTGCTTTATTTAGGTATATTTTCTACATAGCAGTTCTTATCTACTGATTTATTCAGAAATATCATTATTTTCAAAAAAAGCTAGACATTTACCTTATATAATATTTATCCTATTTGTAGTGGAAGAGTTGCCAAAGAAGTTATAGAAGCAAGCACCAAAATTCAGCGCACCCCTCCTGAATTTCACAGGTAACAGTAAAACAAAACACTCCTTTCACTTTGTTATCACTAAGGAACCCAGTGTTGAGAATGATGTGTTATTCAGGAAACACTCAGCCATAGCTAAGAAAGTGGCTAATTTGTTTTGAATTGTTTGGTTAGTCCTTCCTCAGGTATTTAGTATTTCTTGGATCCCCCTCATGTATTCCCCAACCTTAGACAACAAGCTTTGAAGACCATCAGAAACATAAACAGAAATAAATAATTCAGCGCAATGAGCTTGTTCTGCCATTCATGGCTGATCAGCATGGCTGATCCTGTGCCAAAGATCTTTTTTCTGATTCTCTTAGTGTCCAGTACTCTATCCATCTCAGTTATACATGAGGGGCGGTCACACCAAAGCCCTGTATAATCTCAGCAAGACTTTCTTACTTTTGTACTCCAAACCTCTTGCAATAGAGCCAACATACCATTTGCATTCCTAATTGCTTATTGTACCTGGATATTTAGTTACTGCTTTTCATATACCTTCACACTGAGATCCCCACTAAAATAAATGTATTTCTATTCTTCTTACCAAAGTAAATGACATCACACTTTTCCACATTACTCTTCATGTTCCATTGTCTTGTTCACTAGTTTAACAGATCTATGCCCTTTTGCAGACTTACTGCTTCCTCTGGACAGTTCACTTTCCTGCTTAGCTTTATCATTAGAAAACTTGGAAAAGTTACAGCTGGGAAATTAATCCCTGGCAACTAACAATGAATATTCTATGTGGTAGTGTCTGCACCTTTTACTCAATTCAGACAGAATTTCAAAGGCAGAGTAGGATGCACAGCTGCTTTTATATAGTGTAGTTAGTGTTACCAATGAATTTTTAGGTGTTTGTTTTATCAACAAAGTCATTTTTATAAATTATCATTAACTATGGCATTCTATTTGTAACAGTCTGCCAAATGATCCATTTCTTAACACACCAGCATGCGATTGGATAAAGAATGTTTGCTTGTGTTATCCATAACCCTGTGAAGATGATGTACTTTGCAATGTGCACTGTGATGGCCAAGTGCAAGATTTTACTGGCCTTTGTGTGAGAAGTGATCTCCACTTGCTTTTCAACTTGAGGTTTCAACAAGTGTGCAAATAAAATCTTTCCTCTTCCTTCCTCAATATTTTGTTCAGTTGTAACTCTTGCTTTTCCAAACCTCATTGCCAGTTTCTTGGTACACTGCAATCTGTACTAAATAATTCTGAAGTGGTTGGACCTCCCTGCCAAGCCTGATATTGTTAGCAATAGACTTCATCAATGCTCATTTGCCAGCAGTGGTCACAGACAGCAGAAACTTCGGTTGAAATATTGCTTTCAGCCACCCAGGAGCAATTGTGCTTGGACTATTAATTCACTTGGAATATGATAACTCTGGATAACTCTGCCATGAAAGGGGTAGAACCTGAATCATTCTATTGTCTGTAGTTGAATACCTGGTGATGCATTTACCCACAAATGATCGAAGTGTACCAAAAGCAGACCTTGCTTTTCTGCAAAGGTATTTTAATTTGTACTGTTAGTTTTGTCTTAATTTTTAAAATTTCTTTCTCAGCGGTTCTTCATGGAGGACAGGAGGCAGTATTCTGTTCAAACTAGTATTTATGTTTGAGCCTTGAAAGAGTGTTGGCAGGCTATTCAATTACAGCACAATACAGACAGATCTAATTTCCTTTCATCCAGTATTCAGGCAAACAAACTTCCAATGGAGAACATTGAATGTTGGCCAAGAGATGGTCACCGACATCCTTAATCTCAGGAGTTGTTTGAAAACTCTTAAAATGTATAGGAATTGTTGAAAATAAAAAAAAATGAGAAGGTATAGAGAAATCTACAAATGTAAAACTACGTGTCTATATTGAAGAATAAATAAATAACGAGAGATTATTTGGCTATTTGCCTTGGCTATTTTATGGAAACCGGAAAACTATCAATAGGGTAATTCATCTATTTTTGTTACTACACTGTGTAATGAATTGACCTGTATGATCGGTTTGTAAGATAAGCTTTTCACTGTACCTTGGTACAAGTGACAATAATAAACTAATACTGGTATCCAAAATGTATTGTGTACCTGCTAACAGTACCATCGTTTTTTTTCCAGGTCCACACTTGCTCAGAGTCGGAGTTACAGTTCTTTATCCAAGCAGTTGATAACAAATATGGAAACCGTGGAATCGTGCCTCCCATCTCCTGATGAATCTGAGGAGCACTCCACTCTGGATGGTGAGAATCCATTTGTACTTTCCCCTTGACCCGCTTCACTGTCCAAAAGAAGATAAAAATTATGTAAAAAGGAGTTAAAAATTATCCACTTATTAAATCATTTTTAAAGCTGCCCATGTGGGTTAGCGTACAAGAAATCCTCACAGTCCAATAATGAAAACAATTATATTCCTTTGAGATGTCTTTCATTTGCATTGCTTACCAATTTTTATCAATGTGACAACTTACCAATAGGAGCTTAATTTATTGCACAGTGGCAACAGGTGGCTGAGGAATACAATTACATTAAACCACAACCTATTCCTGGTATGAACTCTCCAAATCCTATTTAGTATGCTCTTGACAGGCCACAAGCCAGCCCAGTTATGAAGAAAAACTAAATTCATAAAAGAGCAAGTGTGGGAACTTACAGTAAATCACAGGGATTGATTTTCAGTCCACATTTTAAATTGTCGCATCTATCAAAGGTCTAACTGTTCTCTGTAACGTCAGTAGCATGGAATGAGCTGCTGAACTGAACATTCTGAAATCATGGAATTCTAACAGCATGTAAGAAGGCCATTGGCCCATCAGGTCCATACTAACTCTATGTAAGGGCAATCAACTAGTCCTCCTCTCCTGTCCTTTCCCTATATCCCTGCAAATTCTCTCTTTTCAGATACTTTCCAGCTTTCTTTTGAATGTTATAATTGAATCTGCCTGTACTATTACCCCTGGCAATGCATTCCAGACCCTAGATGCTCTTCATGTTACTTCTAGTTCTTTTGCCATTCACCTTTGGTCTGTATCCCCTAGTCCATGGCTAATGGGAAAAGCTTCTCTCCATTTGTCTATATCCTTCATAATTTAAAAAAATCCCTGTCATAACCCCCTGTACCAGGGAGAACAGGCTCAGTATATCCAGTCTGTTCACGTAACTAAAGTCCCTCATCCCTTGAATCATTTCAGTAAATCTCTTATGCACCCTTTCAGAAGCCTTTGCATCTTTCCTAATATCCAGAACCGGGCACAATACTCAGTTGTGGTAGAACCAATGTTTTATAAGGTTCATCATGATTTTGTTGCAGTTGTATTCTATGCCTCTACTTGTAAAGCTGACGATCCATTTGGTCTTCACCACTTTCTCATCTGAACTTGTCTCCTTCCACAAATGATACAATGTAGTCCAAGATCTGTTTTTATTAACTTTAGAATTATGCCTTTTAGTTTATCTTGCCTGTACTCATTGTTTCTACCAAAATCTAACACTGTGCAGTCCTCAGTGTTAAATTTCATCTGCCCATTCCACTAGACTGCCAGTCTCCATGAAATCTGTTACTATTCTCCAGACAGTTTATGCCTTAAGGTTTTGTGTAATTTGCAAACTTGGAGAGTGTGCTCTGTACACCCAGGTCCAAGTCATTACTATGTATTAAAGAAAGCAGTGATGTAGTATTGACTTCAGGGGAACTCCACTTGCACATGCCTCCAGTTCAAAAAACAACTTTTCTGATATTTAACCAATTGTTATTCATATTGCTACAGCTCATTTCGTTTCATGGGTTTCATTGAGAAAAGGCTCAGTATTTTCTCTCTCAGGCATGTTTTAAGCTGTTAAACTCATAGGTAACAAACACTATAGTTAATATATTCAAACTCACATGATCCAAATGAGTTGACAATAACCATATTGAGCCCATCAATAAAGCACTGATGCACTGAGAAGAGCAGAACACACTTCACATCAGCCCCCAGCTTTGTAGCAGGGTATCTGGTGTAAAAAGCCACTCAGAGACCCTGTGGAAAAATTGAAGGCAAGTAGCTGCTTTTAATTATTTGTTACTTAATGAGATATTTAAAATAATTTTTATATCAAGTGTTTAAAACTACTATGATAGAAAATTGTAAAAACTATCAGAGATTTAAAAAAAAATTGAAAAGCTGTAGTCAAAGATGAGCAGGGGATTCCAAGGCTGAGCCTCAGCAACTCACTGCCTGAGGCCTAATCACTGCTTGGAACATGCTTAGCCTCAGTGGATACCACTCCGGTGCAGGGGGTCAGCTTTTCCAGCTCAGCATCCAGAAGAATTAATCCTGGGTAGGTGAACACTGCGGGCATGAGTCCGGGTTGCAGGCCAGTTTGAATAAGATTCATTCTGATCAATTTTTTCTCCTTTCCATAGCCAAATAATTGCTCTTCAATTTTTTTTTGTTCAAAGCAAACATGAATGTTGTTAATTCTGTGTCCATTAACTGACTGACTGTCAGAATCACAGCTTGCTTTTCTAAACAATAAAATAAGAAAGCTTCTATCTTGTAAAGCTTGTGTGAAGACTGTGTACATTTTCCTCAAACACAGTTAGAGATAACAGCAAAGCAAATAATTACATGGGCAAACCATTTAACATATCTATGAAACACAGTTAATGGGAACCCTAGTCTAGATAAAAAGAATTGGAGAACTAATCCTAACCCTAATCCAACCATGCAGATGATCAGTGTATCTTTGGTTCATCGTTAGAACTTCTGAACATAAGGGAGAAAAGTATTGTTCTGGTAATTGCTTTGCACTTTCTGTAATAAACTATCTAAATGTTCTTTCCTTGCATGGGATAACAAGGGCTACAGAAACAAATTTTGTTCAACAAAGTATTGGTTTATTATTGTCACTTGTACTGAGGTACAGTGAAAAACTTGTCTTGCATACTGATCATACAGGTCAATTCATTACACAGTGCAGTTACATTGAGTTAGTACAGAGTGCATTGAGGTAGTACAGGTAAAAACAATAACAGTACAGAATAAAGTGTCACAGCTACAGAGAAAGTGCAGTGCAATAAGGTGCAAGGTCACAACAAGGTAGATCATGAGGTCAGGGTCCACCTCATTGAATAGCGGAACTATTCAATAGTCTTATCACAGTAGGGTCGAAGCTGTCCTTAAGTCTGGTGGTATAAATGAAATTAAAGAAAAGTTTTATTTACCATGTGGTAACAGGCCCTTCCGGTCCAATGAGTCCGCGCCGCCGATTTTAAACCCCAAATTAACCTACCCATACATCTTTAGAATGTGGGCGGAAACTGGAGCACCCGGAGGAAACTCATGCAGGTAAGGGAGAACGTACAAACTCCTTACGGACAATGATGGGAATCGAACCCCGATCGCTGGCACTGTAATAGCGTTGCGCTAACTGCTACGCTACCATGCCGTATCTGCCCTCAGGCTCCTGTCTCTTCTACCTGATGGAAGAGGAGAGAATGTCTCAGGTGGGTGGGGTCTTTGATGATGCTGGCTGCTTCACCAAGACAGTGAGAGGTAAAGACAGAGTCCATGGACAGGAGGCTGGTGTCTGTGATGCATTTCAATGAGATCACCACTTAACTCTGGAGAACATAGACCCAGTCAGTTTAAGCTCTTCTCATAGACAAGCCCCCATCCCAGGACAGAGTTTGGCATTAAGGAGGGCATGACTGACTTGTTGACCAGTTTTGTTTTGTGTCTACTACCTCTGTTCTGTTCGGGGAGTATTACCCCTCAATAACCAAACTAAATCTACCGGATAGGCTTGAGGGCCTACTGAATGGCCTCCTTCTGTGTTTTCCTTACCTTCAGTGATGCCACCTTGGCCAATTTCAACTTAAAGGCAAGAAAATAGGACAAATAGGCCATTCGGCCCCTCAAGCCTGCCTTGCCTTTCAATATGATCATGGCTGATCTATCTCAGACCTCAAATCCTCTTCCACATCAGTCCATCTGTCCCTTTAATTTCTTTCCTTATCTGTCGCTGCCTACCGCCCACCAATTGCTGTCTCCCAGCTCCACCCCTCCCCTTCCTCCACCTGGACCCATCTACCCACCAGCCCCCTGCTCACCAGGTTCCACCTATCACCTTCCCCGCCCCTCCCTCTCACCTCTTTATACTGACCATTTCCCCTCGACTCTCTCAGTCCTGGGTCTCGACACGAAACATCGACCATCCCTCTGCCTCCACAGATGCTGGTCGTCCTGCTGAATTCCCCCAGCAGTTTGTTTTTAATGCTCCACATAACCATCAGTCCCCTGATCTACTTCTTCTTTCAGTGATCCAGTTTCCACAACCCTCTGGGACAGAGATTTACAGCATTTCAGCACCCACTGTGAGCACCAGTACAGAAGGTGGGCCTTTCAATCAGTGCACCTCTGTACTCATTGAACAACACACAAGATGCTGGAGGAACTCAGCAGATCAGACAGCATCTATGGAGGGAAATGGATTGTCTTTCTTTCCTTCTTTCTTTCTTCTTCAATCTTTTTTATTAGTTTTCAAATCAATATAAATGATATATGGCATCAAAGTTTGTACATATCTTACAAAGAGATCTCGTTATCACTCAGATCTTAGATATCCATACAATAAAATATAGAAAAAACAAAGTCGAACGATCTCTTAGTTAATGAAGAGAGTACAAAAGAAAGGAAAGAAAAAAGGTTTATTATATCCATTAAAAAAAAGAAAAAGAAACCCCAAATCAATATATAAAAAAATAAACAATACAAACTAAGCAAACAAAAATTTAAAAAAAACTGGGCCAGAATTTCTCAATAGAAACAAAGCAATATTATGTCGTCAACTCCGATCCTCCAAACTAAAAA
>JARFYF010000104.1:72310208-72320830 GCA_030265395.1 Rhina ancylostomus
TCCCCTTTATACCTTCCTCCAATCACCTTAAAATTATGTCCCCTCATGTTAGCCATTGTTGCAGTGGGAAGAAGTCTCTGATTGTCCACTCGATCTATGCCTCATCATCTTGTACGCCTCATCATCTTGTACACCTCTATCAAGTCACCTCTCATCCTCCTCCTCTCCAAAGAGAAAAGCCCTTGCTCACTCAGCCTATTCTCATAAGACATGCTCTCCAATTCAGGCAACATCCTGGTAAATCTCCTTTGCACCCTCTCTAATGCTTCCACATCCTTCCTATAATAAGGCGACTAGGATAAGTGGATCTCATCTTACACCAGAGGCTGCTTGGACTTGTGTCAGTGTTGATCAGTTTACTGCTGACCCGGAGAAGGGCAGAGAGAGCTTCCAGTTCAGCCACCCACTAATAGATGATAATGCATCACGTCCATTACATGGATGGAGGTGAATGGCAGTGGGGGTGGGAGAGCTACTGGACTGTAGCACCTATAATGAGTCTTCTTTTTATCCACTTTAGTTCTCATGGTGCAAAAAAAACAAATTGATGGGGGATCTTAGCGGAATCGAGCAACTTTGTAGAGGCAACGGGCTAGTTGACGTTTTGGGTCGTGACCCTGCATCAGGTGCTGCTCAATCCAGTGAGTTCCTCCAGCAGTTTTTTTTTGCTCCAGATTCCAGCACCTTCAGTCTCTTGTGTCTTTCTTTCTCATTGTGCATGACAGTTTAAATTGGAGTTTCCTTCTTTGGTATAGTTCTCTGTTTATAATTTCCCTCTTTTATCATTCTATAAGTAAGATGATAAAATGTAAATACATGAGACAGTCTGTGATTCTCTTATGAAAAAACAACATGATGTGGCAGAAACTCAGCAAGCCAGGCAGTATCCGTGGGGAGAAACAGACAGTCAGTGTTTTGTGTCAGGACCCTTCTTCAGGACTGAAGATAGGAAAAGGGGAAGCCCAATATAAAACCCAAAGACGTACAGGTAGGTTAATTTGGGGTTTAAAAGGAAGGGCCTGTTACCACGCTGTAAACAAAATTAAAAAAAAATATAGAGGGAAAAACAGAGCAGTGATAGGTGGACTAAAGAGGGGAGGCAGGGGGGGCACAAGGTGTACTTTAGTGCTTTGGGTAATGTTCTTTTAATCTACTGTTAAGAAACAATAGCTTTGATTGCATATTTTTTGCTATAAGTTTATCCTTTTCATAAACAGATGCTAAATTTGTGAAGTTAACCAGAAAGAAAGAAGCAACAGAAAAAATATCATGCATTCAAGGTCTTCTGAGGGTTCTCAGCCATTAAATTCTAAAGATATGGTGAGACATGTTTCAGTCTTTAATCGTTTCATTGCTTTAGAGAAAAAAATGCTTATCAACCACTATATTATAACAACCATGTATGTAATTAGATACTTGCCCATTGCATTTTGAATTTGACATGTTCCCCAAGTAGTGAAGCAAACTAACTGATGAATACTATTATATTGTGAAACCTTTACCTAAATAACATGTTGCAAAAGTATTTTAAATGAGCGTGCTTTTCTCCCTAAATATGTTCTCCTTATTATTCACAGAAAATAATAAGATAATTTCTAATATCTTCCAGAACAAGTATACAACTGCAGGAATGTCAAAGCAATTAAATACTGACGCCATCTTAAAAACAGACACTCCTCGCACCTGTGATCTGAAGACCCTACGAGCAAAGCGTCTGGCTTACTTTGTAGACCGTAACCGTAACTGTACAAATTTATCTACAGCTGTTGGCAGTTTGGGATTTGATGACAAACGAGTTGACGTTGATCACACAATTGCTGACCCACGAAGAGAAAATTTGCTTAATGCTGAGCAAAATGTTTCTTTAATAGAAAAAGAATTTGATATCAATGAATTAACTCAACATACAAGAATTCAAGGTACAAGGGAGGTCCATTGTACAGATTTAGAAACATCATTGAGCATTTCTGAGAGTGATGAGAAAGCTGCTTGCACCCCAAAACCGGATTATAATTTCCTGGAGAATCCCACTGTGTCAGAAATCCAGAAGCTCAGGCATATTCTGTGCTGGGCTCAAAAGGTCCTGAAAAAGAGTAAGAAAGATTCAAATACCCAATTATATCAAAGCACTCTACAGGTAAATGAGACAGAATTGGCTGAGAGCCACGTGAATCCTGATATACCACAATCAACTACTTTTAATTGGTCCACAAATACTAATAAAAGTATCCACAGAGACCTTGTAAGAAGCAGATTTGATGATGCAAAATGCTCAGCTCATACTTCTTCTGAAAACTGCAGTTCACTTGATTTATTAAGGCAACGTGGGACTTTAGTTCCAACTTCTTCCTTTACCACCACCCTGAATGATGTGCAAGAACAATGTACATCAACAAATACTGGCTATTCAGGCAAGAATCGCTTTGATTCTAATAATATTTTGGAAAGAAAGTATACTGAGCAAGTGCACACATATAATGTTTCAAATAACAACTGGAAATTTAAAGGTTCAGGGGAAAGTAAAGTGCTGGTGACCAAGTTACCAAATGAAAATTGCCATTCCATGGCTGGTAATGTGAGCGTACTCAACAGTGATAATTATTTTTGGATTCCCCTCGAAGCTGCTTCAGATGATGAATCTATCACTGAAAATAGACAAATGAAGGAAGCATCTGTGGAACCTTTTGTGAAAAGCAACATCACTCCACTTTTGTGTCGTAGTAACAATCATTATCATAATAATAACAGGGAGCCAACCTTATCAGCCAGAACAGTGACACTTAGAAAATCCCCAGTAACATATTACAGTTCAGGAGATATATTGGCAAGCCCTGTTAATCTGCATAACCCTGTACAACACAACATTAGCAATAACAATCATAATAATAGGGAGCTGACTTTATCAGCCAGAACAGTAACACTTAGAAAATCTCCTGTAACATATTGTTACAATTCGGGAGATATACTGGCAAATCCTGTTAATCTGCATAACACTGCCCCACATTGCAAATCAACAGTTTGTGATAAAGGTAAACATAATTATACATGGGAAGCCAAAAAAGCAGAGGAATACTTCTCAGGAGGCTACCATGAACTTTCACTGGGAGACTCAAAAGTTGCTGATGAGCCTGGAGTTTCACTAAACCTGGAAGATGCTGATTTTAATTTGAAATCACCAATTGATATAGCACCAAGTGCTTTTCCAACCACCTGCAAATATATAATTGAAAGTTCAAGTGAAGAAATAACAAGAAGTGAAAAAGACAAAAGAACTAAGCTAGACAAAGCTTCCCAGGAAAGAGCAAAAAGTGACCAGTTCCCTGAAAAATTTAAAAATTTAAGTATTACAAATGCAAATAAAACCTTACGTTCATTTTCAGCAATATCTCCAAAATATTGTAGTGACATAATAATGGACAACAGAGCAAGTGAAAATTTGCCAGCTCTGGAAATATTAAGGAGTCAAACAAACTCTAATAATAATGAAAATGAAGCAAGGTACCAAATAACTGAGAGTAAGGCACAAAATGCTTTGAAAATGTCTTCATTGTCTATGCTATCATCCTATGATTTCAACGATTCAAAAACATCCAGTCTGCAATTAGAAAATGAAGAATCTATAGAAAGCGAGAGAGACCAAATCACAGAGGAAAATAGAGACTCTTTCCTCTATGCAAGTAATCTGGTCAAATGTTGCCCTGAGTGCAAAAGTGATAACAGTTCAACTGTTAACTGGTGCACAGAATGTGGATGTGTTCTGATCGGGATTACACCACAACATTGTGATGTTACCAGTAATATTGATGGAAGAACATTCTCAAATCCCAAAGGTAGTTCTAATAAAGCAATAGATGGATTAAAAGAGTATTCTGAAATTGTAGAGTCTGAAGTGTATGATTTTAAAGACTCAGAAGACAGTACTTGTTTCTCTTTAGAGATGTGTGAGCCTCAGCTAAGTGTATATCAGAAATATCTTCTGTACATGGAACATCTGGAAAAAATACGAGGCCAACATCAAACCAGAGAACAGCAGCAGACTGATGTCCTTTTAGTAAAGGAAACTGCAAATCAGACAGAAACAGTGGATGAAGACAACAGCTCCTGTGGAAAGCATGAACCTGAAAATAGTAATATTGCCTCATTCATAATGAACACACATTTCCCTGACCAAACAGATAGAAAACATGTTCATGAGCAAGATTCTGAAGACAACCCAATTCCCAAACCAGACATAGGAACCATACCTTTGGCAGAAGATGTACCAGGAGTTACTACACTGCACTGTGGTTTTCAGGAGAAAAATTACTTCCAGCAAGACAGCAATGTTGGAACATGGAAGAACATGTTGCACAGAGCTACTTTCAACCAAAACTTTGGAAATCAGAATTTTACTTCTCTGGAGTATGAGAACAATAAAGAAACTTTGAAAGGTAATTATTAAGTAGTCAAAGGTTTGCTGTGCTCTTTTACCCTCTCTGCACCACACATTGTATGTATATGATTTCTGTAATTCTTATTTGGTTTTGTTGTTTACCAAACTGAAATTATCCCATGAAATTAAAGAGTAGTTTTACTCTTTACTAAGTGAAACTACTGATGAGTTTGTATCTTTATAAGCAAATTTTATCAAAAGGCGATATATATTAATTAGCATGCTAGCAAACCTTACCATTGGAACGTATACCTGCTTCTGCAGTGTAGATATTGCATCAGAGCTTATTCAGTCTTGGAATTGTAGAGAATAAGAAGCATACATGTACTGTGCTGACTAATGGAGAAGCTCAGCACCTATAGGTACTGTATATTAAATAAGCACATCTTTTTGTTCATTAGTCACAAAATCAGGTATTCAATTTGCTTCTTCTCATGTCCACAGAGCACTTTGCCAAACAGATGCCTATGCAGTATGGTAATTATTGTTAGCTAGGAAAACACGGGGATCTACATACACACAGCAAGTTGTCACGAACAGCAAATTCATGAATGATCAAATAACCAATGGTGCTGATTTCCACCTTTGTGATAAGTCTTTATTAGAACCCAAACTAGGGTCCTTTATGTACATAGGATGTAATGTTTCTGTTTTGCTCTAAAATCCATAAACGTTTGAAGAAGTAGGAGTCGAAGTGAAGTCATAAGTTATTACCAACATGGCATCACAGAAATACTAATTAAATTCCTTGGGCCACACAAATTATCATTAAGGAATGTTGATTTTCAGGGGCACTATAATTGACATAAATAGAATGTAGACTGTGTGATATCTAAATTTCTTAAGTTGTATAGTGGAATTAAAGTACATGATCCATTCGTTATGCTTCACTTTGTGAAAACATTTGGTATCACAATTATATAGTTGGCAGGTAATTTGTTCTTGAGCACATAAAAGTTGGGCTTATTCCTTGCCCTGTCCAGGTGGTCTAAGACGGTTTTAATTTCTTGATAACATAATATACCATTTAGACCCTTAATTTGATGAATGAGGGTCCTTTAATAGCTCATTAAAGTATTAATAAATATGTTATAGAAATTATGGAATGAAATAAAATCTTTACACACAACGTTTTGGTCTTGCTTGTAATATATTTTGTAGTCAGCCATTTTTTAAGGGTTTGCTCTTTGATCTTGTCATTCGTCATGGCTTAACTCTGCTCCAGCATGAATTCATCTGCTGTTGAAAGCCCATCCAAGCAATTGATGGCTCTAAATTTAACCATACCATAACAGTCCTACTAGACTCACAAACTCCATTCTGTATGAATTTAGGGCCATCCAGAACTGATGCTTGTTTCCTAACTTGCATCGTCCAGTTCACTTGTCGTCCCTGTGCTCACTGTCAGGGGCTTCCAGTCTGGTAGCCGCTTGATTTTAAAATTCTCATGCTGGTTTTAAATCACCCCATGGCCTTGCCTCTTCCCATCCCTGTATCCTTCCTACAACATTCCGAGTTTGCTGATTTTAATCACTCCATCATTGGTGACCTTAGTCCCAAAATTCAGGGAGTTCCCTTGCTAAAGTGTTCTATCACTCAACCTTCCTCCTTACAGAGGATGCTTCTTAAAAACTGATCATTTGCCTTAACATATCCTTATGAGTCTCAATGTCAAATTTTCTTTAGTAGCTCTCCTGTGAAGCACCTTAGGATTTTTACAGTAACTGAAGTACTAAAACTCACACACACACACACACACACACACACACACACACACACACACACACACACACACACACACTTAAAAAAAAACAACCAAATACATCTAAAACAAATTAAATCAAAGAAAATGGACTACTTGCTATCCAATGGACAACCATTTCTTCTCATTGATTTCATCCCAACTGCTCAATCTGGGCAAGGTCTAACCTGCTGCAGACTACGTAGGGAGTTCTACCAATCCACGAGTTGGGGAATTTGAGGAAGTTGAGAAATCCATCGTAACAACTTAGGTGTCCTGAGGCTGAGACTCAACTGAAGCATAAGGTGGGACCTCTTTTGGTTAATGTTTTTCATTGATGCTGGATGGAAGATACATATTGGCCAGGCTACTGGGAGAAACTCAGCCACTCTTTAAATAGTGCAGTGGGATCTTTTAAGTTTACCTATGAGGGAAATCATCTCTAAATGACTGTTCCTGAAATTGCAGCATACACTCATTCCTGTGCTAAAGAACTCAAACCTCTGGAATGAAGCTTAAATAGGGGATACTAATTGAGGCTAATCTGGACTTTAAAAATATGTAGATTGCATGAGGTTGAAACAAAGGATAAGGAGTCCTCCCATTCTGAAGTCATCAGTTTTGGTGATCACAATTTAGTTCATAGTGAACAACAAACAATCTGCTGGAAGAACTCAGTGGGTCAAGCAGCATCTGTGAGTGGAAGGGAATTGTTGATGTTTCAGGTCGAAACCCTGCATCAGGGCAGGACCCACACTGAGTTCTTCCAGCAGATCATTTGTTGCTCCAGATTCCAGCATCTGCAGTCTCATGTCTCTCCTAGTTCATAGTGAACTTGGTGCCAGAGTACATAATAATCCTAAGTGAGTTAGGAATACAAGTATCTCATTAAAGAGTGGGAATGGAAATTTCATGGGTGCTTGAAGATGACAGGGATATCTGTAGGTGTAAAGTAATCAAACACTTAATGTGTGTGATGCTGGAATCGGAAATATCTTTGATGGAAGCTTATTGATCTAACTTTTCATAATAGATGTATAATTGTCAATGAAAAATATGTTGTTTCACTTGACCATCTGGGGTGGAGAATAAGGGACTTGGAGGGGCTGTATAAAAAACTGTAAATCTTGTCAGGTCTTATTAAAGTGAACTTGGTAGGCCAACTAGCCATCTTTTTCCCCAAACCGCCTTGTGCTTTATAAATACGCTGGGTAAAAAATGAGGCACAGTAATGAATTGTTAGTAAACTGTGGAAAATTTTTGGGATCATAAATGGTATTTTATTTTTAAGATGCAGAAAAAAAGCCCAGGAGGAAACAAAATATCCAGTCAAGCATTAGTCGATACCAGCGATATTGGGAGAAGTCTAGTATTGCATGGTCATCCTATACCCATGGAATGAAAAAGACAAGGTATAGAGTTCTGCTGTAATTACTAGCATTGATCAACAAATGAACTTGGTGCCTTGCTTGGTTCTGTTCTATACATGAGTATAAGACCAAGTCATGGTGGTGAGCTTTATCTGACTACTTACCCATATGAACCTTATACTGGCATTGTTAAAGTGGACTAAGTTGAGAGATATTCACATTTTCTTTTGTTTGCACTTTTGATCATTTATGTGGGTCTGAAAGGTTTAAATCCATTTGATGAAAGAATTTGGAGTTGTTTCTGTTGCAGAGTGGCTCGAGTGGGACTGCAGTGTAAATAAGAATTTCAGGAGATGATAGCTACAAGTGATAAAATGCTCTTTGGCTTTTTGCGCTTTGTAGCAGGCCAAACAGAAGTTTGGTTGTAATAAACGCTCATGTAAATGTAATGTGAAAATGTCTCAGCCTACTTATCCATAGCTTTAAAACATGATTCACACGAGCAATCCTCAGAAATGATTTGGTTTGTAAATCTGCCTGGCCCACTCACTACCAAAAATATTGTGCACTTCAGCTTCAGATTGATCAATGAGCACCACCTCCTGGACAGAAGTGAAGAAAATCAAGAGAATCAAAACAGTTTGTCACTTTGATTCTTCAGATTTCCATCACTTTTGTGCTAAAGCATTGAATGCATCAGGTGGTTTAATTCATGTATCAGGACATTAACCAGGAGGCCACATTGAATCAAGTTCACTTAATTTCATCTTGGTTTTTGGCTGCTTTGTGTGTTGGAATTATATTAGGGGGTTGCTGTAAATTATTTGAAACAATTTATGTTATTCAGGGTAAATTTCAAAGTGGATGAAAAAAATTAATTCTTCATGCACTTGTGGGAACTTGACTCAGGTGTGTCCTTTGTAGGTTATTTATTTATTGGCACACCACTCCCTGACCTCATAATTCCAAACCCCAAGCCCAACTAACTATTGATAACCTAATCCCCCAAATTATCACCCTTGCACTTCTCACTATCACATTGTGCTTCCAGAGACCCATCACCCTGGCCAGACCCTCCCCAGGCAACTTTCACCTGACAGCACCCTGCATCATCCCTGATCACAGCCTCCTGACTCACATTAACCCCTGGTTAGTGGTTGCAGGTTGCGCCACTGCCACCGCCGCCGCCACTACCACCACCACACTCTCATCCTGTCCTTCCCTTCGTATCCACAAACCTTCCACCACCATGGGTTTCTCATCCCATGAACCCAGCTTCTGACCCAGCCTTCGATTAACCTGATGTCCTTTGTATTGGTGCAGGCTGATGGTTCTGGGCACTGTTGATGTCCAAGTGGCAGGCTCACGACCAAAATTATTGGTGCAGTCAATGTGAATGAGTAATACGCCCTTAAAGAAACCAAGGAAATTCTAGGCACTGATGTCTTGGATTTAAAGCAATAATTAAGAAGTCAAACCCAGACAAATGAAAATATTATATCATTGCTTTTGCGGCACACATGTCCCTCAAAAACAAAGTACCGGTGGAATTACCTGGGTATATATATTCCGAGGGCAAATGTATTGCGTGTATTACAGCTGGCCTTCCATACATTACTTAACAAGAGGACTTTCCCCTATTATCCCTGGCAGTACAGAACCAGGGGGCAAAGTCTGGTAACCTATGCTTCAAGGTGCTGAGGCGTATAAAGAACACCAGCTCATGGAGCTCTGGCCTTAACTGTTCCATTTCAATGGAAGGGCATTTATTTGATTGCACATTAATCCTCCTTTGTGTTCACTCGCACCAACATCACTCCTCACTGCCCATATCCTAATGACCTCCAGAGATAAAGATCCCTTAGTCCTCACCTTTCACACTTCTAGCTTCCACATCCAGCACATCATTCTTCGTCATTTCCACCAGCTGCAACAGAACCCCAACACTAGTCACATCTTTCCCTCCACACCCCTTTCCACTTCCCACAGGGACCAGGGTCATTGGTTTAAAGCGAGAGGGGAACGATTTAAGAGGGACCTGAAAGGCAACTTTTTCACACAGAGGCTTGTATATTGAATGAGCTGCCAGAGGAAGTGTTGTAAAGATATTTGGACAGATACATGGATAGGAATGGCTTGGAGGGATGTGGGCCAAATGCAGACAAATGGGACTAGCTTGGTTGGGCAATTTGGTGGTCATGGACAAATTGGGCCAAAGACATTATGATCCCTGGTCCACTCATCCCTCCCCATCTAGTCCCTTCTGATCCCTAGCACTTCCCTTGCAATCACAGGAGGTTCCTACATTTGGTCCCTCACCGCCATCCAGGGACCTAAACAGCTCTTCAGGGTAAAGCGAAGATTCACGGGCACCTCCTCCAATCTTTTCTACTGTGTTTGGTGCTCTTGATGGAGCATCCTCTACATTGGCAGGTCCAAATGCAGAGTTGATGACCAGTTTTCAGAGCAGCTGCACTCTGTCCACAGTAGCCATCTGGAACTCCCAAATCATGCTACTTCAACTCCCCTTCGCATCCCATCACCAAACTGTCTGTCCTCAGCCTTCTCCACTGCCAGGGTGAGGCCCAATGCACACTAGAAGAACAACACTTTATATTCCACCTGGGTAGTTTCCAGTTTCAGGTAGCCCTGACCTCCTGTGTTCCCCTCTCGCCTTCCTATCCACCTCCAGTCCTTACATTTTTGTTTCCTGTCCCATATCCCTCCTTCAGCCCCCATCACCCATTTTCATCCCCCTGCACCTACTGCTCACACACTTCACTCAGCAGACCCCTTTCCTCATTTTGTTCCATTTGCTCATCTCTCCCCTAAATTTTCCATTATGATCTTCCTTATTTATCAGATTCCTGCTGTTATAGCCTTTGTGTCCCCATTCATCACCCTCCATCTCCACCTTCACTCTCTCCTCCCCATATCTGGCTCCATCTGCCTGTCCCTCCCTCCTTTTTACTTTGTTTCCCTTGTCTGCCTCCACCTATCACCCACCTGCCTCTGTCTCCCATTCCCACTTCTCCTGTCATGGTACTGAGTTCTGGCTCTCAATTTGGCTCCATTAATG
>JARFYF010000104.1:72361500-72373264 GCA_030265395.1 Rhina ancylostomus
CACCTACTGCTGAAACTCCCATCCATGTTTTACCTGTAATCTTCCCTATATCCTCCTGGCTGACCTCTCTCATCCTCTATTTCAGCAATCAGAATTGTGGGCTGGACCTGCTGCCCATATTCTATTCTGTATTGTCTTGCTCATCAACACCTGTTTTTGTTGACAATAACCCCTAATTCTTGATGCCTCACAATGTTAAAATTATCATGGACCTTGGAGGAGCACATTGGCATAGCTGGTAGAGATGCTGCCTCAACAGCCCCAGCAACCAGTGCTGACCTCTGTTGCTGTTTGTGTGGAGTTTGCATGTTCTCCCTGTGACTCCAGTTTCCCCTAGGTACTTTGATCGCTTTCCTCCTATCCCAAAGGCATTTGGGTTTGTAGAATAATTGGCTACTGTAAATTGCCCCTAGTGTTGGTGTATGTAGAATTAGTGGAGGATTAACGGGTGTGGAAAGGATAAAATTAAGTCTGTACCTTCCATCAAGCACCCACTTGTACCAGAGCCATACAGCATGGAAATGGGCCCTTCAGCCCAACTGGTCCATGCTGATCAAGATTCCAGCCTGAGCTAGTCCATTTGCCTGCGTTTGGCCCATATCCCTCTGAACCTTTCCTATCCATGTACTTGTCCATGAACCTTCCTTGACCACTTCCTCTGGCAGTTCATTCCATATTCTGACTGCTGTCTGGGTGGAAAAAGTTACTCAGGTTCCTATTAAATCTCTCCCCTCTCACCTTAAACCTATGCCCTCTAGTTCTTGATTCCCCAACCCTATGAAATAGACTGTACCCAGTCACCCTATCTGTGTCTCTTATTTGAACATCTCTATAGGATCACTCCTCATTCTCCTGTGCTCCAATGAAAAAGGTCTCAGACCCTCTCCATAACTCAGTCCCTTGAGTCCTGCCTGGCAACATCCTCAAATCTCCTTTGCACTCTTTCCAGCTTAATGACATCTTTCCTATAGTAGGGTGACAAAAACTGAATGTTATTTCAGATGTGGCCTTAACAACATCTTGTACAACTGCAACAGTAATATCCCAACTTTCATAGTGCCCTGACTGAAGGCCAATGTGCCAAAAGTTGCCTTCACCACCCTATCTACCTGCAACACCACTTTTGGGTAACCATGTACTTGTACTTCTAGGTGGTCTAGGTACTTGGTGGGCTGAATGGGCTGTTTCTGTTCTTTGATTCTTTGGCCCTCATCTCTAACTTCAGTTCTAAAGTTGCCCAGACTTCAACTGACTCTGGCAACTTCAGCTTGTACATTGCTGATTCCATTGTCCCAATGTAGACTATAATCTATGGCTCCATAACACTCTCCTTTTGTTCATAGTACTGCCTTAGAGACCAATTATTGGGCTAGCTTGAGTTTACCACCTCATTTGGACTGACATCTACTTTTCTGTCCATGTAATTGAGAAAAATGGTCAATACAAACTTTTTAAAAATTGGATAAACCTTTATTTAAAGTTCATCTTCTGTTTTATTTTGTATTGAATATTTTAATGTGGGGATCAGAATCTGAATGGCAGATAAATGTGATTTTTCTCCTTCCTTCTCTTTGGGGGGGCCCCCCTCACTTGCTGCTGCATTTAACTTTCAAATGAAAAGTAATAGACAAGAGCATACCAATCTCTCGTTTCAGGACACAGGATGAGGCTGCACAACAGTTGAGTGAGCTCGAGGAGGATATTGATCAGCGAATAAAAGCCACTGTTGAGGAGTGCCAAAAAGAGGTGAGATTTTCTTTTTTAAAGACTCCATCTTTTGATTTTTACTGTTTGAAACAAAATGTTTTATGAAGTATGATGAGAAATGTAGCTATTCAAAAAGTCTCTAAACTAGGTGCAGAAAAATTGCAATCCTACGAAGAGTAATTTTCAACTTCACCCAATGGTGAGCTGACAAAATGGATTGCCTGCATGTTGTGGAACCAATCTGAATTTCATTCTGTTGCAATCAATTCTCTCTACCTGGGTGGCTCTGCAGATAATGAAGTTGAAAATGCTACTGTGTTTTGTAAATGAGCTCCTGAGATGCATTCTGTGAAAAATGGAAATCATTTGCTATGAACTGACTGCTGCATTGTATTACACTCCTGAGATCACAATAGGATCTCATTGTAGGTTGCTTTAATATTTAAAATAAATTGGTTACAACCTTCTCAGAGGTATTGGAGGAGACATTTAAGAATATATTTATGGCTTATCCTTTGGTGGAATTTCAGAATTGAAAGTCCTTGCTCTGCATCTGACTGTATTAGACCTCATTTAGAATTGATTGGTGTTGACACTGAGTGCCTGAAATGGAAAAATGTTCCATTCTTAGTGTTAAAATCTTTCTTCCTGATGAGCCTGAAATGCATTTATAGCAACTGTTTACAAAAGTTGGCATTGCTTCAAATGTTGCTTTTCCACAGCAAATCTGAAAATAACTTAAATATTTCATACCCACATTTTAGTCTTTATTTCCAACAGTAAACATTGCAACAAGGCAATGATGGTAAACCTAAAGTATTAAGCATATCGTGCTTGTTAAATATTTACTTATTTATGGTCTTCATCTTCAGTTGTTACTTCAAGCATGCAACTGTGTCCTAATGCCATTCATAATCACTAGAGCCAATGTGCATGAATCATCATTTTGGGTCTTGCCCACCTGGGTGGTGTTCCACTAAAATAAAATCCTGCTTTCTAGAGAACAGCATAATCTGGTAATTTTTTGGTTTTGGAGGCTGCCTGTACCTTATGGTTCTATGAGTATTGAATCTGTTTGTTTGAATCACAAGTGTTATAGAATAGAAGATCGTCATTCAGCTGATTGAGTGGGTGCTGGTTCAGTGCAAGAGCATTCCAGCTAGTTCCACTCTGCTGCCTTGTCCCATCAACCTGCACATTCTTTTCATTCAGTTATCCATCCAGCTCCTGCTTTGAACATTGTCACTCTACTCTAGCACTGGATTTCAGATTTTAATCAGACTTTTTATAGAGTCCTTGAGTCACATTCAATTATTTTGCTGGTAACTTTCATTCTCCTTGCCAATAGTTTTCTCTACTTGCTCTGCCTATACTTTTTCATGACTTCAAACACTGCTATCAGACTCCCTTTAAAACCTCCTTTCCCAAGAAGAACCACTGCTGCTTCAGTCAAACAGAAGTGTGACGTTCTTGGAATCATTTTTGTCAATTTCTAAAGCCTTCGTATCTTTCTTAAAATGTGGCTGCCAGAACTAGAGGCAATAATTAAGTTGTAAACAAGTGCCTTATTAAAAACTCATCAAGCTTCCCCACTATTGTGGTTAAACTGACCAGCCTATAGTTCATTTGTTTATTCCTGCACCTTTTGGGTTTCAGGAAAAATGTCACTGGATCTTTGTAGAGTAATAAGGCTCTCTAGCATAATGACTTTATTACTGAACTAATGTGGTCAGTACTTGTGATCCAGAGATGAGTTTAAATTTTGTCATGGCAGTTGAGCAATTTTAAACTCTATTAACAATCCATCTGAAATTAAAAGATATCATTAGTGGTAACTATGAAACTACAGGTTTCTTAAAATTCCATCTGGTTAATGCCATGTCATTGTGATTTGTTTTTTTTACTTCAGATCCACAGCAACATTACTGATTCTTAGCAATCCTCTGAAATAGTCTAGCAAACCATTCATATCAGTTGGGGATGTGCAGTAATTGCTGGCCTTGCCAACAAGACTTGTATATTTAAAGATGCATTATGCTCGATTTTTGTTTTTAATTTGTTCATGGGATGTGGACATGCTAAAGCTAAAATTAATTGCCCTTAAACAGGCAGTTAAGAGTTGACTACTTAGAGGTCACAGGTAGGCTAGACAGGTTAAGATGTCAGATTTCCTTCCCTGAAACCATTAGTGAACCACATGGGTTTTTTTTTTACAATGATCTGACAGTTTCATGGTTACTGTTATTGCAACTAGCTTGTTTTCCTTAATTAAATTAATAAATCTTGAATTACATGAGTTTAAGTTTCTCATCTCCCATGGTGGGAGTCAAGCATCTGTGTCTTGATCAAAGGTCAGCTCTCTGGTTGTGAGTCCAGTAAGCTGACCACTACTAAATCCCTCTTAGATTTTTTCTATTTAAAATAGGGAATCTTATGCAAAGATAGTATTTACTGAGGTATGAATCACTTCCCAGTTGCAGTGGCTTCCACTTTCTGTGGGAATTTTCATGGAACCCTTCCTTCCATAGTACCCAAATCTTAGAATTGGGTGGTACTATGTGTTAGCATGTGACCCTTTCACTTGTTTCTTCAGTTTAAGTTATCTCCAGACTGATGAAATGATTATCTTAAGATGTAATCAAGTTTGGGCTGCCTCAAACCCGTCAGCATTGCACAAGGACTTGAAGTGCAAACCTCTTTCTTTCCCACGCCCCTCCCACCACCAAAAAGATGGTGCGAGCTCAGTATGCTTGTAGTGATGAGTAAGAACCTGACGAATCATTTGCTTTTCTTTCATTGAACAAAAAGATCTGCATTGGACATCCAGCTCTTCAAAGGTACAGTCCTAAAGAAATTTGCATAAATTTAAGGTTAAAGGATAATGGGACACAATCACTTGTATTTGTTGGAAGTTTGTGTGGGAGGGGGTAGCGTGATTTGTTGTTGCTCTTAGTTTGTCTGGTCATTTTGCCATGTCACACATCTAATAATTTGCTCCACTCCTGTAAAAAGCATCTTAAGAGAACTGAAGGTGTGATTTGTTTCTCTAATTTTACTTGAATTGGAAGGGCAAATTTATAAACTTATTATAGGAAGTTTATAGATAAGCTTCATAGTTTGAAAGGGATAGTGTTGTATATATTTTGAGCCATTTGACTTTGATTGCAGGAACAAAGAAAAGCAGAATTGGCTCTCATTAAGCTACAACAACAATATGATGCTAATATAAATGAACTTCAGCTAACAATTACAAAACTGAAAAAGGTAAGGATCATCTCTAAAGCTGATATTGAAATAATATCTGCACCAAGTCTAAAAGTTGTTTTTTGCTTTAAGTTGGCAACAATTTAAGAAACACTTTGTAAAAGGTATGGTAGAGAATTTGGGAGTATTTCTTGGTACAAGAAATGGAGTTTGAATTTATCCTGTTATTTGTGGCTTAAGATACTAGAAATTACTCGATGGGTTTACTCCTTGCCTTAGTTTTCCTAATTGAAGCTGTGAGCTAATAAGCATGATATTCTGGAATAAGGAACTGGAGAAGAATCAGAAATTCCATTGACATTATGGCAAGTGACTTGCAAAGTGATTTGCCCTGTTTCTTGAGGGTAGGTGTATAAGCAATGGTCTGGGTATGTACAGATAAGGAGAAGTTGTGGAATTTTGTACAGATATCCCGGAAGGTTGGGTTACTCCTATATTTTGCAGTTTAACTCTCCTGGGTAGGTTTTTAGCGTGCTCTTCCCTGACCAAATGTCTTTTAGTTAGGCAGGATCACTTGCTGCAGGCCATGCACACAAGATAATCTGATCCCGACCCAGAAATGGATGATGGGGATGGTGATACAGTAGTGGTGGGGCAATGGGACCTAATATCTGACTGAAGGATTTGCCTAATCCCCTAACCCTGTGAGGGGAACTTTTGGGTTCCAAAACCTAACCCAAGGGGTTAGGAGGCAGAGGATGTCTAGTGTCCGTCTGGGTGGTGATGTAAAGCTCTCATCTCATTGTGGAGCTGTGCAATGTGTATGCCCATGTCTTTGTTATGCTTTTCATTGACTTTGACCTCAGCTAATATGCTGCTTGCTATAGTGAATTTTACTCCAATGGGGAAATCTTTTGTTTTATTGACCTGGTCACAATATGCAAACTACAAAATTTTTAGTCATTTTTTAAGGTGTATATTTACCTTTTCTGCATAGTTCTCAGATATTGAAGGATGCAGACCTGTTGCTGTTGTGTTGTCCTGGTGCATTTAGATTTTAATGAAAATGGAAGCTGACAATATAAATAATGGACAGCCATCCACAGCATAATTGTACCTCCTGGTGACAACTTATAAGCAAAGACTCTGTACCTGGAGGTCACGACTTTTCTTCCCCTGTCTCCCTGACTCTTGGTACAGGCAGCTGGTAGAGAGCAGGACTGGAGGTGAAATGTGATGGAACCATGCTGATGACACGATCCCTAACTCCAGGCAGGATTGGCTTGGATGCTTCACACTGAATGCCCTGCACCTGACTAAATTTCTGGCCCTGGTGGTAGTGCACCTAGACTTGGTCTTTAAGCATTTTCATTTTGCCTTGATGGACACGTGAAGTCTGTCTTATTTATGAATCTTTTGTAAGAAAATCACCTAGCTGTTTTGCTTTCTTTATGCATGATGAGAGAATCTGAAATACCATCTTTTCTTACAGTTAGAAGAACAATACAGATCTGTTAGTCCAAAGGATGAGAGCATTGCATTAAAAAGAAAAATAAATGATTTCACCCTAGTAAGTAAAACTATTTCTATAGATTTGTCCTAAAACTGCCGGCAGTGTTCAACTGAAAGAAGATCAAATTTTTCTATTTGGCATTTGTATACTGTAGCACTTTGAATTAAGAGCTCTGTGCACACTTCCATGTACTTTTCCTAAGTCTTTAAAGGAAAGTAACAAATAATTTGAGAAATGTGGTTGCAGGATGGTGAGGCCTTGCAAGTAGAATTGTGGATTCGTGCCTGAGGGGCAGGTGACTGTGAAGAGGTTTGGCCAAGAGCCATGAGCTGACGGGCCTGGAAGTGTGTAGTAATGGAGTTTGAGGCTCCAATCTAAGTTGGATTCAGGTTCCCAAGGATTGGTTGGGATCTGCTCAGGGAGATTACCTTTAAATCGTATGGATGCAGTAAGATAAGTTGGTTGTTTTGAGAACTCTCAATAACAGCTCCTCAGATACTATGGGCCAATTTTCCCAGTAATGCTCCAAAGGGGTCATCAAATACCATATTGCACAAAATGTCTTGCTTAAGTGGTACAGTCATCATTCAAATGTGGAAATTCAGAGTTCATGAGATTCTCCATCCATTTATTTGAACTTGTATGCAGTGCCACATGAACAATGCCACATTGTAATGAACCCTGGATGTACATTGCAGTGTCAATGATTCTTTTTCAAAATCTTCAACTTCTTAAAATTAGCCACCCTCTGGTTGTGCAAGTGAATGAAGACTCCTGTCAATCCTGCTTTTATCACTCCAATAATTTGCTCTTGTTCTGGTGGAAAAACCAAGCATGGGAATACTTTCTGTTGCACAGTCCTTGTCACTGCACTCTTGTTCAGGCTTCAGTGCTGGTGGCACAGTTGACTGCTGCAGAATGATGGCATCATGATCGTTGTCACATATGAATGTTGACTTCCATGCCTACTCAGTTGCATTATTGAGGAACTTGAATCCCTTGTGATTACACCACATGTGCACAATATCATTCCCAATGTCAGGGATAGTTTGACTTGTGCTGCAAATGTAGGTGAAAGCATTGGTTGTGATATTGGAAACTAGTTGTTTCCCATGGTGCCCAAGCAATGGGTGTTGTGAGGCAGAATTTTGTGGCTTGTACCTCTTTAATGTTTAATCTACCCATTTCTCTACTGCATGTAAGTGAATGAGCTGATGTTATAGCTGAGTCCTAGGTCTCTAACCCATCACTCTTCAATAGTTTTGAAATTGCCCTTTTTAGTTGTGATTTTTTTTTTTGGTTTATTATTCAATATTTCCTAACTTCATTTGGGGAAAATACCTGACTTGTAAGTGGTAGATGCCACAGCTGTAATGTAGTGAAAGGCTATCAGTGCTCTATTAATGCTTGCTTTTTCTCTTTAGGAAAATGATAAATTGAGGAAAGACCTACTTGAAGCACAAACAGAAATAATGTTGTTGCAGAGTGAAGTGGATACTCTGAAAAGTGATTATATGAATCAGAGTTTGAATTTAGAAAGGTAAAAATTTAGAAATATCTGCTTTACAGGTGCTGTGCAACTTTGTATACAATGTGTTTTAACTCTCATCTAACTCTGTTTACTTTTATTGCAGGGATTATGATGTGGTCAGAGAGTATACAGAGGATAGAGACAGCCTAACACGACAAATTGAAATGCTTCAGTAATTATATTTTTAATTACTAAATGGTTGAATATTTTGCACCTCAAAATTCACTAAGCTTATTTTACCACTGTGTCTGAGAGATCACCTTTATCAAACTGTTCCTCTAGAAACTAGTCCTCATTCTGGACTGATGTTTATCTTGCAAACATCTAAGGAAGATTGTTATCAGTCTTCCATATATAAAGTTCTTTAACTCGATAAATTGTCCTCCACACCAATGAATCTATTTTTTTAGGATTGTCACTAAAGCTTTGGCTGTACCAAGGATGGCCTAATTTATTACTCCAATCCTTGGAGCTCCTTCAGTTTTTCTGTTGTCTCTATTTGTATCGAAAGCTATAGTCCTTTTAATTGTTCCTGAACTTAGCAGTCTCCCCTCCAAGAGAAGTGTTGTACAAGTAAAATTCTAGAAAACAATATTCAAGTAAGCTATTTGTGGAATCTGAGTGATAGAGTAAGGAAAGGGGTGCTTTGGCCCAACCTGCCCATGCTGACTAAGATGTCTATCAGAGCTGGTCCCATTTGGCCCATATCCCCCTAAACCTTTTTCTATCAATGTACCTGTCTAAATGCCCTTTTAAACATTATAATTGTATCTGCCTCTACAGATTCTTCTTGGAACTTGTTCCATTTACCCACCAGCCTCTGGGTGGGGGGGGGGGGGAGAAGAACCTGACCCTCACGTCTCTAAATCTTTCCCCCTCACCTTTTAAACCCATGTCCTCTAGTTTTAGACTCTCCTATCCCTGGGAGGAAGAAAGACTGCGTCGATCTACTTTACCTACACCCCTCATGATTTTGAATACGTCCATAAGGTGACCCCTCAACCTGCTATATTCTAGGTAAAGTCCCAGCCTCTCCTTGTAACTCAAGCCCTCTGATCCTGGTAACATCCTTGTGAATCTTTTCTGTGCCTTTTCCAGCTCAATGATATCGTTCCTATCGCTTGATGACCAGAACTGACCACAATACAAGGGTGGTCTCAAGTCTTGTACAGTTGCAACACGATGTTTCAACTCTATACTTAATGCCCTGACTGAAGAAGATCAGTGTGCCAAACACTGTCTTCACCACCCTATCTACCTATGTCACCATTTTCAGGGAACTATGTATGCGTACCCTTAGGTCTCCCCTGTTCTACCGCACACTACCATTTGCTGTGCAAGTTCTGCCCTGGTTTAACTTGGCAAAAGGCAACATCATTTGTTTGTCTGAGTTAAAATCCATCTGCCATTCCTTTCCCACTTCCCCAGTTCATCTAGACTGTTGTAACCAGGCTAGGGCAAGCTGCCATCTTAACTTTTTTTTGCTAAGTTGAAGGTTTTCTCCCAGAAATGTCTATTAAAATGCAATTTTGTTTGTATTAGTAATTGTAAAGTGCAAGAACTTGATTTGAAATCTCATTCTATTCTCCTGAGTATTTTGGTAGCTTTTTTCTTCCACCTGCCTTGGTACATAATGTGAGATATTTTAATCTTAAGGTATATTTGTTTGCAATGTTTGGTCCTCAAAGTGTGTTCTTTTTTTAAAAAAAAAATCAGATCGGCTAATCGAAAACTACATGATAGTAATGATGGCCTACGATCTGCTCTTGAAAGCAGTTTGAGCAAGTATAATAGATCTTTGGTGAGTATCCAATTAAAGTGTGTAAGTGGCTTTTAAATGGATTGCCTTCTGGATATGAAGCACACTCTTGTTATCTGAACAGGCTGTCTTTATTTACCTCCAAGATTTATACTTGTAGCCATTGCTTTATATGCCTTTTTCTTTGAGTGTCAACATGTGCCTCAGAGAGATAGGCAAGCAGCTTGCTTGGAAGTTCATCTGCCTGCCCTACTCCAGGACTTTTGTGCAGTCATGACTGATTAGGATTGAGTTTTTGCAGATTTTGGAGCTGTTGGGACTAAATTGCATAATGCTAAGAAATGGATGCAGGTATCATTATGCATGGTTACCCTGTGCCTCTTCGGTCCATTGCAGGCTGATAGCATTTCGTGTTGCAATGCTACGATGATATCCACCTCCAGATAGTACTAGTCACACTGGTGGCCTCATATCAACAAGTGGCAAATGTTATGCTAGCTTGGGCTACTGAATCCAACCTGCCCTCTTAAAAGTGTGTTATATTGTGGCACTCTGGTGGTAATTGCAATGTACCAGAAGATCCACAGCACATGGGAATTTGAGCTTCCTATTTTCAAATGCAACACTGGGGACCTTGGTGGATGAAGTCCTCCATCTGCTGGAGGCTCAAAAGGATCTTTTGCAGTACCACAAGTTCAATGGCCTTTTGTGGTCAAGGTCAATTACACAATTGCTATTCCACACCCAACACTAGCAAAGCTTGAAATCCTTGTAAAGATGCCTTGCTCTCCATGATGCAGTCTGGTAATTTAGAAAGTTATGCATTCTCTTCTCTTGATACCCCTAAGTGCATGTAAATTTTTGTAGCAGTGGATGCCAACCTGATTATGTTCCAAGTATTTCCGGCTCCAGCCTGGAAGAAATCTACCTCATTGAAAAGGTCACTACAGACATTAACTTCAATGTGATTCTTGCCACCCTGCCAAGTTGTAGTCAGGACAGTAACATTTAGTATAATTTGGTAAGGGTAATGTTACTTATTTAGTTGCCTTGAGCATTGTTGCTTACTGATATTCAGAATTAATCATTGAAGGTACTGGATGAATAGTTTCCTGCTGAGAGCTGTTCACCCGCCCTTGTTCCCTCTCTTCCATCAACTTTGTCTCATTTTCCCAGTCTCGCTGTGCTACGCATTATGTGGTTACATATGCACCCAGTTTTAGGATATCTTGTTATTGTGAAAACATTGAAGTGTAAACTAACTCCTTGCACAACTTTTTCTGCAAACTTTTTGGAAACTTTTCGTCTAGAAGCACTGAACACCAATGATTTGAAGCAAGAGTCAATTTTAAAAAAAATTAACTGGAGACTCCTGGTAGTGATCAATCCCTTTTTTTAAAACAGCACTTGAGAGGGTTCCTTCCTCCAATAAGTACTTGTTCCTGTGTTAATGTTAAGCACATGCTGGTACCTCTGAGCTCCAATAAAGCAGTATTTGCAACAAAATCAACATTGCATGCTAACTTTGATATGCTCACTCTATGTTCTCCTGGCAAGTATTAGCATCACATGCAAACGTGGTGGATGGCTCAACTCAAATCAGAAATGTCTCCTTAGTTGTCATTAGAATCAGTTCCTCATTTGTAGCAATCAAGCAGTGTACATTGTGAATTTTCAGATGAAACATTAAATTGAAGAGCAGTACAGGAAATAGAGCTGCTGCCTTGCAGCTTCAGTGACCTTAGTTCAATCCTAATCTCCCAATGGCATCTATGTGAAGCTTTCATCCTCTCCTGCCAGGGTTTCCCTTGGTGGCACTGGTTTCCTCCCACATCACAAGAATTTGTGGTTTGGTATGTTAATTGTTCTGCTGTAAATTGCCCCCAGTGAGTAGGAGAATCTGGGGAAGTTGGTGGGAATGTGGGGAAGATAAAATGGGTCAGGGTGGGATTAGTGTAAACGCTTGAAGGCTGACACAGATTTAGTGGGCCAAAGGGCCTGTTTCTCTGCTGTATCTCTGACTTTGAGGCTCTATCTGACTGCTCAAATA
>JARFYF010000104.1:72428298-72440643 GCA_030265395.1 Rhina ancylostomus
CGTTCTCCCGTGTCTGCATGGGGTTCCTCCGGGTGCTCCAGTTTCCTCCCACATTCCAAAGACGTACGGGTAAGTTAATTTTGGGTTTAAAATAGTCGGTGTGGACTCGTTGGGCTGGAACGGCCTGTTACCACATTGTAAATAAAATTTAAAAATTAAAAAAAAACTCAGGTTTTAACATCCACTTTGTTGAGAACTGCTGTGCAGGAGTTGGCTGTGATGTCATGTAGAGACCTATCATTGATTTGGTTTGTTGCATTGACTCGGTTTGTTGCATTGACTCAAACGAAAATGTGGCAATTGATTCTGCAGGGTGCATTCTGATTGGATAATGGCATTGACCTGCATGGTTGATTGTCTTCAGTCATAAAGCAGCTGGAAGTTAAACGGTTTTTTGGTTTTCCTTCTGACATACCCATCAACCTCACAAAAACTTGCAGTCTGGAGCCAACTTGATCCCCAGCGGTGAGGTCCTATGCAATCACAGGACCATCCCAGCATAGATATCATCAGTTGAGCGGGTCTGAGCAAGAAATGGCCCACAAAATTGCTGAATAAGCTTTGACAGCTGACTGAACTATGTCTTCAGCTTAGCCAGCTATCAACATCATTAAATATTTTTAATATTTTCAGAATATTTGAGGCATTCAGAAACATTCAAGGCTCACTAAGAACTATTCAAACCAATACAAAATGCAGCAAAAAATGAAACATTTGAAGCATTTAAATCAACTGAAAAAAATTAAAAACCTCTAAATTAACTAAAACTTTATTTTGCCAGTCTTTCTCCTTCATTTAAATCAATGTGGGAACAACCCCTGCACTAGATCCAACCTGGTGCATTCCCCCCCTGCAAATGATGGAGAATTGCCACAACATGTGCTCTCTTCCTGAACTCCATTCAGAAAAAGAAAACAAATTGCTGAACTTAACATTGGGATTGCATGCAGATGATGTTAAATTTGCTGACAATTATATGGGAAATACAGGAGGGTAAATACCAACATTTCTGTACAAGTCCAGACCGATCAGCACGAGTCAATGGCTGTTTGCATCATGGAAAGGCCTGTACTCCTAGCAAAACTGAATGTTCTTGCCACCTGCTGGTATTTGACAAGGGACAATTTAGGTAATCGGCTCTCTTTGATAAGAGAGCCTCATTGACCCTGTTTATGGAACATGGAATGACAAACAATGAGATGTTGCAAATTATTTCCAGCTCCAGCTTTTAAGAGAATAGCTGCATAAACATTTATCGCTTGTTCAACTTGACACCTATTGGTAACACAATCTGTGCTCTGCTCCAAGATTACAGGAGTAGTTGCAGGAGCTGGTGGATTTAAATTAGCACATTCACATCAAAGGGCATGCATCTCACACATTGATCCTTCCTGAGGGTCAAGTTGGTCTAATGTGTCCTAATCACGGCATGTGGATATGGTCTCCTGATGATATTCCTTCTTCCCCTCTTCCACTTATCTCTTCCAGTTAGTCATCCCAGTGCTGGCAATGAAAATAAGGAACAGTCTCTTCACAAAAATATTTTGAAGCTAGGTGAACTCAAAATGTTTATCTGTTGGTGGTAAAAGGACCCATGACATTGAGATACAGGGCAGTCTCAATCTAACTGAATAGAGATTGCAAGTTTGAGAGATTGATTTGATTTTTTTTCCCTGATGCCCTGAAAATAACAGGAGATTGGCTGTGCAAAATATTTTACCCTATTACAATGCTCTGTTCCTGCTCACAAAGGCTGGTATTGTTTGTTAACATAAGGATGCACTGGGGGCACATATTTTCTTGTTTTGCTAATGATTGAAGATTTTAAAAAAATCTAATTGTAAACATTTAATGAACTGAAACACTTTTCTCTGAAAAGGTATGACCCTGTACAAGCCAAAACAAGAAGAAACAAATTAACTTCATCGAAATGTCATATTTACACTTCCACACATGGAAGACAGCAGAGAAGCATAAAATGCAAATGTTTCTGTGTCTGCCAAGTGACATTCAAATGATTGTAAGTGATTGTGTACTGCATGCTCAGTGAGCAAGAATATATTTTCGAATGATTCATAGCTGCCTGCTCTCAGGCTTGACCATCATTCCATCACTGAAGCTTTGCACTGCCATGCCAGTCACAGTACATCAGTCGCTGTACCCTCGCCACACGGGCATCTCAGCATGTTCCGAATGCCATTAATGAACAATACACCGTACATTATTAGATTGATGTACTGTTGATTTAATTTCGCCTTCTGTACAGTTCAATCTGTTAAAAGCATTAACCCTGTTCAAAACAACCTTCGCGCTTGATTAAAACATCTGAGAATGTGATTCACGGTATATGATAAATTTGTTTCTATGCCTCATTAGGGCTACATCAGAGTGAAACAGATGGGCCAGCAAGTCTAATTTTCTTCAGAGGCAGTGGATGACTGAAGATCATTTTGATGTGATGAAAGGACAAAGAAATCACCTGGCAGCACTCAGTCTTTAAATATCCTGGCTCGGAATGCTCCATCATTTCAGTTGTCTCAAAGCTTTCTTTCATTCTGTTTTATCTCTTGTAAATATTGAGATAATATGAGCAGCTTTGCTTCGTCACTTCCAGTGCCCGACCAACACATGGTGAGAAAGATAGTTCCCTTTTTAATTGTGGCTCTGAAGTAAGCATTACTGAACATATGGAGAACAAACTGATGCCAAAGCAGATGCTCCCCTAAAATGTGCAGTGTGTGTACTGGCTTCAGTCACAATCCATGTGTGCACTGCAGATTGCTAAAGGACACTCAACACCTTTCGACGAGGTAGGTTCCTATAAACTGCTCATTGAACTCTTAATTTAAGCTCCACCAAACTTTCCTGAAAAAGGGACAAAACCAAGATAACATCGTCTTTGATGCTGGCCTGTCACTTAAGATTTATGTGGGCCTTGAAACCTGATAGCTTAGGCATGCTGAAACATTGTTTTCACTGTCTTCATCTCAAAGGAAGAGCCTGAGTTGACTTGGCAGAACAGGTGTCAAGAATTGAAGCACTCGACTCCATGTTGCAAGACCTTACAGAAATAGGTCTCAGCACCAGGCATTTGAAAAGCAGTTAAATCAGAGTCTGAGAAGGAAGGGAGAGGGGAAGAGACAGATCCTTTGTACTCAGCTTTCATGAGTAACTCTTCTGAATGTAAGAACAGTAACTGCATTCCAATTTGCCTTTAACAAACCTAACCTTCCTGTCACACAGACCATCACAGCTTGGGCTTGGTGGCAATGCATTAATAAAAACCACTACAAAATAAATATATCAAATTGAATTTATAAATGAAGTAATTTTTTCAATAAGATCATAGCTATTCTTTTATTTCAGCACCACTTTCCTCCATTAAATCCATATCTCTCAATTCCCTTAGTATCTAAAAATCTATCCATCCCTGTTTTTAATATGCTCAGTACCTGAACCTTTACAGCCTTCTTGCCTGCAGATTATAAAGATTTGCTAACACTTTGTGTGAAGTAATTTCTTCTCATCTCATTCCTGTAGTGAGCCCTTATTTTTGAGACGATGACCCATGGTTTTGGACACCACTACCTGGAGAAACCATTTTATCGAGCTTGGTAAAAATGTTGTACTTAAAAAGATAATGTTTCATTTTCCTAAATTCCAGAGAGCTTAGATCTGCCTGGTTCATCCTTCCTTATAGGGCAATTTCCCATTCAAAAAAAAAATCAATCTAGATAATGTTTACCTCTAAACGTTATCTTAACCCATGCCCCACCTACAGATCTCTTTTTCTTTGTGCAGATCTTGGCTGAATATGGTACATTCTTCAAAGTTACACACAGTGTCAGTATCTTAGCTAGTGGCTGTGAAGTGAACTCAAGTATCCACACCATTACCATCATCTTGTTGTTCCTGCATTGTTTTTGGGAACTGGTGAAAGCTATTGTCTTTATCAATGAGGTGGTATGGGGGAAATCAGGAAGAACTGATAGAGGAAAGTATCGTGGTTGAGGCTACCTCAAGTTGTGTGACCTGGAGTTTATGGAATGTTAGAAGGGGTAGGTGATTGTTTCAGTGTAGGAGGGAGTGATCCAAGGATGTTGGTAATTACTTACTGTACCTTGTTGGTCTGTCAGTTCAGACCTGGGGGTGTGTCCTGGGAGTCTCCACTGTGTGGCATTCCCGATACAATGTGCTCTAAGCTCTCCTAAAATGTTTTGAAAGGACTGTGGTATGGGAAATGATATCAACTATGTTCCCCTGATATGAAAATCATTTTGATGTTACAAAATTAACTGATGTAGGAAATGTTGATTGAATTTTCTGGTTGACGTGAAATGACCTGGAAATGCTCATTACCCACATGCTTCACTTGGGAATGTTATCAGTCTTCAGGTGCCTAACAATGAAGAAAACATTTATGCAAGTAAATAATTAGGCATGTGCAATTAGTCGTTCGTTGCTTAATTGGTCTCTAATGAATGTTACATTTTTGAACTTGACATAACTCTTGAAAATCTTTACTTTTGTTTTATAATTGCACCCCAGTGTATATGTTGTACTATTTATTTGTCTTTTATTGAGGGTTTCATTCCTTTCTGTTCCCTGTAGCTCCCAAGAATCAATTTGTTTAAATAAATTTGCTGGCAAGTTTCCCTCCAAACACAAGGAGGCAGGGATGTACAAGTGTGCAAAGGATAAACTGCTTCTTTAACAATACAACTGACTGAACTGTTGGAGGGCTAGTGGGATGTGTGAAATGGCATTCATTTGGCAGTTTATTATCTCTGAAGCAGTCCGCTCTGATAGTATGAACCTTGCATTGTCAGTGGAAGACTGGTTGCGCTGGATGGTTTGTGTTGATCTCTTTTGTTGAATTATGCACGTTAGGTCTGCACATTTCCTCTTGTCAGATGGTAAAGGTTTTCTAGGGCATTTGCAGACAGAAGTAGCATCTTAGGAATGAAATGATTTCCTCCAAATAGTTGTCAAATAGATACAACAGCATTGAAATAGAATTTAAGATTTTGTACACAGGGTGTAGGGTATTTGAGAATGGCAGACCATTTTAATGTTTTAGCTTATTATTGAAAAATAAGATAATTTATAGCCAGCATTAAATTCTATCTATAATTAGCTTATTTATCAATAGGAATGCCAGAAGCTAAGAATGCCTAAACAAATGCTAGCATTTATTATGAAGAAGAAAAACACTATGATACTGGAGGAACTCAGCAGGCCAGGCAGTATCCGTGGAGAAAAGCAGCAGTTCAACGTTTTGGGTCAGGACCCTTCATGACTCCGGTTTTGCTTGCATTTATTATATAATAATAAATAATTCTGAAATTTGAGAGATCTTACCCATAACGAGGGCAGCATTTATTGTCCATCTTCAATTGCCCTTGAATTTTTTGCATTTGGTGTCAGATATAGACCACAGAGCAGATTTCCTTCATTAAAGGGCATTAGTGAATCTGTTTTTACAATAACCCAGTAGTTTCAGGCCTTAGCTTTTAATTTGATACTTCAATTAATTAGCCATATTTGCACCTACAATGTTTGGATTTGAACTCATGTCTTCAGATCATTGATCAAGAATCATGGATTGACTTGATAATATCAATGCAATTACTTAGTCTCTATTTTACCACTACGCTATCTATTGAACACTATTTGCGAATTGAAATACACATAAAGTATTGGATTGTAGTGGCTAGGCATAGAACGAATCATAATTGCATTCTGTACCAAAAAAAAATCAATTTTCTTATCTATAGCATGCCATAAACAAATCTAATTTCTAAGGCATTTTAAAAAGATGTGGAATTTAAAACCATCATTTAGAAAATGTCTCCAGGGCCAGAGAGGTGTTCAGCAGTAGACTATTAAAATAACTTATATTTCTTTCCTTAAGAAGAGCAGAAATTTAAGTATTTTTTGCTGCTTTGGTAGGGATTGATTTTGGAATTCTACAGACTGAATTTCTGTGCACATTTAAGATAGTGGAATATAAAATAAATGGAAGGGATTGGAAAGGAGTGGAGGAACAGAGGAAACACAGAGTTCAAGTTAACAGATCCTTAAAAATAGCAGGACTGTCAATAAGGTGATTAAAATAATGCAAGAAGTTTCTCTTGATTAGCTAGAGCATAGGATATTAGGATGATAAAAGTTATATTAGAACTCTGTATGTCGCTTGAGAGCTGTGTGCAGTTTTGGTCACCATGTTACAGGAAAGATGTGATTTCATTGGAGTGGGGCAAAGGTGTTATCAGGTAGAAAACTTTAGTAATGATGTTATTTTGGATAAGCGGGCATTGTCTTCTTTGGAAAACAGGAGTCTGGGCAAAATTTAATCGAGATGTTTAATATGATGAAGGGCCTAGGAAAGATCAATGTTCCTTAGTTGAAGAGTGAAAAACCAAGGGTATATTGAAGTGGTCGATAAAAGAATGAGGAAAGGTTTTAGCACTTTGAGGGTAGTAGGGGTCCAGAATTCACCACTTGAAAGGGTGATGGAGGCAAAAACCCTCATCACGTTTAAACATTGCCTGGAGTTGGAGAGCTGTAAACAGCAGAGTGATGGGCCAAGCGCTGGAAGTGGGGCTGGGCTCAATAGATGTACTTCAATTGGTTCAGTCATAGTGGGTTGAATGGCCTCCCTCCGTGTCATGTATTTTCCATGATTTCTGGGACTATGATTTTAGACGTCAAAAGTTAATCTTTCAAATTCCCATTAGGGGGCAGTGGTGCCTAACTTGAGAATGATTGTAATTTCATGCAGTACTTATAATGTATGAACACAATTCTGAAAACGCCTCATGCACAAGTTGACAATTCTTTTCTAGAAATAAAATAGTTTTTAATAATATTATAGTTATAGAACTCCACAATAGGTAAAAGAACCTGAATTTCTTGATGTTTCCAGTAATTTTCCCCAGTCATTTTGATGGGATGCTAACAGAGACCAACTGGCCCACCTTCCTAAAGAGAGAGATATTGTTAAGGCTGACAAGGGATCAAGTCAGAAATATGAACTCCCCGAAACAGAAGTGCCCACTCCACTGGCTCAATCAGGATGCAAAACCTTTTTGTAGAACTCAAGAACATGCTCCAGACAGCCCCAGAAAATGAAGCACAAGAATTTAGATTGGATCTTCCTGAGAAGGATCCCTGTGGAGCTGAGCCCACCCTTTTGGCAGCAGTCAGAATATATTGTTTCCTTTTGCATGCTGCAAGTTGCACCAGAAATGTGCCCGTGATGATGTACCACGTTCACTCATGGGCTAGCACTGGAGAATAAGATCAGGGTCAAATTCTGTGATGAAAATAACCCTCTGGTGCAAGAGGCCAATTCTGTCCATGGAAGTTTATGTTTCTCTTGTTTATGGGAATATTATAAAACCTGTTTATAATGAATAGGGTTGAATTCTTTTCTGGGACTCCAGTCAACTTTGGCAGAAGATTCATGGAATCCTAAAAAAGGCGGATTAATCTTCTATTGCCCAGAAGCTTATTTATGCAAAGAATTGTGGAGGGAGTGATACTGAGGCACTTCTAGAATTTGGAAGTGAACAAGACACATATTAAACTAATTTGGAGTCAGAGGAGAAGACCACATCCATTCTTTCTATCTTCGTATTATAGTTCATCACAACATCATAAAGTATGATTTTAGCTTTCTGGAGTTTTCCCATTGCAGCTTTAAACAATAATATGTTGCCCCATTAAAAATGTGTTCACTGGGCATCCTGATAACTGAGATGCTCTAGTGCTTCAAGCCCAATGATAAATAAAACAAAAAGAACACGTTACTATCAGGGGTATTTATAAAGAAGTAATGCTGATGGATAGGTTATTTGCTTTTCTGGGAGTCATTTGGAAATCCAGGCAACCATGAAGTGAAAGTGAAGGAAGATCCAAACATAACAACTTCCCTAAACTTGAACTGCTGAAGAGAAAGAGGCAACCTGACCCAATCCTTCAATCACAGTGGCACAAGGGCAGTTGTGGATCACTAATCTTTCTTGATAATGTATTAAAAAATGTTAACAATATTCTGTGCTGCATGAACGTATGCAGTTTTCAAAGCAATTTGTGAGCTATTAAAGAGCAAGTGAACTTGACACCTGCCTTTGTGATCCTCTCCAGACTATGTTTAGCACAGTTAAATGGAAGCAGTCACAATGTCACTGCCTCACTGCCAGGTGAGATAATGTTACATTGTCCTGTGTTCCTCTGGCAACTCCAGTGCATCTGTTGTTAACACCACTGCAATGGGATCTGCTATAACTGTTATCATTGGACAAGGTGATTATAAGAGACGTTCTGTTCTGGTCTAATTTTTGTCCTCTTCCAATTTTAACATTATTAAACTAACAAGAAAAATGCTATAAGTTAGACCTTCTGAAATATGTAATACTTTCTAGTTGCAGTCAAAACCTTCCTTACATCTTGGTGTGCTCTGAGTTTTGAATATCTGTTGTTTTTCAGAATTTCATAATTTAAAGGCTGCCTTATGTTCAATGCAGAAGATCTGACTTATTTAAAATTGTAAAAGGTAGCTACATAGATTTAATCCGCAAACTTTTCAATCGTTGTTTCCTAAATTGTACAGTAACTGCAATTACTATGTAGAAGATGTCTACAAACATAATTTTAAGTACCCTCAAGCGTGTGTTTCAAACTATTTAAGATGCATCCACAGAATGCTAAAGCATCCACTGATATTTGATAGCTGTTTACTCAAAACTACCTGACAGGAAATATATAACATTCTATTCAGATATCAAACAAAGACTGAGAGAACTCTTATCCATATATTAATGGCTAACATAACTTAAATGGGGAATCCTGAGGCAGGTGGTTAGCTCTTTGAATATGGGAGAGGAGGCTCAGATACTACCCAAAACCTCTTTGGTGCTCAACTGCCTGCATTCCAAAAAGTGGAGCCTAGCCAGTCATCCTTAAAGGGTCACTGAAAGCCACACAATGGCAGTATCAAAGACCATTCCCTGGCTCCACTTAACTATCTCCTGACTGCAACCATCCATCTGTCAATCTCTACTTTGTCTTGCAGCCATTGTTCTACACCTTTCAAGGATCTATTTTAAGACTGATGTTAGTGGCTCAGCAACCAAAAATTGAAATCCTCTTCACTGTTGGACTGTCTGGAAATGCCTAGCAGGCTTTACAGTCCTGCCACAGCTAGTTGTGATTTTTCACGTGCTATTAAATTGCTAATAAGAAGAGGCTCCAGGAAGATCCCCACCCTAATCTGTGGCACAAATCCCACAGGGCTGAAGCATTTCTGATAACTTCAGTCAGAAGTGCAGAGTGGATGATCCATCTTGGCTTCCTTCTGCTGGCGTTAGTTCACCCCACGTGATAACAAGAAACAGCTGCAAACACTATATAGCAAAGGCTATGGGATTAGACAATGTTCTGTCAGTGGTGCTGAAAACTTGTGTTCCGGAACTAGTGTGCTTCTGGCCAGGTTGTCCCAGTACAGCTACAACACAGGTAAATATCTGGCATTATGGAAAATTTCCCAGTCCAAAAAAGAGCGAGGCAAATCCAATCCAGCTAATTACCATTCTATCAATCTCCTGTCAATCATCAGCTAAGTAATAGGTGTTCCTGAATGTATTATTACATGGCACAGACTCATAAATAATGTACACACTGATGCACATTTTAGCTTTCTCCAGGATGCTTGGCTTCAGACATTAAAGCTTTAGTTTAAATATGGATTAAAAAAAAGTCTAAATTCTGGAGATGAGATGAGAATGCCTGCTCTTGACATTGAGGCAGCATTTTATCAAGCATGGTATCAGGGAAACCTGATAAAACTGAAGTCAGTGAAAAATCAAGGAGAATTTCTCTGTACTTTTGTTTCTCCATATTCTCCACTGGTGGGAGTCATTCCAACATAGAGGAAAATAATTGTGGTTATTGGAAGTTAAACATCTCATCCCCAGAACAACTTTGCAGGAGTTGCTTAATCACCTTCATCTGTTTTGTCAGTGATCTTTCTTCCATTCATAAAATCAGTAGCAAGGATGTTTGCTGATAATTAACAAGTTTCCAGTCCCATTTCCAGACCCTCAGATAATGAAACAATCCGTGGCTCCATGTTGGACATTGTTCACATTTGGGTAATGAAAGAGAAAGCAAGATTCACACCATCCAAGTGTTAGACAATATCCAGATCCAATAAGAGAGAGCCTAACCATTTTTTTTCCAGATCCGTGGCATTGCCATCCCTTAGATCACTGGCATCAACCAGAACCTAAGTTGGATTTATTAATGCATATTTCTTAATTACACCTGAATTTAGTATTTTTACATTTTCTATTTCCTTTAAAAAAAATCAGTCCCAATGTCTGAATGTGTAACATAATTACATCATTATACCTTGGGCTACTGTTGCCAGTTCAGTATTGGCAAAAATGTGCTTTTAGTGTTTTCAAATGATGATTTAAAACAAGTGGAAGGCAATCTTTCCTGCCTTGAGAGCTGTAATTTAGAATTGATTTTTTTTTGCGTTATGTTTCCCCTGATTTAGAAAGCTCCAGTATTCAAGTTTCTGTTCTAAGGACATTTATCACATTTACAGACTGCTTGGGAGCCACTATTTTACTTTTTAACATAATTTCTGCCAATGTTTGGTGCACATAGCAAATGTTAAGTTAAATAGTTTACTTGAAATGTGTGTCCAATTGCACAGTGAGAAGTGGAATCAATGATATTCACCTACCTTACACATCCTATCTGCTTTGAACGAGAGAGATAGGAACTAAGCAAGGCTAAAGCTTGCCATAATCAAAAAGATGACTATTTATTCTTCATACATTTTCTGTCTTAATCCATTTGAATAAAATGTGATGTTGTTTTTGTGCCATAGACCTTTTAAAAGCTATTGAGTAAAATGGTGCTTGTAATGCTAAATAATTATTAAACTATAATAAGTCATTTCAACAATCCAAATATAATACTACAGTCCAATCTAAACTTCTCCCAAATTGAAACCAAAAGTAAGTCATTCTAAGAGATTGCATTCACTAAATTTAGCCTTCAGCGATAAGCTTCTAGAAACAAATAATCAGCTTTGTTTCCACCCTATTGCGACAATTACAAGCCAGCACAATGTGTAGTGTATTGAGTGTCTGCTAGTTCTCAGACTTGCTTAGTGAACAGTTAAAGTCATTGTTGGATTTTATTTTCATTGGCTACGGTTGGGTGGTTCAGACAATCATGTTCTACGGATTGTTTACGCTACGCTCCAGTGAATGGAAAGCATTTATCCCTAGAATGGTGTGACCTCCTGCTTCAATGATGATCCAGGCCACATGCTTCAATGGGCACAGACACAGTTGAGAAATCACTCTGTCGGTTTTATTTTATATGAGTGTCTCTTTAAGAAAAATCAATCATATTCAGTGGAGCAGGGAAGATGTGCCGTCTTGTGGCATCTTCTTGTGTTTCTTCCAAAACAAAAAGAAAATAAACTCTAACCTAAAAAAATATATTCCATGAATATTAACAACCATTTGGAATTAGTACTGTTTTAATCTGTTTGAATAAAATGTGATTTTGCTTTTGTACCAAACATCTTTTGAGAGTTATTTACCTTCTATCCAGCAAGGTGATATTAGTAATGATAAATAATTATTAAACCATAGTCAGTCATTTCAAGAATTCAAATGGAAGTAAAATCTTGTTCATCTTGTGATATTAACTGATGTGAAACTACTGGTCACACTTAAAATTGGCCTTTTATGTAATTGTTGCATCCAAAATTCTATGTCATGGGAGGATGGAAAACAATCTTAAAACTCAGTGTTTTATGTGCTGTACAGATTGCTATAATTTAATTCCAGCTCTTGTATCATCAAAGCACTTTTTCCAATAGTTTTCATTTGTATTGTTTCCACTTTAGGGGCATAATGACATGTTACACAATTTTGCAGTAAATAGATTTTGAATATTTGATTCTGCAAAAGATATTCCTTTTAATGTTTCATAATCAGTCAATATGTAACAGATTAAATACAAGTAAATATAGAAATGACTTAGCTGACTAGAAAGATGTGGCTTGAAAGTTTTCAATAAATATAAATGACTGGAAATGGCCTTCATGTAGTAATGTGCCTTAAATACGACTTACAGAGGTATGGCTCTTTTGGAGAAGACACTGCTTGAAGTATAATTACAGTCAATTCCCATTTGCTACACTGAATTAAACACAGCTTTAGTGGACTAATGCACAATGACTAAAACACTAATTAAGGCAATTATTGAGGGGGCGGGCATGACTAAAATAAGCCAACCAGCAACTTTCTC
>JARFYF010000104.1:72465076-72476396 GCA_030265395.1 Rhina ancylostomus
CAGTTCTGAAGGGCCTGTTCCACTGCAGCCCCCGGTACTCTCTCCCATTTCCACCAACCACTCCCCTTCTCATGGCACTCCTCTGTGCAACTCCCAGGTGAAACAGCATCTCACTTGGACTTCCTTTAATTCAGAGTACTGCATTAGTGGTCTCCTCGACATTGGATAAGCATAATTTTGATTGGGTGCAGTTTGCAGAACATCTCCATTCAGTCCTCAGAGCTGACCCTGAGCTTTCAAATACCTGACATTTTATTTTTTTTCTTTTCCCTTCTATATTACTTCAACAATGCCCAATGTAAGCTTAACGCACAGACCTCATTTTCCATCTGGAACATTGAAGCCCTTTGGACTTAATATTGAATTTAACAATTTTAGGTAACCTCTCTTTATTTCTCTCTCTCTGTATGAGCTGTACCACTTTGTTCCAATTTGTTTCTTTTTTCATTTCTGTCTCTGACTCAGGATAATTGTGACCTTGACAACTTGCTTTGCAACCTATCACCCTTGTCCTCTTCAGTCCACCTCCTCCTCCTCTCTGGAACTACTCACGTTTCTAGTTCAGATTAAGGTCCTCACTGAAACATTGTTTCCCTTCCCACAGTTGCTGCTTGAACTGCTGAGTGCTTCTCGCCTTTTGTTTTTATTTTTAAAAGCTCTTGAAACCTTGTATGTAAAGAAACCTTGTATGTACAATGAAAAAAAATTCTAAAGACACTGCAGATCTTGAGGTTATCTGCATTTAAGTCATGTGCTCCATATTTCATTAATCTCCATTGAATATGCCCAGTTGAGCTAATATGAAACTATTTTAGATATTGGAATAGAAATTCTAATTTTTTGTTAGCAGAGAGATGTAAGAATAATACAATAGATAATGTATTAGAGTTGGCACCTTAGGAACCCTTGTTGAGTATTAATTGAATGTAGATGGAAGTTAATGTGATTTAGTAATTTAGTGTAGTGAGGAAATAATTAAATGTGGTGATCCATAATGACTGTTTGAACATCCAGTTAAAGGATTGCTGACCTACATGCTCGAGTACTCAAGGTGTGCCAAAAAACATTGAAGAGTCACTCCACTAATGAATAACAATATACATCATTAAAAGTATCATGAACAGTAATTGTTTTTCTGTGGAAGAATAGTGCGGACTGGCTATTTGTAATGTATGAGATATTTGTCAAACCCACAGATAACATTCATATAATTGGAAGATGTAGAGAGGCAGCACACTTGGACAGTTTTGTGCAATATGGACATCTGAGGAAAAGACAACCTTGCTCGTCAAACTGTCAGATCTTTTTTCCAGCAGGTGAACACTTGAATGTTAAAGAGTTGATGATTTCTAAAGCTCAGCTTGATGTTAATTTATGATTCCTTACACATTGAACTCCTGATTTCATCCATGGTGTTGGGGAAAACTGCAGAGTGCAGGTCAAGCACAATACCATATAGAGAAAATAAAGCATTGTGTAACCATCCAACGCCCTATCTCCCAATGAATAACAACAGACTGACATTAGTAGAACCCTAAGAACATGAATCTTGTTATTCCCTCCTGTGGAGAAGGAACACAAAAAACAAACATACATTAATTTGGGATGAAAAAACAAATCCCAACCCTATCTTTTTTCCATAGTTTGCTTGTTTTTCCTAATTCTTTCTGTTTTCTCTGTAACTCCCTTTTTGTTCTTTTAGCAAAGCTTACGTTCTATGTGCTGGGATAGATTTATTTCCTAACGTAAGAGAAGTGTAAACAAGTGATTGTTCATGATCGTTCCAACACTATAGTTTGAGTGCTCTTGTACATTCTTGAGCTTCTTTTGACTATTGTACTGAACCCTAAATGATTCATTACTGAGGATCCTTTTGCACAAGACATACCTATTTTGCAAGCGTCCAGATTGTTCCAGGTTCATTGGGTCTTCTTCTACATGGGTCTTGAGAGCATAGGGAACACATCTATGGCTACAATCAATTGATTTTGCATCTTGTCAAGTAGGAAGATGAGCCTTGTGTCCCACTTAAAGAATCCATGTATCAAATCAGTAGCCTGCTCAGATCGGGGTGTATGTAGGAAGGTTTGGCTGTATAATCAGCCACAATTACTTTAATTTCACCTCTGGACTATTGTGTACAATTATATAGAAATGACTGCAATGCCTTCCCCTATGTCTTTAATGCTTCACCTGAATAAATACATAGATAATTAATGGGATCTTGTTGAACTTTTGAATGTGTATGATTTGGATACAGGGATTAAGTACAATATTCTGATGATACTAATCTAGGTGGCAGTTTGGGCTGTAAGGAGAATGCAGAGAAGCTTCAGTGGAATATAGACAAGATAAGTGAATAGCAACAACATGGCAGATAAAATATAATGTGGAAAAAAATGTGGTCACGCACTTTGGTGGAAAAAGTAGAAAGGCAGAGTGTTGTTGGCAGTATTAGAGACCTGGGTATGCTTTTACATGAATCACTGAAAGTTAATATGCAGGAATCAGCAGGAAATTAGGAAGGGAAGTTCTATGTTGGTTCTTATTGCAAAAGGTTTTGAGAGCAAGAGTGGACATATCTTGTTCCTATTACTCAATGCTCTGGTGATACCACATGTGGAATATTGTGTATGGGTCTGAATCCCTACCAAAGCAAGGATATACTTGAGATAGAGGGAGTGCAATGAATGTTCATCAGATTGCTTTCCTGGATGGTAGGTTTCACATGTGAGGAGAGATTAAGCAGCAAAGGCCTTTAATCTCTTGGATTTATAAGAACGAGAGAAGATCTCATTGAAATATGTATTTTTACAGGGCTTAACAGGTTAGATGCAATATTGATGTTTTTGCTGTTTGGTTTAGAACTAGTGATCACAGTCTTAAAATAAGAGCTTGGCCATTCTTGACAAAAATGAGAGCAAAGGCTGGTGAATCTTTAGTATTTTTTATCTAAGAAGACGGCAAAGGTTCAATCACTGAGTAAATTCAAGGCAGAGACTAATAGATTTTTATATATTAATGGAGGAGTGGACATAAGGTTAATATTCCTCTGCAGCTTTTCAATGACCCCATGGAAAGGGAACTCATTTGTCCTATTAGACATTAGAAAGGTGTTGAGGTAAACGATCAGACATGTTATGAATAGCAGGACAGGCTATTTCTTATGTTCTTAAACCTTTAGATATCTGACCCTTATCTCTACTGGTAGGTTACCTTTTTCTTGTTCCCAAAAAGCATTGTTAAGTCATGGTTAGCTTCATCAGCTACCTCCATAATGCTGTAAGCCCAGGAAGACATTTCACCTACTTCAAATTAATGTTGAATGTCACCCTCTTCTATCATTGATGGCTTACTTGCTTATAAATACAATCTGGTTGAGTCTGGCCTACCATTTCCTTGGTTTCTTTTTCACATACACTGTCTTCTAATCTCCTGAACTGCAGTCAACCATTTGGACTTGCCACAGGTTTAGCATATCAATTCCACCAGCATTGACTTTTTTCATATAGTCTGCCATCTGGAGGATCTTATGCTTGTCACTTGTATTAATTCTGGTCTTCAAAGCAAGATCTGCTCAAAGAAATAGATGAAGACTCAAGAACTTAAACAAGGTCTGGTAGTTTATTCAATATCTCCTTCCAGCTGCTACCTACAGTTGGTACAGCCACATAACTGTAATATCATTAAGACATCATCTTTTCTGAGCTCCACATAATTTACCATTGAAACTTCCCACCTCTCTTCGACTTTCCATCTCTATTTTATGGGATGGTGAGCAACTCCCAGAGGTATCTTAACTGCACTTTCTCCACTCATTTGCCTTAAGGATTCCGTTTCATTTTCTACATCAATGTCCCATCTGTTCTCATGATTCCAGACTAGTTCTTCTAATGTGTCTTCCTTTTTAATTCAACCAGAGATTTCCCTCCACCATAATTAATAGGGCCCTAATGCACGGATCTTCCATTTCCTGCATGTCTGCTCTTACCCCTTCCACTGCCTCTAGCTTAGCATTTCATATCCTCACCTTCAGCACCATCGTCCTTCAGACGGTGAATGGATTTGCCATTTCTGACACTTCCAACATGATACCAAAACTAAGCACGTGTTCCCCTCTCTTCCTGTTTTAGCATTCCAAAGGGGTCATTCCCACTGGGATACCCTAGTTCTCCATTCTGTCTCCACTTATATCTTGTCCCTTCCTCACAGCACCTACTCATGCAATCACAAAAGAAATTTCTGCACCTTTATTTCCTCCCTTCCCCACATCCATTCCCATTAACATCCTTTCCAGATGAAACAGCAATTTACTTTCAATATTGTACGCGATCTTTGCTCTTCGCAAGGTAGTATCTGCTACACTGAAGAACCGAACACAGATTGGATGACTGATTTGCAGAATACCTCCTCTCAGTTTGCAAGGGTGACTCTGAGCTTCAAGTCATCTGCCACTTTAATGCTCTGCCTCACTCCCACAATGACCTCAGCTTCCTACACACATGCATGGAAGTTCAGCATCTTCCAAATAAGCACATTGCAGCATTACAGCCTCAATATTGAGTTCAGTAATTACAGAAAGTAAGTATTCCCAATATTTGCTGCTTTTAATTCAGATTTCAAGCATTTGGAATACTTTCCTGTTTTTAATTTCAGCTAATGATTCTGCTTTTTCCACTTACATAGTTTGCAATGTGCAAAATATTCTCCCTTAATATGTTGATTCATGAAAGTACATCTTGAGGGTTTATTCTAATAACTACTTTCACAGAGAAGGGTTCAAGAGGTTACTGACAGGAAACCTGATTTGAACTGAACTGGTTTTATTTCACATGTTGCAGTTAATTAGGAGAGTCCTTATTTAATGCAGGAAAGTACTTTCAGTGCTGGAGAAATGACTTCCAATTCATGAGATGTCCTTTTAATGCAAAAGTAGATAAAGGGACGTTTTAGTCACAGCTGGTGCTTAAATGTTGGCCTGATTATCAAGAAAAAATGGATTCATCTATAACTTGAAATAACCAGAAATATAATTATAAAATAATTTCCACTTTCATTCATGTCACCATGAAGTGCTGCCTGATCAATGCTATTGTAGTGAAGGTATATTCCACTCTGATTTTTCCATTAGTGTAGCTGAATATCCATATGATATTAATTTTCTCTTAAATGGGCAGAAGGAAATTTTTTTGAAACATTTGGAATTCTGAAATGTGATTTGCATAAATCCTTACAAAGCGGCGATATATTTTTAGTGGCATGTTATGCTTTCAAATCCATTTTCATATTATAATATTTGTGTATTCCTGAGAAATGTCAGCCCCATGTGGTGCTTCACAAATTGCTACAAATTGTCATTTTGCAACAAAATGTCTTATGTTGTGAACTTCCTCTTGCTTCACTGCCCCAATTTAGGTGAGGATAGGCTTCCTGCCAAAATTTCTGTTGAAGTTAGAGTCGTTAGTCTGCCTTCAAACACATGACTTCCTTCAATCAACATTACTAAAATGCAATTTATCTCTACGTCATTACACGAGAACTTGCTGTTTTGGATTTGGACTGACTATCACTTTCCCCTTAATGCCATGGGTGCAAATTTGATTATAGTTTGCGGTAGTCCATTTGGCTACTTAGCAAATTGAATTTTACAATCCCATCTAAGCCAGAAGTTGATGACCTCAGTCATTGGGCACTGCTGATTTGACTATTTGCCCTGGCAAGCTGTGCTTTTTGAATATATCTAAAACCTGAGTGAACCACTCATCAGAAGGGAGGCCTGAGCAGCGAGAAGAACTCTCCCCCTCCCAATATTTATAGAGGAGGTAGATACATTATTGAAAGATTGGGGAATGGAGGACAATGAGGAACTGGCACAGGGGAGGAGTAGAGATATGGGGCAGATCAGCCATAATTATTTTGAATGGTGAGGCAGACTTGAAGGGTCAATTTTTAGATGTCTGAAATGAGAAAGGTGTAAGGGCACAGCTGTTGTGTGAGAAGGCATGAAGTAGGAAGTACACATTTAAATCATCTGTTTCTTTTAAATCAAGAGATTGTGAACTGGGGAGAGACATATGTGAGAAGGTGAATTAGATATGCCTGTTCATCATTACTAACATTTTCTGATCTCTGGCTTGGTGGAGGCCATCCCGATTATTGCCAATATCATTGCCGCCAGGTCGCTGAACCTATCCACTTGGCATTAATCACTTGCTTGTTGGCCTTAAAGGTTGCATACTAGAATGGGTGTGAGTGAGTATGTTTCAAATTGTCTCAGTGATGTATCTGGCATGGTTAGATAGTTGGAAGTCTGTGTAATTTATGAGATATGGGTGTGAGTGTGGGAGGATTGTGATGGGGCATGTCATCATTATGAAGTGTCTTGATTGATAGACATAATGGGGCTGTAGAACGCTGAGCTGTGTACGTGTGTACAACAGTGGAATTATTGCGAGACAGTGACAGTGACCTTGATCTTGGGTATGGTGTCATTCAACACTTTGACAACACGTGCTCCTATTGTTACTTCACTACTAATCCTATGGGATTCCTGAGAACATGGGAAAGCAGAGTCAGAAAATTAGGGTGCCCACGCACATGCAGGGAGCTTTACAAAGCTGTACCATGATTTCGAGTCATGGTTGAAGGCAATGAGCTCCTCCCCTTTCTGAGGCACAGCCCTGACCAATGAGTACTGACCCTTTCAGTGATACAGCTGTGTCTTTAATCAGTGCCTCTTTGGTTCAGCTCAAATTCCCTGTGAACATGCGCTAATGTACCAGCTGGATACGACAATCATGCATAAGAGGTGCATCACAGACTTTGGGTTGCACTTGGTCAAGCTGGTGCATGTACGGTATGAGTCATGAAACCCATGCACGTTTTCTGGTGCAATTGAATATCTAACCTGCTGTGCTTAAATATTCCTACATCACTGATAATGTTTGAAAAAAAATCATCAGTTGTAAAACATTTTGGAATATTGTGAGGTTATGAAAGCTATGATATAAATAATAGTCTTTCAGATTTTAAGGCAATACATAAATACAAGGTGTCAGCTCCAGGAATACTGCCAATCAGATCAGCTCATTAACTCAGGATAGATCAAACATTCAGCCTGGGAAGCTGCTGGTTTGTGGCTCAAGTCCAGGATGCTAATTACTGAGCATTTATTGAGAAAAAGGCACAAAAACCCAGGAAAATGGATTCATTTTTACATATTTCCATGTTCAAACCATGTATAATAGTGATTTTACTCAGGTTCGGTCACACCAATGATCATTTCCAGATGAAATTAGGAAATTGGATGAGGCACTTTCATATGCAATTCATTTTAACATGTGATAGATGTGCAACTAATGATGTCATATGTCATACATCACATGTTTCCTTCATTGGCATAACTTGGAGTTTTTAGGTGCAACCTATGACCCCTAATGACAACTCACAGAAGCACAAAGAGCACATCCAGCTGGAATTGGCAATGAGATGTCAATTAAGGATCTGTGCTGTGACATTAATCTTTTGCATACAGCATCTGGCAGCCTCGGTTTTCAACAGTCGGTGTTATAGGAACTGCATCAGTGGAGGTCCCTACACTGTTCACAGCTTTTCTGTACAAATCACCTCACATGAGGCCACTAAAGGCTTCGGAGTCGATTACATGGGAGATGCCTAGGCACAGAGGAAATTGCTATTTGCCCTCTCCGAGGCTTTTCTTTAGCTGTTCTGTAGTTGTCAAAGGGAGAGTTCTTTAAGTTTTAACTTGCTTCCCAGAAGTCACCGTTACAATGATGTAGCAGTTGCAAGTTCCTGAGAAACTGCAAAGGTCTGACTTCAGTGTATGATCCCATGTGCAAGACACCATTTTGTGATTTCTTTTGGGATGAGATTAATTATTACATAGGGCACATGTTGAGCACACCAAAAGAGGATAAAATCCAATTTCAAACCACATTTTTTTAATGCTATCAAACTCATTGATGCAACCACAACAATGTAGCTGTGATCTTGAAGTTCATTGGCAGATAAATGGAAATAATCAGTCATTGAGTGAAATAAGTAATAAAACTAATCTCAGTGACAGGATCAACTCAATACAAACACCCAACACTGGCCTGTGGCAAGGGTTATTTCTTGCACCAGCACTTTCCAATATCTACTCATACCTCACATTAAATTGAGTTCAACTATGCCCGTAACATTTCACGCTGACAGGGGAACCAAGCAGGATGCTCACAAGTGACATGCACTGATTGAAGTATAATTTCTAGACTTGGCACCTTGGCCCAATCCAGATAAGACAGTTGTTACAACATTCCACCTAAATAAGAATACTGGGAAAGAACTAAGGTTGCTACAACAGAAAACAGCTTACCAATGAGCTTCACCCTAAGTAGCTGTCATCCTACGTCACCAAAACTGAGCAATAAATAAAACAAAAACTAGGGAGAACCTGGTACATTTGCTAGAATATCATGAAGAGCATATCCAGAGCATTCTGCATCATGACACTGGACCTTGTCTCCACTGCTGCAAAGTACTCCTCTGTCTCAGGGTCCTATAACTGCCACAGGTATTCACCTAAGTTCAGCCTTGCTGATGTTGAAATAAACCTTTGAATCCACACCAACTGTTCGGCTATTGTGTTGACTCACATCGCTTCACTTGCTGTTGGCTGCAATACCAACATGATCCACAGGATAGAAAAATCACAGTTAACAGCAACCTACTCACTCACAAAGAGTGGATAAAACCCACCAGAAGAGTATGAAATATCATGCCTGTCATTTGGGAAACAGCAGTCAACATCTGCATTGCAGACACAACCCCCTTTTGGTAAATTGAAAGAAAGTGCGCTGGGAATATGGGGAAATATGCATGGAACAAATATCTCAGCACCAACCCTACAGCAGAAGTTTCTGGCTTTAACCTCCTTGAAAGACAGTAGACCACCCTCAACCGAACCTGCACAGACTATGGGCAATGTGGCCATCTGCCCAAAATTGCAAGCTGCTGGATGACCCAAAGTGTGATTATGGTCATCAGGCTCAAACAATTGATCGCATTAATAAACCTACCTGTCAAGCTTTGTGGAAGCAGGCATCGTGTTTGTCCACTTCATATGTCAGGAAGCTGTTGAGCAGATTGACAGACTGGAAATTGAGTTTAAGGCTTTTTATGCCATACAAGGAGAAAGTCAATGCAATAAGAGCTACTTGCAATAATGACATGGTGCAATTCCAGTTTAACTAATATCCTATGATGCTTTTGTTTATTTGACAGAACGTTACTTTCCTTGTTTTCCATTGCAATGCACCTGATCCATCAGAATAGGCAATATTTGGGAGTCGTGTCTGTTTGCTTTTGTGTACCCGAGACACTTGTCCCTCCCCCACCATGTTCTTGCCACTTCTCAGAAGTCACCCATGCACACAGATCATATCCCATTTAAATGAATTTTCCTGTTCGCTGATGTTTCATGGGTTGTTGAGTTGATTAATTTCACAGGAATAAAATAACACCTGCTGACATGCAGCCCCTGATCTGATTGGTTCAGACAGAATCCATGTCAGGAGACGACTGTCTTTGATGACAGATGCGGGGAGGACACCCGTTTGTTAGCTTCCAGAAAATAAATTTTCCTGCAGTCCCTAATGTTTGTGTTTAGCCTTGTGTTTAGAAGAACACAAACCTCATTCACCTTTTTTGCAGCAAAATTTAAATTCTGTATTGTGTCCACCCAACGGTGCAAACATATGGAAAGTACTTTAGTAGCACAGCTGCTTGACCAGAGTAAACAGGGATGTCACTTCGTGACCTTTAATTCTTTTTTAATTGTTGTTAACCAGTTGCTTTAAAGGTCATTGTAGTTCAATGATATATGTATGTTGATATAAACATATTATTTCCCTACATGGACATTGGTTATTGTTCTGGGAAAATGAGCAGTAATTTAGCCCTTCACTGAGTATTTTTAATGAGCTTTATGCTTGTGATGTAGAAAATCTGTTATTTAAAAAAAATCATTACTTCTTCCTCATGAGACGTCTATTGGCTGTAGACTGATGCAACTTGTGCCATGGATTGCTTTTTGGTTTCTGCCATTGCTGCTCTGGGATAAGTATTTGAAGGCATGGGACAGGGCTGCACAGCACACTGCATCTGCCCAAAAGTCAAATCTATGCTCAATCTAGCAACCTGTATAATGCCGGTGATATCCACCCACTGACTCCCAGAGGAGAACTGAAAATGATAGTTAAGAACGGAATCAAGCTCTTAAACTCTGCCAATCATAGAAAATTAGTAATAAAAAATCATTATCTCAGGGCTTGTTATAGTTCATATCTTTCCTTTGTTTGTAGACAGAAGAATAATTCTGTATTTCTATTTGGCAAGTTTTGAAATACCCTATATAATAATTGACAATTCAGTGGAATATTTCTGCAATGTCCTTTCTCTTTAGGAACACATGGAAACTGATACAACAGCAACACGATCCAGTGTGGGATTAAGAAAAGGCCATTCATTCATTTCAGCACCCCAGTTTGAAAATAGTGTAATACTGATGATCTATGGAGGAAACTAGTGAAGTGGTAACATTGTATATTATTTAGAGTCGTAGTCATTGAGAGATGCAGCACAGAAACAGGCCCATTAGCCCACCAAGCATCAAGCACACATTATACTAATCCTACATTAATCTCATTTTTTTAAATTCTCCCCACATTCTCATTAATGCCCCACCCCCCTTTGATAAAACCACTCACCCATACACTAGGGCACACAGTGGCCAGTTAAGCTATCAATCTGCTCGTCTTTGGGTTGTGGGACGAAACCAGAGCAACTGGAGATAACACACACAGTCACAGAGAGAGTGTGTGGTCACAGATACCACCTGAGGTTGGGATTGAACCTGGGTCGCTGTGCTGTAAGGAAACGAATATACCAGTTGTGCCACTGTTTAGTTCAATAATTCTGTGCCGAAGAAAAATGAAACATGTTCCATTGTGAAAACCATGTGTTTAAGTCAGATGAGAGGTTCTAAAAGGAAAAAGAAACTGTGAACAGATAACAATGCCATTGTAGGTAATAGTTGGTTAAAGCCAACGTTTTCCTGTCCTCCTTCATCTATTTAGTATAAACGTCATTTGGAGTGAACTAGGGCTTCAAGAATGATTCTGTAGATTGTAGAACAAAGAACATAGAACAATACAACATGGGACAGGCCATACGGCCCACGATGTTGTGCTGATCTTGATGCCAATTTATACTACATGTCCTCTTCCTGTGTATCATCCATATCCCTCCCGTCCCTGCA
>JARFYF010000104.1:72498766-72510343 GCA_030265395.1 Rhina ancylostomus
TATGGATTATGAGGAGAGACTAAGGGAGCTAGGGCTTTACTCTTTGGAGAGAAGGAGGATGAGAGGAGACATGATAGGGGTATACAATTTATTGAGAGGAATAGATGGAGTGGACAGCCAGTGCCCCTTTCCCAGGGCACCAATGCTCAATACAAGAGGGCATGGCTTGTAAAGTAATGGGTGGGAAGTTCAGAGGTGATATCAGAGGGAGGTTTTTTACCCAGAGAGTGGTTGGGGCATGGAATGCGCTGCCTGGGGCAGTGGTAGAGGTAGGTACATTGGTCAAATTCAAGAGATTGGTAGATAAGCATATGGAGGAAATTAAAATAGAGGATATGTGGGAGGAAGGGGTTAGATAGTCTTTGCTGAAGTTTAAAGGTCGGCATAAGATTGTGGGCTCAAAGGCCTGTATTGTGCTGTACTGTTCTATAGTTCTATGGTTCTAATTCTGTACCAAACATGGCATATACTGTACATGATTGGCAATGTTACAATGCATGAATCCAGAAGTTGCCAATATTATGAAGTAACCTTTTGCGTGATAACTCAGAAGGGTATCTTGAAAGCATCGCTTCTTGTTTCCGCATGTTTTGCAGAGCAGTTCTAATGTTACTATTTATCTTTATGTGAAATGAAGCAATATGCTGGAATGTTTCTCAGATACCACTCCCAGTTCTGATATTTGATTTAAATTCCAGAAGGGTTATAGATCATTTCTCCTGGAAGGCTGCTGATGATTGCAGGTGAGGCAATTTCTGGCATTCTCAATTTCATCCTCAACAGACATAAAACAAATTCATCCATAATTTATCAACCTCTAGCTCTGAGTTTTGAAATTGTACAAATGCCAATGCTACCTGAGTGAATGATTGAAGTTTTAGCACTCCTAGAGTAATGCAAGTTAATATCAGGAATATAGCAAAACGAATGGGGCATTCAAGCCTTCAAGCCTGTTCTGCTATTTAATTAAATCATAGCTGATATGAATCTTAACTCCGTCTACACATCTTAGTTTCATATTCCTTAATAGCTTTGTCTGAAAAAAGTCTATCAGTCTCAGATTTTTGTGAGAGTTCCAGATTTCCTCTAATCTTTGATGAAGAAGTGCTTCCTGACACATCATCAAATGGCTTAACCCCAATCTCACAGATGAACATCCAACTGGTGGAAAGAGCTTCTTTCTATGTAACCTATCGGTAACTCAAATCATCTGCAATTATATCATTACTTAATCCTTCATATTTCAAGGGAATAAAATTCTGATCCATGCATTTTGAGCACATATGAAACCACTAAAGCTCAGGGGTATTGTTTTTGGTCATTCTGTACTGGACCACATCCAATGCCAATCTATCCTTCCTTGATGGCAATGGCCTGCAGTGAATGCCTTACTTCAGATAAAATTTCACCGGAGTTCTTCACAACTTTAACATAATTTTCAAACATTTATATTATTATTCACTTGAAATAGACGTTCAAGGTATAGGAGCAGGAGAAGGTCATTGGGCTCTTCAAGCTTGCTCTGATGTTCACAAGATTCCTGTCATATCCTGAATCTGTCTCGAACGCAATCAAAGACTGTGTTTCTATTGGGTTAAGAATTCCAAAGATTGATCACCATCTGAATAAAGATTTTTCCCCTTATTTCATTCATATAAAGAAATAAGGTAGAACATTTTTTCTGAGATTTAGACTGTGATCCCCTGGACTTCCAGACTCCTCTGCCAAGGAAAATATTCACCCTATGTGTACTTTGTCAAGCCTTCTAAATATTTTGTTTGTCATAATAAAGCTTAAGTCTGGTGAATAGAGATCTAGCCACTCAGTCTCTCCTCATATGATAAACATGGAGTCCCAGGAATCAGTCTAGTGACATTTGCTGAACTCGTTCGAAAGCAAGTTCATCCTTCTTTAGGCAAGGAAACCCAAATGTATTAAGTCCTTATAGGATTGTTAACATACCACTCAGCTTTGCTTCACCTGCATGTTCGCTTTCTGTGACTTGTATACAAGGGACCCAGGTCCTTTAAAACAACATTTCCAAATCTCACACCATTTAAGAAGTGCTCAGCTCTGCTGCTAAAGAGGGTAGCCTCACACTTCTCCACATCGTGCTCCATTTACCATGCTGTTGTCCATTCAGTAAGCTTGTCTGCATCCTCGTGAAGCCTCTTTGCATCTCATCATACTCACAGTCCCACTAAGCTTCATGTCATCAATGAACTTGGAAATGTTCCATTTGCTCTCCTTCAGTGAATTCGCTGATATACAGTACGTTTTCAATAACAGATCCCCGTGGCACCATGCCAGCCTGCCAATCTGAGAATGACACCTTATTCCCTGCCTTTTGTTTTTTTGCTTTTACTACTCAGCTGCCTACTGGGAGAAATTTACAGTGGCCAATTAACTTACCAACCTGCACATCTTTGGGATGTGGGAAGAAACCAGAGCACCTGAAAGAAACACACACAGTAACAGGGAGAGCGTGCTAACTCCACACAGACAGCACTGGAAGTCAGGATTGAACTCAGGTTGCTGGAGCTGTGAAGCAGCAGCTCCACTAGATGTGTCATTGTGTGATTATTCAAACATGAATACATTTTCATCAATCTATATTGACTTCTCAATAATATCATTGTTTACTAAGTGTCTTGATATCACACCCTTTATAGTATATTCCTGCATTTTTCCAAAACCATGCTAACAGGTTGGAAGCTCCCTGCATCCTTTCTTAAATAATGGCTTCCCATTTGCTACTTTCTAATTTGCAGAAACAATTCCAAAATCTGTAGAATTTTGGACGATGATAATCCGAGCATCCACTCCCTCCATTGATTCATTTAAAGCTCTGGGATATAAAACATCAGATCCTTGGAATTTGTCTGTTTTCTGCAATTCCCCATTATACATTCTTCTGTCTTTTTCTGTGGGGGATCCATATTGGCTCTCGTTAATTGCTAATATTTAAGAAACCCTGAAGTCCACAGGAAATAGCATGTAGAAGAATTAGAATAGAAACAGTGAGGATAAATATTAAAGTAATTTTTGAATACATCAGCCTACTTTAAAAATAAAGCACTAGAGTTGACTTTTCAGAACTTGTTTCTGGCCCAATTCTAAGCATATTCATATGGTTGTTATTGGATCAAGAGCTGTGGTCAGTCCAAAAAACATTTAACATAGCATCACTGTGTTCAGAGATGGCTGACAGGCCACATCAACATCTTAGAAGTGCCAACAAATTAATTTGGACCTGAATCTTGAATTTGAGAAAAAAATATTACAGGGAGAAACCAGTAACTCCTACTGAGAAAATGCCCTGAAGAACAAGTAGTTTAGAAAAATAAAGTATATGGACAAGAATTAGCAATTGTACCAGAACTAGCTGAGTGACATCTTATGGATAGAACCATTTTGCCAGATAAAGTGTATGAAGGAGACAGTACAGAGTATGAAACAAAATGATGTATGGGGACTCTACCCACCTAATGCAAAATGTCCACCAACTTTACCAGCTGCAATATCACTTACATGGAAGGTGGCTCTTCTCCTCATTTGTTCCATGGGATTGTGTGCCAGTTCATCCTGAAAGAAGAGTTGCGGCATGTTAGTGCGCGGCCTTCTGAAATTGTGTTTTCCCCTCCATCATAGTTATGAGCACTGTCAACTGCATCAGTCCCATTTCCTGCACTTATACTTTTAACCCCTCACCTCCCAGCCAGAGCAAGGGTAGGATTCTATTCGTCCTCACTTTCCAGCTGATCCATGTTCAATGGATCATCCTCTGTAATTTCTGCCACCTTCAACCTGAAGCTGTCAGGTTCCCCTCACCTCTCTTTTCAGATTTTGAAGTAATTGTTGATCTGTAAATCCCTGATTCACTCTTACATCTCCAACAACATCCGATCTCCTTCTCATGACAACTTCCTTGCAAACACAAGAGATGCATCATTTGCCTTTTACCTGTTCCCTTTCTCACCACCCAGGGACCTAAACAATCCTTTCAGGTGAAGGAATAATTCACTTCTACTACTTCCTATTTAGTCGACTGTATTTAGATCTCACAGTGTGGTCTCCTCTACACTGGAGAAACCAAACATAGATTAAGTGAATATTACAGTTCAGACCACAATGCTGACCTTGAGTTTCTAGTTGTTGTTGCTTTAATTCTCTATTCCACTCCCAATCTGACCTCTTTGTCTTTGGCATCTGAAACTGTTCCAATGAAACCCAACGTAAGCCCAAGGAACATCATCTCATCTTCTAAGGAGGCATATTGCAGCCCTCAGAACTTAACAATAAATTCGACCATCTCAGATAACCAATCTTTCCAGTTTGATTCGGAACTGTGAATTTCTGTTGAAAGGTTGTCAAGCAGTGAAGCTAACTCATTTTTTTCTCTATTCGCGGATGTTGCCTGACTTGCTGAGTATTTCCACTTATTCTCTTTTATTTCAGAGTTCCAGACTCAGCTTTACTTTCTTTCTCCTCTGTTCGTATTCATCTCCCCACATTTACGTCTCCTGCAGTTGTGATTAACAAGCCTCTACCGCCCTCCCTCAGCTGACGCCATCTTGCTCCATGGTCCTATCGGAGACATTCACATTGTTCTCTCCACCCCCTCCCTTCTCTACACTTAAAGCATGTTTAATTTCTCAATTTTCTTGGTTATGAAGAAAGATCATTGACCTGAAATATCAACTCTGTTTCTTTCACCACAGATGCTGCCTGACCTGCTATTTTTCATTCACTTTGGGCCTGCTGGCTATCAGGCTGCATGATTTGATCCATGATATGGGAGTGAAATTCCAAACTTCATTAAATTTAATAAAAATGTGGACTTGAGTAAACTTTGTCACGAACATTTCAATTTTTCCATTAAGATTTGCAAAGGAGTGATTGTTTCTTCCACATATTGCTTTGAATAGTTACAGATTTCAGCCTGACAGCCAATATTAAAATACAGCTGGATAAAGACAATATCTTTATGTAGCAAGGAGATAAGTTGGCTGATTCAGTTTTTTTTTCCAGAATCCAGATCAGCAGAATTGGAGGTTTGGTGTATTTTTCATATTGGTCCAGTAATGAGTCTTCTGCTCTCAAACCTGTTTGTGAAATTACAGTTCTTGGGATGTATGCAGCTATGAAATTAAAGCTTGTAACTATTATTTTATTACATTTTAGTAGTAAGAGGCACAAATGAACTCTGACCCCAGTTTTTAAAATTGGAATGTCAGTTTAGTGCAGTAAACTTGGGCAGTGTTACCGTTCAGCCAGGCATGTGATGAGAGAGCCTTCAGTATAAAGCAGGAGTTTCAAGCACCACTGATTTTAAATGACTGTGATCAGTTTTAAAGTGCAGGCAGCATTTACAGTAAAAGTAATCTTCCTTTGCCATTTATTTACAGTTTATTTATTTCCTACTTTTCTCCACTGGCAGTCATTGATTCCCTCATTCACCCATGGCTCCTCGCCACTCCTGACAGTCACTCTTGGGTACCTCAGCCTCACACTCATTATTAAATGTAACAATTTGCATTGTTAGACTAGTGACAGTGGAGCACATCACAGCCAAGGACAATTATGTCTGCCATCCATAAAAGTACGTGCACCTGTAGCAGGAAATACTGTATTGGGTGAATTTCTCCCCCTCTCTACTATAGATATGCTACTACCAAGATCAAGATGCCATACCATTTCCAGGTGGTATTTTGTTGGAATAAGCAAGATCATCAAAGATAAGGGTTAGAGTTTAAGCCCTTTCTGGTTAGAGCTGAGCATGCTGTGTAGAAGGCATTGGGATGGCCAGATGTTTATCCCATATATTAAGAAAAGAGCTTTAACTAAGAATAATCCTAAACATTTCTCTGAATTATTATGGTTTGGGTTTCGTGGTTGCAGTGACACCAGAACAAATGTTTTACGTCATTAATATATCATGAAACTGAAGCAAGTTCAGAATTCCTGCCCATGTAGTTGGTGTCAATAATTTAACACTTTTCCATAAGGTGTACTCTTGGCAGCCTTCTCCATAGAAATCAAGAATATCGTTGAACAGGTGAGCACTTAAGGTATTAATAAACTAGATTTGTTTCTAAAATATTTTGATAAATATAAGCTTTGCTGCATGAGATCCAAGCATATTTTAATGCTCTACAAGCCGTAATTACCACTTAGCTACCTCTCTATATCTAAAATCTTAATCTTATGTGTAGATTTTGATTCCCTCAGATAAATATTCCAATATATATTTTTATGTAACTATATTATGATATTTTAGCTTCTACCTTAATTATGCATGTATGTTCCAATTGTGATTTGCAATGCATAAAACATTTGAAGTACTAGCTACAGATTACACGCTTTGCTTTCTTATTTGCTGCTTTTGAGAATCCTTTGCTGTTATTGGCTTAGCTGGCNNNAAGTACTAGCTACAGATTACACGCCTTGCTTTCTTATTTGCTGCTTGTGAGAATCCTTTGATGTTATTGGCTTAGCTGGCCAATGCATTACAGTTGCTGGATGTCAGGGAATCCCTTTAAATGGATGGTAGCTACAAAAAGGTGGAAGCCCATGTCACACAGCTTAATGACCAGCTTTCTTTGAGGCCAACACGTTTCACTGCTTTGTTGCTGAGTGCAAAATCCAGGTCCTTGTGAAGAAGTGCTGGGCTAAAGTAGGTTAATATGTATGAGTGCCAATCTCAGAGAAATGGTTTTACCATAAATACATTTTGATTAACTAAGGATTTTTTGGTTGACAGAGGGGTGATTTTAGTGTCAATTATATTAACCCTACTGACGACCAAAATTAAAGATCAACTATAACATTGGATAGCTGCCATTCCCTTTTAAGTCCTTCTTAGACTGCAATGATAACATATAGGATTCATATGTGTTGTAAAATCTATAGGGGATGTTAATAATGGGACAACTGAAGTGAATATTTTGTTCTAAATGATATGCTGTTGCAATCCTACATTTAATGCTTCAAAATACTCTATGTTTTCTGTATATATTATATTTTTCACCCTCTGTCTCTTCCAATCGCTTTCTGTCATTCAATGTTAGGAGTGACATTGGGGATAATTGTTTCACTATTTTCTCACATATGATCAATCTCCTGAATGTATACTTACTGGGGTTACTGGAACTTTGGAAGCAATTGTCTTTAAGAGGATGCCTCCATCTCTTGCTTAATAGAAGTGATTTTGAGTAACTGAATGATTTAGAGGGGAAACTGCCTTAATGGAAGAAAATGTTCATTATCTGATAGGATGCTTAATACCTTTGCCATAATTTAGAAAATGGTTTAAGAAGTGACACAAAAATATTCAATATTTTTCTTTGCTTTGAATTCCTTTAAACTAGCTTTATTGAATATACAACCTAGCAAAAGGATTATTTGATCTTCTTCATTTAGTACTGCATTGTAAAAGTTGACCTTAAGAGATACGCTTTGACGATGTGAAATATTTACTTCTGACATTTCCTGTTATGTGCTGCTTCAATATTTTGAGCATGTTTCTCTATGCGCTAGTATGTTCTGTACTTCAAAGTCCACCACATGTGTTAAGAAAAGTTAAGCCATTAAATTTATCCTTTGATCCTTGAACAGTGGATAACAGACATTGAATTTTCCAGGTCACGAGAAATTCATAACTGAGAACAGCATCTAACAATCTAAGCAAAAACTGTCAGTTTCAAGCAACCTTTTAGAATTCATTTTAAAACTTAATATATTATTTGTTATAATAGTAAACACCGATGTTTAACCATAACTTACTTATAGTCACCATTAAGGAAAATACTGATTCTCTTAAGAGACAAGCATTTTGATTAATTGTATGTATTTGGCCCCCTCTTAAAGTATTTCGAGTTCTCCAAATCTGAGATGAAAATCCCCTGTTGTTAAAGGGTTGCTGGTGATCTTCAAAGAGGATCTTGTGACATCTTGTGAATCAGATTGCATGGAATCAACATCCCTGTTGAAACCAAGTGCTGTCCTGGGAGAAGTTTAAAAAATAGGTAACATCCCAGTGCAATTTAGTGGGAACACAAGGAGAAGAAAAAGGAGCAGGAGAAGGCTGGATGACCTGCTCCACCATTTAGTAAGATCATGGATGGTCTGATCTTGGCCTTAACTCCACTTTCCTGCTTAATCCCCGCAATATTTGAATCTCCTATAATCCAAACTATAAATTCTGGTGGAATTCCTTTCCAATCTCCTGAGCCAATCCAAACTAGTCCAAGATTGAACTCAGGTCGTGAATTTTGTTACAGCTCTTTACTTACTGTTATTACTGTTGAATATGAAGCTTCACTGATTTTTACCAATATGTCGTTTGCATGAAATATTTCTTAATATGCAATGGTGTAACTTTGGATTGAATTTAACAATAAATCCTAAACAGCTCTATTTAGAATAGCTATGCTTGAAATCCTCAGTAGGGAGTTCTGCAAATGTTAAATATGTTTGCAATGTAGTGAAACTCTTGATGAAAAGCAGAGATTCAGCTGATCATCTCCCTAAATATTTACTTATTCAATGTGATTACATTTATACTTTGGTACTAGTCAGTGATTTGTAAATGTGAAAAACACACCAGAAACTGACAGCCATTACAGATAAAAATTAATAAAACCTGATGGCTGTTCTCTGATACACATTGACAGCAGAACAAATGAGGTCATTTGATGGTTAAGGGACAAGACTTGTACAGAGGCAGGCACCAACTTAATTACTTATGTGAAAGGGCTGCTTTATGTTAGGAGCCTGATGTACATTATTTATTCTTTAGGCTGCATTATGTTCAATATTCATGCAGATTCCCTTTGACATAACATCCATTGGCACTGTTAATCCAATAAAGATAAAATATAGCCGAGGAGAAACACCAGTCTGTTTCAGCTTTATGGTAATTACGCATGTCTACTTCACCCAGGTTCTTTCAGTAAATGTATTTCCCGTCAGATATGATTGCACTCTCTTTGAAGCGCTCCATCCTTCCAAGTAGATTTAATATGACATTCAGGCACTTTTTTTAGTCTCTTGGCCTCAGAAGCAGTTTAGAGAGGCACAACAAGCCATCACAGATTTATCCTCAAAGGCCGACACTGTCTGTTTGATGTATTGCAACTTAAAAAGTCATTGCTAGCAAAGCATGTGTTTTCTACCCATCTATCGCATCAGCCTTTTATCAGCTCATCTGTATGCACCCAACACACCTGCTAACAGCTCAGAGGACAGAATGCTGCATCTCCTCATGGAAAACACATTACCAGCTATTGATTTATTTCCCTCTGTAATTTCATATTGTTTAGATGTACAGATGTTGAAGCAGCTTTTGTGCCAGATAAACTAGCACTGACACACTGTGCCACTGAATTCAAGTGCTTTTTCAAGTATGAATCTTAAAGTATATGGCAAGAACACAAACGTGAAGCTTTATTGAGGTAAAAAGAGAAGTCTTTTGTGAGGTTACTAGAAGTATAAAATCTGCTGAAAATTACCAAAGATAATAGAAAGTATTGTGAATCAATAGGGACTAGTTTAACTATTTGCCAGCTGAATGTTCCTGGCATGTGCCAGTGTGCAGTGCTGTTTTGCCTCACCAAACACACAGCAAGGATCGCAGCCAATTGGAACATTCAGACAGAATATTGCTGGAGGATTATAAGATGCAGTGAGATATGTCCTTTCTCCTCTGGCATCTGGGTTTGAATTAATTTCAGACTGTTAGGATGAAAATCTTCTCACTCTGACATCTGTGCAAGAGGACATAAACCCTCTTAGTCACTTTGCTCATTATACTATTCACTTAGCTCTCCATTTAATTACTGCAAGTGTTTCTTGGCTGTTTTTCCTGAAATAGACAGAATGTTGTGTCTTCAATTACTTTGGCGTCTGAACTGCCACAGCCTCATTTTTCATGCAAACAATTATGGGTAAATGATATAATTTGGTCTTCATAAGGAAAACTTTTTCAAGATTGCTCTAGTGGCAGGAAGCATTATATGTAAATATAAAAAAAACTGGACACACCACTTTTGATTTAGTGACCGTTGTTTTAAGTGACAGGAAATAGTGTGCAGTGGAGATTTTTTTACTGTTCATTTACAGTGGGTGAGTTGGCATATTGTTCCTGTAGAATTTCTGCCAATCCCGATTCCATTGATGTTATACTAGTGTACTTTATTGAGAATAGTGCTCGTTGTTAGAGAATAATTAATTGTTATGCTGAACTTTTTGCTTGAATTCATAATAAGATTTGTGTTTGTAGATTAGACTGAATCTATGTTTTTATTTCTTTAATCAACCATTTCTCCCCTCCATTAATTTTTACCTTGCTATACATTTTTTAAACTTCTATACCCATTCCTTTAGTACAAACAATGGCAAAATCATGCCCAATGAATTTTGAACATACTCATGGAAAGTAAGAGAATGGAAATCAAAAGCTGCAGATGCTGGAAATCTGACATAAAAATCAAAAGTCCTGGTCAGGCAGCCTTAATGGAAAGAGATCCAGAGTTGACATTTCAGGTCAAAGACTTTTCATCACAACTGGAAGGGTGAGAAAATAACTTTTTACATGGTCCATCTCTAATTCTTCTCTTCACTTTTTGGATCTCTCTTTCTCCATCTCACCATAGATTAATGACAAGCATTCATTACAAGTCCCACAGACACACACAGCTACTTTAACTATACTTACTCCCAACTTGTCACTTGTAGGGATTCCATTCCATTCTCCCAGTCTTTCTATTTCCGTTGTCTGTGCTGATGATGAGACTTTCCATAGAGGTGCCTCTGAGGTTTTTCCCTTCTTCCAGAACTGTGGCTTCCTGTCTACCACAGTTGACAGACTTCTTGACCACATCTCATCTATTTCCTGCATCTCTGCTCTCACCCCCTCTCCTCCTGGACAGAACAAGCACAAGTCCTCACTTTCCATCCGCACAGCTTCCGCATTCAATAGATCATCCTTGGCAACCTCTGTCACCTTCATGGGATTCCATCATCAGCCACACCTTCCCCTCCTGATCCGTTTCAGCATTCCAAAGGGACCATTCCCTTCAAGATTCCCTTGTCCATCTTTCCATCTCCATTAACCATTCCTCTTCTCAGGGCACTATTCCTTGCAAATACAGCTTGTCCTTTCACCCCTTTTCTTCCCAGGATTAGAGTTATTCAGGAAGTATGGAACTATGTGTATAGCAGGTATTAATTAAAACAAGAACCAGTCTTCAAAAAATGCCTGTTTTAAATGTAAACTACAAGCATTAATCAATTTTGAAATTTAAGGGACAGCTATGTAAGAACTCAGAGCACAAATCAGCATAGGCAGGAGGCTACCCACTCAAGAAATATGGCTTGTAAACTGAGATGACCATGAGACATTCCCGTATGCATCAGCCAAACATGAGACAATGGGGCTATGTTAATTTGTCTAACTCGAGCCAAGGAAACAAAGGACTGCAGATGCTGGAATCTAGATGAAAAACACAATGATTCTGGAGAAACTCAGCAGGCCAGGCAGCATCCGTGGAGAAAGATGAAAAGCATCATGATGCT